>JBBPBK010000058.1:0-342500 GCA_039720395.1 Liquidambar formosana | reverse complement strand
ATGGTCCAGTGTGGGGTGGCACAGTCCCAAATATTCATAGTACCATATCTGTCAAAGTTCAAGAAAAGCAGTTAAAATCAAGTCAAGTTTGAGAGGAACTTAAAAATTAAACATTTTTATTTACCTCCTAGACAAATGGAAGCCCACCAAAATTCTTGGAAACCACTCGGGACATGTTAGACATAGATTTGTATATGGTGGCTAGTGCTGCCCCACCCCAGTTATACCTCCCCATCTTGTGGACATCCACCATGCAAGCAAGATAGCCCAGTTATGCCATGTCATTGGCACCAACAAAGAGAGTGCAAGAAAGCATATAGATCAAGAATGCCCTAGTTATGCACTCGGGAACCACTCCCGCACCTTCTACTTGGTTTGCAAAATTTTCAAATAGCCATGTTCTCCTAACACCGCGTGAATTCGCCTCAATATCCATCCCCAACATAGTTAGGAGATAGGCACTATCCGTGTTGGCATCTCGGTAAAATTCCAACCTCTTTCCCTTGAGGCTTAAGCCGGTGATGATTGAAAAATCTTTGGGAGTCATGGTCATCTCCCCAAAACTAAAGTGGAAGGTGTTGGTGGTATCCCACCATAGTTCAGCTAAGGCGAGGAGGGCTTGCCTATCCCATTATTCATTCCATAGGGAGTCGAGGAACCAACTAAAACCCGCTTTCTTTATGAAGTTTCTTGCAGAAGGTTGGGTGTGTTCCATATGCTTCCACCACCCAATGAGATTCTTTATGAAAGACCTTGTGCGTAGGTCTTGGAAGTTGGGCTAATCAAGAAGAATTATTCACCTAGTTAGTGTAAAAATCATATGCAAGCATTGATAATTGGCTTTTTAAAAGCTAAGTTTTTTAGTTCATGAACAAGTAAACCTTGCTTTGAAAGTTTATGAAAACATTGGTTTTATTTTTCAAACTCATGATCATTGGAAAACCATGCATTCCAAGACCATGGAAACATGGATTTTTCAAAGAAAATAATAAGCAAACTTTGTTTTCCAAAGTGGTTTTTTTAGGAAAAAATAAGCAAACCTTGTTCATGAAAACATTGGTTTTCCAAAAATATAGCAAACTTTGTTTTTCAAAGTTCATGAAAATGCTTGGTCTTGTTTCTAAAATCAATTAGAAATGAATGCCTATGATTTTGCCTTGTAATACACATCAATTTTACAAAGATTGGATGAATTTTCATCACTCAAGCATTTTATCAAACACTTGGTGGGCACTATTCACCAAGCTTTCAAATTGAATTCTTTTCACATCCAATCCTTGCCAAAATCAATGGGCATTGCAAACATTGCTAGGAATACTCATAGAGAGTCCATGGGAATGCATTTCAACCAACAAAAATGAAAATTTCAAAGAAAAGTTTAAAATGGGTAAGCTTACTTCTTGCTTGGAATGGAGAAAAGAGAGATGATTCCTTGGTTCTAGGAGCAGTTTCCCTTGAAGAACATCATATGTTGGTGCCTTGTATCTACTCTTTGAGTCACGGAATGGATACTTTGAAGTAGGAGCTTCATTGGAATCCATGGTGGATGAACTAGCTTGTTTTGAGCAAAAATGGGTTTAATGGTTTTTGATTTGCAAAGTGCTGCAAATTTGTTGTTTTTGATGTGAAATTAAGTGTTAATGATGCTATTTCATGTGTATGAATCCCTCTTGAAGTGTGGATTTGAATGCCTTTGGGTGTTGGAGTGATTTTGCAAAATGGGGTAAGCTTTCTAGAGAGAGAAACTCCAATTTTCGGGTTCTTTGAACAAGGGGTGTGAATAGTGCTCTTATGCACTTAAAAACCCAGATTTTTTCAGCACATGGCTCGAGTAACCTCCCAAGCCTTGGGCGACTAGCCACCAGGGCCTGGGCGGCTAGCCTCCCGAGGCCTGGTGGTCACCCAAGCCACTTTGTTTTGGCTTTATTCCTCGCTTTGTCTTGCCTTGGCGCGTGAGTAAACCTTCTTCCAAATGAGATATTCAACACTTTTTGAGCTTAAAATCAAACATATTTCACCTTGAAATCAATTCTTTGAATTGATTTTATGTTCAAAAGGGTTGAATATATTTCCCCTGTGCCATGCCAACTCAAGTGACAACGTGTTAAGGCACTTTCCCCTTGCACCATGCTTGTTCAATCTTGATAAATTGATCATATATTCTCATTTCAAATCTTGACTTTCCATCCCACTTGGTTGAATATATTCATCACTTGGATATATTCTTCCATTTCAAAAGTATATTCACCCTTTGAATATGCTTCCTAGTTTCAAATCCTCATTCACTGTCTTACTTGGTTAAATATATTCATCACTTGAATATATTTCTCCATTTCAATGGTATACTCATCACTTAAGTATACTTCTCAGATCATTGTCACCTACTTGGTTAAATATATTCATCACTTGAATATATTTCTCCATTTCAATGGTATACTCATCACTTGAGTATACTTCTCAGATCATTTGTCACTTACTTAGTTAAATTTATTCGTGACTTGAATATATTTCTCCATTTCAATGGTATACTCATCACTTAAGTATGCTTCTCAAATTATTCTCTATCTTACTTGGTTAAATATATTCGTGACCTGAATATATTTCTCCATTTCAATGGTATACTCATCACTTGAGTATACTTCTTAGATCATTTGTCACTTACTTGGTTAAATATATTCATCACTTGAATATATTTCTCCATTTCAATGGTATGTTCATCACTTGAGCATACTTCTCAGATCATTATCACTTACTTGGTTAAATATATTCATCACTTGAATATATTTCTCCATTTCAATGGTGTACTCATCATTTGAGTATACTTCTCAGATTATTGTCACTTACTTGGTTAAATATATTCATCACTTGAATATATTTCTCCATTTCAATGGTGTACTCATCACTTGAGTATATTTCTCAGATCATTGTCACTTACTTGGTTAAATATATTCATCACTCGAATATATTTCTCCATTTCAATGGTATACTCATCACTTGAGTATGCTTCTCAGATTATTATCTATCTTACTTGGTTAAATATATTCGTGACCTGAATATAATCTCCATTTCAATGGTATACTCATCACTTGAGTATACTTCTCAGCATCTTTTCATCACTTGGTTAAATATATTCGTGACCTGAATATATTTATCCATTTCAAAGGTATGTTCATCACTTGAACGTACTTCTCAGTCTTTTTCAATCACAAAGTATACTCATCACTTGAGTATACTTCTCAGCATCTTTCAATTACTTGGTTAAATATATTCCTGACCTGAATATATTTCTCCATTTCAAAAGTATACTCATCACTTGAGTATACTTCTCAGATCTCATTCTCAATCACTTGGTTAAATATATTCGTGAATTGAATATATCTTTTCCTTTCAAAAGTATGTTCATTCGTAGTGGCTTGAATATGCTTCTCTCAACCCCCAATGGTTTAAGTATACTCATGACTTGAGTACACTTCCTTATTTCAATCTCAGGTTTTCAACCTCCTATCATTGTTGGTGTCAGTGTGTGATTTCTCCAGGCTTGTTGGCAAAAATGGGTTGTTCTTTATCATTGGTTCACAAGTGTAACTTGTTCGCCAATGAGGGGCTTCTGTCACACCCCATTTTTGCACCACCTTACTAGGGTTCATCATTTCATGCATGTTTTTGTTTTGTTTTTGAGTCTAATCACTTGCATTAGTTTTCTAGAGTCACAAGGACAATGGATATGAATTTTGGTTCAATTCAGAGTTGATCTTGAGGGATAATAAGAGCTTTTGTGACTTGAGGGGCATAATCGTCTTTTAAGTCCCAAACTTTTCATTTGACCTTGAAATGATCTCCAAATTGTCAATTGTAGCTTATATGGATGCATAGGAGGTATTTCTAGGTTCAATTTGATGAATCAATGGCTCGACTGTAGTTCAAATTGGTTAATTGACCTTCTCTTGGGTTAGCTCTAATTGACTCACAATTACCAACCAAATCTTTTCAAATTAACTTTAATTAGTCATCCTTTTACCCCCAAAAGTGTTTTAGAAAGGTTAATTTTGATATGGAAAGCATTTGGTTTGATCCTATGTGCATACCTATGTTTAGCGAAGGTAGAGCATAGCGGTTAACCGCCTTTATCAAACCTAACCATGCCCCCATGGTTAGTAGTTTTCACCCTAAAATGTTCAAAAATGTATTCCTCATCGAAACACGGTCGTTTTGGCTTTTGTTTCATCAAAATCGGAGTTAATTTGCTCCCTGAAACACTTCTAGAAGAATTAGGAGTCAAAATAGGCAAAAATCCGAAGTGGGCTCGGGTGACTACCCAGCCCTAGGGCGGCTAGCCGCCTGGGCCCAGGTGGCTAGCCGCCTAGGCCCTGGTGGTCACCCGAGAGCACTTTCCTATTTGCTCTATGCTTCCTTGCTGAAGTGGATTTCTTCCTATTTTGACGAACAAGGACTCTTTTGGACGAGTTTCCTTCTAATTTTTGGTAACTTCTGAGTTACTTAAGCCCCAAAGGGGTCTCTAATAGCCCTTGGATTAATTCTTAGGGTTTTAATCTCAGCCATTGGTTAATCCTAATTGAAGTCTATAAATACCCCCTTATGCTTCAGCACAAGGGGAGCCACTTTATGCCTAAAAACCTAATTGTTTGAGAAAGAATAAGAGAGAGAGACTTGAAGGAGAGCTGGAGTTCTTACTGTAGCCTTGGAGAACATTGGTTCAAGTAATCCATAAGAGGAAGAGAGAGTCTCTACAGCATCAAGGAAGCTTCTTCCTAAGGTATTCCTCACTCCTTTTTTATGCTGAATATGGGTTTTCATATAGAATAGGCTTATTGCATGTTAAAAGTAGCTTTTTTATCTTGTATTAACACTTTAGCTAGTTAATATACATGAAATACCTACTGTTTATCATGAGTTTAGCATGCTTTAGGACTGTCCTATGTGTTTTTAAGCATAGTTGTGATTATTGTGCTTCTGTTGTCCTAGTTTTAGAATAGTGTTATTGCATGTTAGAGTTAGGATTTTTATCATGTTCTATTGCTTTAGTTAGTTAATATGCATGATTTAAGTTCTGTTTAGTTTAATTTTTGCATGTTTAGAGTTTGTTTTGTGTGTTTTCAAGCATATTTGTGAGTTTAGGGTTTTAGTGTCCTTGTTTTAGGTTAGTTCCATATAGCATGTTAAAGCAGAGCTTTTTATTGATTTTTCTTCATAGTTGTTGTATATGTTTTGCATATAGAGTAATTATGATATTTTTGCATGCATGTTAGTTGATTTCTAGGGTTTTTTATGCATGATATGGTTCTAGGATTGTGTTAGGGCTTATGAAAGTTCGTTGTTTTGCTGTTGGCATGTTTAGTGGATGATTTTAGGCCATAATACTATTATGTCCAGATTTATATATCATTGTGTTTGCATGATTTTGAGCACGTGTAAGGGTGCAAATAGGTATGGTAATTGTCCTATGGCAAATAGGGCTGCCAATGCTTGAAATTGCTGATGCTTGGAGCTTTTGCGCTCAGGTAAGCGGGTGTGAAGGTGCCCCAATTCACCTCTTTCCCTTAACTCTTTCTCTTCTCCCTCCTAGGGTTGGTTTTTAATATGATTCTATGGCATAATCAAAGGTTTCCTTGTTAAATAAAATTCTGGTTTTTATTAAATTTTCCATCTTGTGGAATTCTTTCTAAATTCAAACTTGGTTTTTCTATCACATTCCATTCTCTTTCAAATAAGGAAACCTAGGGTTTTTACCTATAGGTTTATATTAGGATTTAACCCTATTTCTAATCGAACTACGTGGAATTTGATCCATGTATTTCGTTGCATGGTACGTAGGCGCTCTTCGTGAGGCTCAAGTCCGTTCTAGGATCCAAGTATCCTAGGTTTATTTTCTTCTTTTCTTTATTTTCTGTTTTTATTTGCTTGTTATGCATGGATGGATGAATGAAATATATGATATGCATGCAATTCTTGTGATGATATACTTGCTGATTTTTGTATGGAAAGATCTTAGTTTAACCCAAATAAACCTGAGAGACCGAAAGGGTGACATGGGTGCTTATAGGCTTTGCCTAGAACCTTCCCATGTCATAACTTAGCCTCCGAATCCCTGATTTCTTTGGTTTCCAAAAGACTAGTTTTTTTGCCTTTCCTTTCTAAACATGGAGTCATTCAAATTGTTTTCTTAAAACGAAACTATTTTTAGGGTTTTCCTTGTTTCCTTTAAAAAATAAGGTGGCGACTCCTTCTCTTTTTTAACCTAATACCAATTCCCCTTTCAAACCGCCTTGTGGGCCCAATTTTCGGGGTTCACATTATCCTTGGATGAGAACAGGACTCGGACTTGGGAAGACATATGCAATGAGTTCTTGGAGCACTACAAGTACAACACAGAGGTGGATGTTACTCGGAGAGACCTAGAAACCACCAAGCAAGAGGCTCATGAAACTTTCTCCGCTTACATTACAAGGTGGAGACAAAAGGCGTCGAGAATGACGGATAGGCCAAATGAGGAGGACCAAATTCAGTTAGTAGTTAAGAACTTGCTGCCCGTGTACCACAAGCACCTATTTGCCCACTATTTCCCGGATTTCAAAGCTCTCATTGGGGCCGTCATGCAGGTTGAAGATGCTATCAATGATGGGACAATCAAAACTGAGGAAGTGAGGAATCGCAAGACAAACTTTACTGGGAAGAACAATGCTGAGGTCAACACCATAACTCAACCCATTCAACCTTTCTCCCTCAATGATGTTAACCCATTGAACAGTCCAAGCGTACGGCCTCCAACAATATCCACACCTAGCTAGAGCTTGATGTCCTTTCCTTCTTCTTCCTTATGGTTGCTAGAGATGGAGAAGAGAGAGAGAGAGAGAGAGCCTCCAAGCTGATTTTCAGCCAGCACTAGTGGGTGTGTTAATGTGAGTTATTATGATGTCATCACATCATAATGGGCATTATATAGCCCACTAATAGGGCCGGCCAAGGGGGGAATTAAAACCCTAATGGGTTTTGTGTAATTACTCCTAATTACACAATAACCCCTCTAATTTGTATCAAATACAAACTAAGCCCTTAAAGAACTATTCTTTATTCACTTATACCCTTTCTCTCATAGACAATCAAGCTCTCTTAGCATGATCAGTGTGACCCATTGGGTTCACATCATCAAGTAGTAGGTATAGTACATGTTGTGCACAATGGAACACTTTCCATTAAGGGTCTAATTGGAACTCCTTCAAATTCCCTAATTGATTATAACTCATTTATATCAATTAGGGCTTCTACTAACCATGAGTAACACCTAGCATATGGCTCATGGTGTGGTCCTTAATGAGGTGAATAGTCATTTACAAAGAACCCTTCTGTTATAGTTTACAGGTTACAATTACATTTTTCCATCAACACAATGTCTCCAATTGAACTAATTAGACATGGAAGTCTAGTCAAGTCCCTAGTTCAATTACTTTATACTCATTCATTAATATCAACTCATGATGAACTTATGGAAACTCCTTTCCATATTCATTCTACCATGGGCCCATGGATTTAATGAGTTATATTCAATGAATGCTATATGAGACATTCACTCCCTTTTTCCTAAGAATGACTGGATTCCTTGTTGATCACTCACATGCCTTCACACACATAGCAGTAGGGCCAATGAACACCCTTACAGACCCCTGAATAGGATCTGCACTTAGTGTTATCAAACTTCTAAAGCTACATGCATAAGACTACCATGGTGTCTCAGGTCTAAGGATTACTTGTAACCACTATAACAATGAGAAACTGATTGACAGGCAGGTTAAAACTCCATTTAGTTTATCTCATATCTTTGGTCACATTCAGTGTACCTATTCTTATAATAGGCACCCACTTATTGGTTGTAGTGTCTCCACATAAATAGCTTGAGACTAGCTATCCTCCTATAGAGTCAACCTAACAACTGCTAGTCCTATGGTTCATTACTGTCCATTATAGTGAACCTTCAACTAGGAATGTTTTAGGAGTTTAGTACAGAGATATATCTACAGTCTCAAAATTACAACACTTTGTAATTTCATATTCTCAACTCTAACTCCATGGACATATTATGTAAATATAAATGATGCATATAAACATAATAGAATAAGCCCTTTTATTAAATCAATAATAAATGTGACATACATAAATGAAATCAATTGATTGTTCCTAATCCCTAAACAATCATCTCTATGATTGGCTCTAGGGCATAATCCTAACACCTATTAGGTGAATCATCGGGGAAATTTGATTACTATGTGTTGTACTCAAGCCCAAGTCCAATATCAGATGAGCTGATAGTCCCTACAGGTTGGGATGACCTACCAATGGAAATGGAGAGCATTGACATGATAGAATGGGATGACTTAATGAATGACTCCGAAGAAGTCCATGACATATGGGTTAGCGATGACGAGTTGGACCATATAACCAGAGGGGATCGTCATTTCAAGCCTCCCCACCTAGAATCTGAGAATCCGTTGGGGTCCGTTGGAAGATTTGGAAGGGCAGAGGCGTCCTAGCTTGCAAGAAGAAGAGGATGAGGTGCTTAGGCAGCTGAAGAAGACCAATGCCAACATCACTATTTGGGGTTTGCTCATGGCCTCGCATAAGCACAAACAGACCGTGCTGAAACTGCTGAGTCAGATATAAGTGCCTGTTGATACATCCCCCGAAGGACTAGTACATTTGGTAAACCCAACTCCCAAGAATTCAACTATTGTGTTCACTGATGTGGACCTACCCAAAAGCGGGCCAAGTCATTCCCAAGCTCTCTATGTAACCGTTGACACTATGGGGAAGAGGGTTCCCACTATCCTTATTGATAATGGGTCCGCATTGAATGTATATCCTCTCCGAACTGCCATTGTATTAGGTTTGGGACCCACCGATTTCACGCCATCTAGGCAGACCATAAAGTTTATGACAACACCCACCGAGAAGTAATAGGGGTGGTTACCTTACCTCTAATCATGGGACCCATTGAATTTAGGGTGGAATTCTAAGTGTTGGATGTGTCGTCATGTTTCAACTTGCTATTGGGCCGACCTTGGATCCATCCTGCTGGGGCTGTGCCATCTTTACTCCATCAAAAGGTGAAGTTTCCTTATGAAGGAGCCATAGTAACATTCCAAGGGGACTATAAATTGAAACTTGCAAGCGTGCCTATATGTGAGATACAACCAGAATCAACAGCAGTACCACTATCCGAGTTTGACTATGTCCAATGCATTGAGAAAGAACTTGAGAAGGGTGAGTTAATACCCTTAGGACTTTTGCTCCCATAGCAATTTGCACGTCGATGAAATCATGAGAAAAATGAGTTTCTTTCCTAGCATGGGGCTAGGACATCGTCAACAAGAGATCCCTAAGTCTGTTCAGAGCCGTGTCACCTCATACACCTTTGGGCTAGGATATGAGCCCTCTAGAAATGATCAGTGCGGAAATGCTGAAGAGGAACAAGGAGAAAGTAAGAGCCAAAGCCGAGGGAAGGGTGCCAGACCTGAGGATCTCGCTATATCGACCTACTTTGAATGGTTACTTTCGTCAAAGAAGGGAGATGATTTCCTATATTGCGAGTTTCTAGAACCCACCTTTGACTGAACTACCAAGATCTGAGTTCTGAGATTTGACATCTTCTTCACTGAATGGTATCCAATCACAGCTGAAATGGTGGATGATGAAGCCATCAATGATGAGTTCTGGGAAAAGAAAGAGGAGGGACTGGGTAGAGAACCTTGATACAGGGGCTATGAATGAAATGTTTCAAGATATGATCCTCACCTGTGAAAGACTCGACCATTGAGGAACTTCAGGGTTCATCCATTAGCCATGCTATCGTGCCACTCCTTAATTGGTACCTTGAAAGTGGTGTCATTGCGGAGATCTATGAAGGAGAAGACCTTGGCCTACCTAATAGCAGCTTGTAGGTGTCTTAGTTTAGTAATATTTCCCTAATTCAATAAGATGTATCTACTTAACTCACTTTGTGGAGTCATAGTGTTGATACAGATTTGTTTGTTTTCTTTCTTCTTTTGTGTGTTATTCCTGGTATTCCTAGTCAGTAAAGTGTGCTTTCTTTCTCTATATATGCAGTGTCTCTTTTCTCTCATCTATAGATATTTATGGCATGGATATAGATCCTAGGAACGATGTCCCCCCGGAACTCGTTGAGCAAAGGAAAAGGGGCGTCACCGAACCTAATATGGATGAATTGGAATCAATCAACTTAGGGACGAATGAATTGCCAAGAATAGTTAAAATTGGGAAAAACCCTCTCCCCCATTGAAAAAGAAAGAATGATCTCCCTCTTAAAAGCCAACATCATGGCTTTTGCATGGTCTTATGAAGACATGCCTGGCATTGACCCCGATATTGTGCAACACTATATCCCCACTAATTCTCTAAAGAAGCCGGTAAAGCAGAAACTCAGAAGATTAAAACCAGAATGGGCTCTAAAAGTAAAAGAAGAGGTAACTAAACAACTAGACGCGAGCTTCTTCCAAGTTGTGGAGTATCCCGAGTGGTTGTCGAATATAGTGCCTGTGCCTAAAAAAGATGGGAAAGTGAGGATGTGTATCGATTTCCGAGATCTCAACGCCGCGAGCCCTAAGGATGACTTTCCTTTACCCCATATCGACGTGTTGGTGGACAGTACAGTGGGACATGCACTCCTCTCCTTTATGGACGGATTCTCCGGGTATAACCAGATAAAGATGGCGCCTCAAGACATGGAGAAAATAGCCTTTATCATGCAATGGGGAACATATTGTTACAAGGTAATGCCTTTTGGCTTAAGAAACACTAGGGCTACTTACCAAAGAGCAGCTACGACCCTATTACATGATATGATCCATAATGAAGTCGAGGTTTATGTCGATGATATGATCGTGAAGTTCGTGGATAGGGAAGGGCATTTCAAGGCAGCTAGAGAAATTCCTAGTGCGAGCAAAGAAGTACAATTTCTGTTTAAACCCATAGAAGTACGCTTTTGGTGTCATCGCAGGGAAGCTATTGGGGTTCATGATCACTCAGAGGGGCATCGAAGTGGACCCTAGGGAAGATAAAAGCCGTTGTAGAGAATGAGCCACCTAGCACTGAGAAGCAGATTTGGGGTTTTCTGGGAAGAGTTCAATACATAAGTCGATTCATTGCCAATTTGACCATGGTTTGCGAACCAATCTTCAAATTGCTTAAGAAAGGTGTGCCAAAAGTGTGGAACGAAGAATGCCAAGAGGCCTTTGAGACCATTAAGAGATACTTGAGCAATCCTCCAATCTTAGTTCTCCCCATGGCAAGGTGCACTGCTCTTGTTATACTTGACGATCACCGAAACCGCAACGGGAGCTATGTTAGCTCAATATCTTGAAGGGTCAATAAAGGAAAATGCCATTTATTACCTAAGCAAGAAAATGACAGACTATGAAGTGAAGTACAATGCAATTAAAAAGGCTTGCGTGGCACTAGTATGGGCGACACAGAAACTCTGATACTACATGATGTCCTTCGAAGTGTTCTTGATAAGTCGCATGGATCCATTGAAATACTTGATAGAGAGGCCAGTATTGTCATACAGAACTGCTCGATGGTCAATTCTCCTCAATGAATTTGACATCAAGTATATAAATCAGAAGTCTATCAAGGGGAGCGTCATCGCAGACTACCTAGCCAGCTGTCCTGTGTCATCATCCGCTCCATTCAACGATTAGCTCACAGACAAGGACGTGCTAGAAATTGGAAGGAAAACTTGGAGAGTTTATTTCGATGGGGTAGCCAATAAGAAAGGTTATGGGGTAGGAGTCCTGCTGGTTTCACCTGAAGAGGCATTTACACCATTAACGGTCAAGTTACGGTTCGAAGCTACCAATAACATTGCTGAGTATGAGGCCTGTATCCTAGCATTGGAAGCGGCACTTGAATTAGGGATCAAAGAATTGGAAGCGTTCGAGGACTCGGCGTTAATCATTTGTCAGATAAAAGGGGAATGGAAAACTCGAGATGAGAAGCTGTTGCCATACCATGCTTATCTGGATGTTCTAACCATGGAGTTCTCAGAGATAGAGTTCAACTACTTGTCAAGAAACAAGAACCAGTTTGCCGACGCCTTGGCAACCCTAGCATCCATAGTGGAGATACCTGAAGGAGGGAACGTGAAGTCATTGGTGATAGAATGCCGAGACAAGCCTGTGTACTGTTGTGCAATCCGAAGAGGGGAAGTGAATGATGGTTATCCATGGTTCCATGACATAAAGAAGTTCATTGAAGAAAGGGAATACCAAGAAGGAGCATCTCGTATCGATAGAAAAACCTTAAGACGATTAGGCGAGTCACTATGTACTTTATGGAGGAAAGCTATATCGGAGATCATACGACGGGATCCACCTGCTGTGTGTCACCGAGGAGGAAGCTGAGCATCTAATTAAAGAAATCCATAAAGGGATAGGGGCTCCACACATGAATGGCTATATGTTGGCTAAGAAAATCATGAGGCTAGGCTATTATTGGTCTACCATGGAAAGAGATTGCCACGCACACGTCAAGAAGTGTCATAAATGCCAACTATTTGCCAGTGGACAACATTTGCCTTCTATGCCTTTAACAAGTATGTCGTCACCATGGTCCGTTCGTAGTATGGGGGATAGATATAATCGGACAGATCAAGCCAAAGGCATCAAATGGGCATGAATACATCCTGGTTGCTATCGATTATTTCACTAAATGGGTAGAGGCGGCATCCTTCAAGACCTTGAATTCCATGAAGGTAGCACAATTCATACAGTATAGCATTATCTATCGATATGGGGTATCGCATAAAGTTATCTCAGACAATGGCCAGCACTTTCAGAAGGAAACTCATGAGCTCTTGCAAAAGTATGGCATAGTTCACTATCTGTCGTCACCATACCGTCCTCAGGCTAATGGAGCAGTGGAAGCGGCTAACAAGAATATCAAGAAGATGCTACAGAAGACGGCTAGACTCGCACACAGACTAGCATGAGAAGTTACCTTTGGCTCTATGGGGTTACAGAACATCAATAAGGTCGTCAACAGGGGCTACCCCTTACTCTCTAGTTTATGGAATGGAGGCCATATTGCCAGTTGAATTAGAGGTTCCTTCACTAAGGATTACCGTGGAGAGCTAGATAACAGAAGTGGACTGGGTTAAGAGCCGTTATGACGAGTTAGCTTTACTGGATGAAAGGTGGTTAAGGGCGCTATATCATGTGCAGGGGTATTAGCGGAGAGTCGCCAGAGCATTCAACAAGCATGTCAAAGATCGGGGTCTGAAGAAAGGGGATGCAGTGTTGAAAGAAATCAGAGCTCCAATATTCGATCCGCGAGGAAAATTCAAGCCAAGTTGGGGTGGACCATACATTATCAAAGAGATATTGCCTGCAGGGGTGTTCACCTCATGGATTTAGATGGAATTGAGTTTGCTCATCCAACTAATTTGGACCAATTAAAGAAATATCATGTTTGAGGCCTACTAGGTTAAAAACCCGTAAGGGCAACCTAGGCAAAAGTTAAGGCATAAGAACTACGTAAGACCTGATTCTCCATTCAAAAAAAAAAAAAGAGAAAAAAACAACAACAAAAAAAAAAGAAGAAGAAAAAACAAAAAGCAAAAAAGCAAAAAAAGAAAAAATCATGGAGATACGTAGGCAACCCATAAAGTTACCTTGGGTACGATCTAAATCAAGCAACAAAATCCCAAATTTAATTTATTATTGGCAATTTATTCAAAACTAAAAGTGATTGACATAACAATTCATTGGTATTAAGTAAAAGAACTACAAATATGCCATAAATATCCTATTCTATTGAGTCTTCAATTTTTCTTGGGCTTCTTTGTAGTTCGCTTTTCAGCTTTCTTCTTCTCTCTTTCATGTCTTCTTTTCTTCCTCAAGTCATGTTCATAAGCTGCTATCACTGCTTCCATAATATCTTTTCTGCAAGGTCCAAGGTCGTTATTCTTGATAAGTCCAAAAATCCTTTTTCTTCGAGTAGTCTCTCTCTCACCCAAATTGCTTTTCAACCATTCCTTGTACTCGAGGCTTATCATATATGGACCATCAGTATTCGTAACTTGGGTTAGTGTCAGCTTGCTAGGCCATCGATCCTTCGCCCAAGTCACTATAGAAAGACCTGCAGGCATCACAGGATAGTCACCTTTCAAGGAAGTAGGTATGGTTTGCATAGCACCCATCTGACGAAGAACCCTCGAAGGCCAATAAAAAGAAGTAGACCTCAGTCCTATGAGTCTCACCATGGCACATCCAGAAGTACGCAGAAGCACTTGTTCACTACAGCCCCATATGAAGACAAACCACCTGATATTCCTCCATGAAAGAGTTTAGGAAGTAACCTAGCCAATCCTCAAAGAAAATTGCCCAGGCAATTCGATGCAGTGAAGGCAGTAATGCTGGGGCTTGTACGGTGTAATGACAGTGGGTGACAAGAATTTCAGTCTTTCAAGGCAACCACATTTGCAGCAGAATGGGGCTACCTCCTAAGGGAACCTTTGGGTCCTCATGAGCTTCATCCAAACCATTCAGGGTTTCAGCTAGTACCATGGGAATCAGGTTATGGCCCTTGGTAAGGAGAGAAATCAACTCACAAATTTGTATGAGAACATGTGGAGTACTAGTTGAAATAAGGAAACGACCAAGAAGGCAAAAGGCAAGTGCATACTTAATAGGAAAGGTAAATTTCAGAATACCTTTATAGGCCAAGAAAGAGGTTGCCAATTTCATCAACTCTACCATATGGTCTTTTACAAACATGGAGGCATATTATTGGTGAATCCCAAGGAAGTTAGAGAAAGAAGTAAGAACGCTTGGGTGAGGAGTAGGGAGTATGAAAGGACCTACCAGCAAAACACCATACAATGTACAGAATTCCTCCATGGTTGGGCATAGTTCTTAATAGTTGAAGCGGAATACATGAACTTGGGGATCCCAAAAATATGTAGCAGCAGTTAGGAGGTTCGTTTCAAGCTTCACATGCTTCAAGGAAAGCAATGGATCCAAGCCAAAGCACTTAAACTCAGATTTTGCTTCAGCACTCATAACTCTCAAAAACCCTCCTAAAAATTTGTCTAGAGCCTCCATAATTTCTAATGAATGAATACAAGTAGGTTTAGGAACCCCTTGGATGTGTTTTTATAGGGAAAAGGTCACAAATCCGAGTTCTAGATGGAGAAAACCCGTCAAAATAGGAAGTTTCCTATTCAAAGTGGGATTTTCGCTTCGAGCTCGGGTGACCACCTAGGCCTGGGCAGGCTAGCCACTTCGGCTTGGGCGGTTAGTCCGCCTAGCCCTGGGTGGTCATCCGAGGCCGTTTTACTATTTTGCTTTGTTTTGCCTATTTTTGACCCTATTTGACCCCTATATGGTTTTGTGACCTTGGGAAGCTTATTTTGAGCTTATTTTTGCACAAAAACATGAGTAAATCACCACAATGGAATTCCAAAAGTCTCATAAAAGTACCAAAGCAAGTGTTCAAAGAAAGGTTACAAAGCATAAAGAAAGATGTTTCATTCATTTACAAAGCAAGAGGTTAAGCTAAGCTAATGATCTCCCGTTGTTCTTCTCTTCCTACTAGGCTCACCTCTACCATGACTAGCATGAGGAATCCTTTGGGGTGGCATTGGTTGTGGTGAACGTAGCGTGGAGACCTATTGCAAAGAATATCAATTAATAAAAAGGGTTATGCCTTTAGCTCCTATGATTGGAATGAACAAAGGGAATGTCTTACAGTAGGATTTAGTCGCCCTTCTAGCACGGAGTTTGCCAAACTCATCCTAACAGGTCTCGCCTCAATCCTTCGCTGAGTTCCAAGCACTCCTGTGCGTACTCTCGAGGAACCTAAGAGATGAACATGGTTAATAAATGATGAAAAAGGTTTCAAGGAATGCAAAGGCTTAGAGCTTACATTCTCGTAGCTTGAGTCAATCTTGGGGACTTCATCAAAAGTAGGGCGAATAATATCAGTCCTCACAAATTCCAATTCATTGCATAGGTTCACTTGCCAATCAAGAACTGGGAGAGGTGGTTGTGCAATTCCCCCCATCTCATAATCATTAACTCCATGAGTCATGCCTGTGGAGGACCCTATTGTGGAACTATGTCCACGAGCTCGCCGGCCCTGTAATAAATAATTTGTCTAAGAGGAGTGCTTGCATAAATCAATAATAAAAAGAATAGGATAGAGACTCACCCCTTGAGGTGGGAAGCCAATGACTCTAGGGTGCATCAAGAATTGATTACAGAAGGTCATATAGTCAGTATTGGGCGAGATGAACTCCCCAGCATCCCACCCAATTAGAGCTTCCATCAGCTCATCCCTATCTAAAGAGTCGGTGTGCCTCATGTTCATGGGAGGCAAGATAGGGGTAAGAGCAGCATCCACTCGTCCTTTCACTTGCCTAAGGACATGCTCTCTCAAGCACCAGTATCGCCCTGAGGGACCCTCAAAGAGTACCCTCTTCCCAATCAACTCCAAGCAGGATACACACCTTCTGGGCAGCCTAGCTTCCCATAGTCCCCATGGGCTTCCACTCTACATGTTGAATTTGAAAAAAAATGATGAGCAAGATAATAAAAATGAAAGAAAGAAAAGAATGAGGAAAGGGGATTACCATGTCGGCATTCAGACTTGCCAAGTATGCCATTGCATGGGCATAGTCATGCCTAAGCACCAAGAAAAAACTCATTATCTTTCCCAACAACCTCAAGGCATCAGCATCTCCTCCTTGTGAATTAAACATTCTTGTTCTTCATCTTGACTTGCGTTGCCAACATTATCCAAATCCTCGTGAGTGTTAAAGGTTCCTTGAGTCTTGAAAAGTCCCTCAAAATTAAGAACCCCTATGCTAGCAAGAATTTGAGTATCCTCTTAATGATATGGGCCATGAATTCGAAATTCTTGCTTAATTAAGACAAGAGATCTTGATGGATTGTCATATGGCTGGGCTGGAGAAATTGGGTTTACGGTGGCCAAAAATGGGTTCATAGAAGAGCTTTGAAGAACATTTAGATTATTAGTTGGTTTAGGAAAAGTGATAACTCTACGATCAATGAGGTCTTGGATCTCATGTTGTAGTCTATAACAATTGTTGGTGTCATGTCCCCTACTTTGATGAAAACCACAATATTCATTTTCCCTAAACCAACGAGGCAAAGGATTAGGAAGGGGTTTTGGATCAAGAGGTGACAATAAGCCCAAGATCTCTACTCTCCAAAAAGCATGGTTCAATGGCATGTAGAGTTCGGTAAATTGGCGAGGCTCCTTCCTGACAGTTTGGGCCTTCAAATTTGCTCTGTTGTATCTCTTGGACTCAGTAGCCCCTGAATTAGACTCATGATGATTCATAACCTCGGATTCGGTTTGAGGAATAACTTAAACAATTGCCAAGATATCATTCAACTTTTGCATCATCTCACAAAGCATTCCCCTAATTTCTTCCAATGTTGCATTGCCAACTCTAGCCATGAAAGTGATAATGGGTTCCGCTCTAATCTTTAACCTCTAGAAGATGCCACGGGTTTAATCCAGCCCTCCTTTAAGAACAAAATCCCCTTTTTAGGTTATGACCAAAAATATTTTAGCAAGATTTCCATGACTGCACTAAATTTGATAAGTGTGATCTTATGAAGCATGCCCTTAGTTAGACATCTCATCCCTAAGGGTACCTTGAAGTGTAAGGTGACATACTAAAAGCATAAAGGTGAGTCACTTATCTTTAGGTTCTAGCCATTAACCATTTTTAAAATAATGAACAATTTCATTTCCCCAAACATGACAATGCAATATGTGAAAGCAAACTGTGGGCTAGGTCCAAACATGATATCTCCTTAGTTGGACACCTCATCCTTAAAAGTGTCCCTTAGGACGAAGGGTGAGGTAACATACTAAGGACATAAAGATAAATAAGCCCCTACTTCCTAACCTTTGATCAAACTTTTCATTCCAGAAAAGCCCCTATTATTTTACTTTAAAGCCCATAGTTAAATGGTCTCAACTCATACACCATTAATTAGTCACTCCCCTCCTTCCTCTAGGGAGCCCCTTGGGTGAAGGGTGGAGGTACTTGTTAAAGGTCTGCAGGTGAGGCCACATAATATTAATTCTTTATCATTACCCATGGTTAAAGCAAACACAAGCACTCATCACATCTCATAAAAATTTGGCAGCATATCATTACAATAGAATGTGTGCATAAGGGTGATTCAATGATGTTCTAGAAGGTCCATTATATGTATTTCTTTCTTTTAAGAGGGTAGGCTAGGGTCCTCAACTTTGCTTGTACCAATCCTTATACCTAACCACATGTGACATCAGGAATGCTGCGTGGGTCCAGCAATACGTGATTGGTCCATTCAATATACCCAAGGGTACTAGACAAGAGAGGTTTGATAGCTTTGCCCAACACATGGAATCATGAAAACCAAGGTTGAACTAGGCTATCAGTTGGCAAGGATACATCGAGGGACAATCGAATTCATCATGCAATAATTGCGCACACAATGCAATAACTAAAAGCACACAATCAAGCAGATGCAAGTGATTTGATTTTATTACACAATAAGAAATTAATTTAGCCCAATCAAATTAAATGAGTCTTGCCCTCAACATCCCTAGCGGAGTCGCTAAACTATGAACCTTGAAAAGTGGCCCACGGGGTTGGGGATTTTAAAAGACAACAAAGGAAAGGGAGTCGCCACCTCATTTTTTAAGGAAAAGAGGAAAACCATAAAATGTTTTATTTCAAAACAACCTCATGACTCCACTTTGAAAGGAAAGGCAAAGTCTTTGAAACTAGAAAAATGGATTCGAGGGCTAAGTTACGATGTGGGAAGGTTCTGGGCCAAGCTCATAAGCACCCACATCGCCCGAGTTGGTCTCTTAATTTAATTGGGCTAACTTAATGACTTAATCACAAGCAAATCAATATCAATCAATGAAATACAGCATACAAATCAATCACAAATTCATCCTACTCTTCTAGCAATCATATGTGATGGACAAATTCATCCTAATCAACTAGCAATCACAAGAGATAAAAGAATAAAAGAAAAGAAAAAAGAAAACCTAGGATATTTAGTATCCTAGGGCGGACTTGAACATCAATTGAGCGCCTACGTACCATGCATGTGTTGGGAATCGAACAAGAACAGAAGTGTGGAATATAAAAAAAAAAATTCCTTTGATCCCCTAACCCATGAATCTAACTATGCATAACACAAAATCAAACCCTAACTACGAAGAGGGCTAGAACACTTACAAAATTTTTCTCTTCTCCTTTTTGCTCCAAGCTTTGATTCCGGACAGCGGTGAATGAGCAGCCCAAGTGTGCTGCCTCCAACGGTATCCACACCTAGCTAGAGCTTCAAGTCCTTTCCACCTTTTCCTTGTTGTTGCTAGTATAGGAGAAGAAAGGAGAGAGAGAGAGGGAGGCTGGAATTTTCGGCCAGCCCTTGGGAGTTCAACTTATGATGATGTCACACATCAAAGTGTGACTTATATAGTCCACACTTAAGGGGGCCGGCCCTAGGGGGAATCCCTATTAGGGTTTTATGCAATTTCTCTAAATTGCACAATAACCCCTATAAATTATATCAAATACAAATAGGCCTCAAAGAACTATTCTTTATGCACTCATACCCTTTCTCTCATAGACTTTAAAGCTCATCTTGCATGATCAGTGTGTGACCCATTGGGTTCACATCATTAAGTAGTAGGAATAGCATGAGGTGTGCACAATGGAACTCTTTCCATTTAGGGTCTAATTGGAACTCCTTCCAATTCCCTAATTGATTATAACTTACTTATATCAATTAGGGCTTCTACTAACCATGAGTAACACCTAGCATATGGCTCATGGTGTGGTCCTTAATGAGGTGAATAGCCATTTACAAAGAACCCTTCTGTTATAGTTTATAGGTTACAATTGCATCCTTCCTTCAACACAATGTCTCCAATTAAACTAATAGGACATGGAAGTCTGTCAAGTCCCTAGTTTAATTACTTTATACTCAATCATGAATATCAACTCATTGATGAACTCATGGAAACTCTTTTCCACATTCATCCTACCATGGCCATGGATTTAATGAGTTATATTATGAATGCTATATGAGACATTCTCTCTCTTTTTCCTGAGAGTGATGGATCCCTTGTTGATCACTCACATGCCTTCATACACATAGCAGTAGGGCCAATGAACACCTTTGCAGACCCCTGAATAGGATCTGCACTTAGTGTTATCAAACTTCTAAAGCTACATGCATAAGACAACTATAGTGTCTTAGGTCCAAGGATTACTTGTACCACTATAACAATGAGAAACTGATTGATAGGTAGAATAAAACTCCATTCAGTTTATCTCATATCTTTGGTCACATTCAATGTACCTATTCTAGTAATAGGCACCCACTTATTGGTTGTAGTGTCTCCACACAAATAGCTTGAGACTAGCTATCCTCCTATAGAGTCAACCTAACAAGTGCTAGTCCTATGGTTCATTACTGTCCATCATAGTGAACCTTCAACTAAGAATGCTTTAGGAATTTAGTACAAAGATATATTTATAGTCTCAAAATTACAACTCTTTGTAATTCCATATTCTCAACTCTAACTCCATGGACATATTATGTAAATATAAATGATGCATATAAACATAATAGAATATACTTTCTCACTTATCCAAAAAAAATAATAAATGTGACATACATAAATGAAATCAAATGATTGTTCCTAATTCCTAAACAATTATCTACATGATTGGCTCTAGGGCATAATCCTAACAGCATGGAAATACATGGATCACAAAGTCCACGTAGTTCGAAGAGAATAGGGTTAAATCCTAATATAGACTCATGGAAAAACCCTAGGTTTCCTTATTTAAAAGAGAATTTGATGAATAAACTAAGTTTGAAACAACTTCCACAAGATGGAAACTTTGATAAGATATTATTTAACAAGGAAACATCTAGTAATGACCATATATCCGTATTAAGAAATAATCCTAGAAAGGGAGAAGAGAAAGAGAGGTTAGGAAAAGTGAATTAGGGCACTTCATACCCTACTTACCTTATGCAATTTTTTCCAAGCAATGATAAGCTTAAGCGATAACAGCCTTGTTTGCAATAAGGCAATTATTACACCTGTTTGCACCCTTACACATGCTCAAAACCATGCAAAAAGAACAAAATACTAATCTGGACAGAAACATATTAAAGCCTAAAATCATCCATTAATCATGCAAATAACAAGAATAATGAATAAGTAAAAACCCTAATACAAACCTACATGCAATGACCTATCCTACATGCATAAAAACCTAGAAATCCACTAATAATGAATGCAAACCTAGCATGATTCAACTATATGTAGCATATATAGAATGATTATGATGAGCAACAACTCACAAAACTAACCTAAACATGCTGTATGAAACTTGCATGAATTTAAGGTTACCGAAACCCTAAATTTGTGATTCTCTGGCATCTTCTCTCTTGGTGATTCTCTAGGGTTGTTTTATCTTGCTCAGTTATCTTTTTATTCTAGTTCATCTATATTTTTAGAAGTTATGGGCTACAAAGGTTCAACTAAAAAGAAGAAGAAGAAAATTTCTCCCTAACCGTGGCTCTTCTTCTCCAGTACCCCTACCAGATTTCAAGGTTAGTCCTTCTTTGATTTCTATTGAGGACCTTGGCTGCTCTGAAGAGGAACATTCCTGAATCTGATTTGGAGTTATTTGAAGAGGTTGATGTCTCTAGAGCATTTTCTAGTGTTGGAACTTCCAATAATTCAGTTGGTGTCCATTCTAACCAGATTTGTTCCTATGAAGATAGAGCTGGAGCTTTTAGTACTCCAACCCGTTTTCCACAGTGTTCACCTCATTATTATTCTGCTGCTATTAAGGCTAGTTCATATTCTTCTTCTCATGGTTCTTTTGCTTCAATTGAAGCTCCCATGGAGAATTTGCTAGTAAAGAGCCAAAGCTTGAAGGTGAGTGGATCTCACTCTCTTAGTCTTGCAAGTGGGTCTATGTTTGTTGACAACACTTTTGACAAAGCCATTATTCCAGCATTGGTAAGTTCAAAAGCTGATGTTATTACTAATGGGGCTGGTTTATTTATTGGGGATGACTCTAAAGATAGTGGGCCAGCTTTGGGTGAGTCCAATCTTGTGATCCATGAGGCTAGTACGTGTAGGCTGGCTGCTGTAGCTTCTATGGCTTGTGATGGGGCTAATTGTGTCCCCACATCTGAACATGGTTTAAATATTTGTGAGACAAGCTCCTTAATTCACACTGAAGCAAATCTGAATTTGTCAAAAGGTGATGTTAATTTGTCAAAAGGTGATGGGTTAACTTTTGGGGAAGAGTTTTATAACAATAAACCCATTCAAACCTTAGCTGGACCCAACTTTTCAATTCCAGCTGCTACCAAAACCACGCATGGCTCTCATGTGTTTCCCACTCAAGCTCTTTCCTCTTCACTAGGATCTACGGCTCTTGTAGGTAAGTCCAAAACTGATTTGTCTCAATTTCCTCCGCTCAACTCTAATTTTGTTAAGGGATTTGCTTCTAACCCCCATATCCGTGATAATAAATCCTCTACTTGGAGCTCTCTTTTCAAATCTGATACGAAGAGTAAAGAAAATCTTAAGTTCTTTGAACCGAGTAAGATTAATGGGAAAATTATTGTTACTCCTCCTCCTGAAGTTATTAAAAAAGGTAATGATTTATGGAGTAATTGTCTTGTTGGCCATTTTCTTGATAAGAAATTCCTTTCACTTTGGCCAAGAGTTTGGCGGAAAAGCTTTGGAGCAAGGATGGGTTAGTGGATGTTATGTCTACCACTAACGGTTTCTTCATTTTTAGATTTAGCAACGATGCTAATTGCCTTAGGGTGCTTGATTCAGGTCCGTGGTACTTTGCAGGAAAGCTCCTTATCCTCCAGAAATGGCATGAAGGTTTACAGCTCTCCAAAGTCAAGCTCTCTAAAGTCCCTGTATGGGTGAAGCTATCTAATGCCCCTTTGAATCTTTGGACCATTGAGGGTTTTAGTTATGTGGCTAGTGCAATTGGTGTTCCCTTATATTTGGATGATGCTAGGGAATCAAGGAGCAGAATTAACTATGCTCAGGGTTTGTGTTGAAATATCAGCTGATAATGAAATCCCTGAGAACTTTGATCTTGATCTTGGCAAAGGGAAGATATACTCTATTGATGTTGAAGTGCCTTGGAAACCTCCCTCATATGAGGTTTGCAAAGAGTTTGGGCATACAGTTAAGAATTGTCATAGAGTGATTAAGAAAGTTTGGGTCCCTAAAACTGATAAGAATGATCCCCCTGTGAAGATTTCCAACCTTTATCAGCCTATAGAGGATAGTGCTATTCCAGAGAGTTCTCCTTTTGCCGCAGCAGAAGATGAACGATCCTATGGTTCAAAATATTGAAGATTTGACTTCACAACATATGTTGAAGGAGAATATTATTTATGACCATACTTCTAAGTTCGAACCTATAGTTCATGAGCAATCTTCTGAGTGGATGGTTGTAGCCAGAAAAGGGAGAGATAAAGTAATTATGGCACCTAGAACGCAAAAGAATGCTACTAGTAAAATTCCTTTGGATGTGTCTAGGAAAGGATTTTTTGTCTTGCCAAATTCCACTTCAGCAATCTCTCATTGCAAGATGCAAAATGAGAGATCAAAGTTTATGGAAAGTGCTCTTGCGAGCCTAAAGCTCAAGCCTAGCAAATCTTGTATTAAAGATTCTAATAGTAGGCCTCCCATCCGCTCCTCTAAGATCACCATTAACTCCCCTAATCCAACGGGGGATTAATTGGGTGCTATTGTGGTTGTTTTTTTGTCTCCTCTCGGCATGTGAGAATTTTATTGTACTTAGTTTTCCCTTGGGTTGTGAGGGCTTGTTTGTTTTGTTGCTCCTTCAGGGAGTTTGTTGTCCCTTTGAGGGCTTGTTATTTGCTCTTTATGTATATCTTGGTTTTTTGGAATATACTTACTCACTTATCCACAAAAAAAAAAAAAAAAAAAAAAAAAAAAAAAAACCCTAATTTCACAACTATACATAATAACACATGAACTAACCCTAACACATGCTCAAACTATCATGAATATCATCCATATCATGTATATTAACTAATGAAAAAAATCAATTCATGACAATTATCACAACAAGTAAGCTATATGAAACATACATGATTTAAGAGGATAGAAAGAATAATGCCTTCAAAACCTTAGTAAACTAAGAATTATCAAGCATATTCAACCACGAATCATTTTAAAATCACACATATAACATCACAAAAACATTGAATTCAACCAATATATAGAGCTACTACATGCACTATAACTATCATAGAGAAAGAATGAGAAGGAGAAAGAGAAACCCTAATTTCAGTAATTACAACTATGGTTTACCTCTTGTAGAACTTCCCTTGCCTTTGAAATACTTGTTCTTTTGCTTGCTTAGGGTTGGAAAGCCTCCTTGTGATATTCTTCAACTCCTAATCTCGTAGCTCCCTCTCCCTCTAAGTGTAAAGTGCACTTCTGGCCTCCCTATGTGCTGAATATCATGTTCTTTATATATAGGACTAACCTCATAAACCAATGGCTAAGATTAATTCATTAAATAATGATCCTAGGGCAATTAGAGACTCTCTTGGTGCTCAAACAACTCGAAGTTACTCAATCCTAAGTGAAAACAACTTGCAAGGGCAGAGGAATCCGTCAAAAGAGGGAAGGAGAGGTAGAATCCCACTTAAAGACGGAGTCCCTTGGGTGACCATCTAGCCCCAGACGGTCAGCTGTCAGGGCTTGGACTGGTTGACCGTCTGGCCCCGGACGGTCACCCGAGGAGCTCCCGTCAGCTTACCTTGGTTAAACTCCTTCGCCTTTCGGAAGTCTTTCGAGGGTCAAATTAAGTCCGATTTTGACGAAATAAAAGCCAAAACGACTGTGCTTTAAAGAGGAACACATTTTTAGACATATGAGGACAAAAATCCTTAACCATGGGTTCATGATTAGGTTTTACAAAGGAGACTAACCACTGTACACCACCGTCACAAAGTTAGGGTTTGCACACAAGGTTAAGTAAAATGCTTTCTAAATCAACATTCAACCTTTTTAAGCATGTTTAGGGGTAAAATAAGGCCCAATTGAAGTTAAATGAGAGAAAATTGAGTGGGTCACATGAGTCGATTTAAGCGAACCAAGAAAGGGTCTTTTAGCCAACCTGAACCATTATGAGCCGAATTGATTTTAAACCATTAATTCATCAAATTGACCCTATATATAGTCTTTGTATATCCATATAAACTCTAATTGACAACTTGGAGATCATTTCAAAGTCAAATGGAAAAGATACGACCTAAAAGACAATAATGCCCTTAAAGTCACAAAATCTCTAATTGACTATTGAAACCTCCTCCAAATCGAACCAAAATTCATATGCATGATCCCTTAATGCCTTAAAAACCTAATGCAAATGCCTAGAATCAAAAATAAAATTAAAAAACCTACATGAAATGATGACCTCTAACTAGGGTGACAAAAATGGGGTGTAACAATCCTATGTAAAATATACATACTAGATCACAATAGAAGCAATTTCATGCTTAACACATCATAGAAAGCTCTCATACAAAACCCTACATGACAAAAAAGGATAATTATCCTTCGAAAAGGATAACGTCTCCAAATCCCTAAGAAATCAACTACATGCATGTAACAAACACCATCGTTATTCTATATGTATCACATATATAACAACCATGAAGAAAAATCAGAAAAAAAAAAACTCTAACCTAATAGGCTATATGAAACTTACCTAAAACAAGGATGATAGAAACCCTAGAATCATAATTATGCATTAAACCACATGAAATAACCCTCTAGCATGCAAAACTATTCATGAATGACATTTTAATCATGTATATTAACTAATAGAAGTATCAACACATGATAAAAATTCAAGCTTTAACATGCAATAGAGCTATTCTAAGCAAAAACCTCATTTTAGCACTATAAAGAAGATAATAGAAACCCTAGAATCACAACTATACATTAAACCACATGAAATAACCCTCTAGCATGCAAAACTATTCATGAATGACATTTTAATCATGTATATTAACTAATAGAAGCATCAACACATGATAAAAATTCAAGATTTAACATGTAATAGAGCTATTCTAAGCAAAACCCTAATTTCAGCATAAAGGAGATAGAGGTATACCTATAGTTGAGCTCTCTTGTTGCTGTAGAGACTCCTTTGTTTGTGTAAACTCTAACTCTCCTTCAAGCCTCCGTGCAGACCCTAACTCTCCTTTAGAACTCTCTCTCTCTACTTCTCTTTCAGAAATTAGGTTAAATGCATCAAAATGGCTCCAGTTGCCTCCCCTTGATGCTAAAATATAGTGGGGTATTTATAGGGTTTTAGTGGAATAAACCAATGGTCAGGATTAAAACCCTAAATATCAATCTAAAGGTCATTAGAGACTCTCTTAGGGCTCAAGACACTTAAATATGGCTGAAAATAAGATAGAATAGTGGCTGGAGGCGAAAAAATCCGTCAAAATAGGAAAGAAATAATAAATAAAAAAAACCCTAAAAAATGACTGAATCCCTCAGCTGACCACCCAGGCCTAGTGGTCACTTGAGTGGCCTCGCCAGGTCTTGCCAATTTTGTGTCCTTTTGACTTCCAAAAGTGTTTTAAGGGTCAAATTAACTCCGATTTTGACAAAATGAAAGCCAAAACAACCATGTTTTGAAAAGGAATATGATTTGAGACATTTTTGGATAAAAATCCCTAGCCATGGTTGTATGGTTAGGTTTTACAAAGACGGCTAACCGCTATGCACCACCGTCGCTAAGCTTAGGTATGCACATAGGGTCACACCGAATGCTTTCCGATTTCAAAATCCAACCTCCTAAAACATATTTCAGAATGAAATTAAGACTAATTAATGTCAAATAAGTGGGAATTGAGTGAAAGTCATGAGCCTGATTTGAGCCAAACTAAAGTGGGTCTCTTGACCAACCTGAACCGTATTGAGCCATTTTAATCCTGAACCATCAATTCATCAAATTGAACCCATAAATATCTCATATAGTATCAATATGAACTCCAATTGACAACTCGGAGATCATTTCAAGGTCAAATAGAAAGTTTGTGACCTAAAAGACGATTATACCCCTCAAGTCGCAAAAGCTCTTATTAACCCTCAAGATCAACTCCAAATTGAACCAAAATTCATACCTATTATCCTCATGACCCTAGAAACTCAATGCAAAAAACAAGACTCAAAAAGGAAACAAAAAGACACATAAAATGACAAACCCTAGCTAAGGTGACAAAAATGGGGTGTGACAAAGGATAGGTACAATAGTGATCGATAATCTAAGACTAGTTTGATGCCCTATCATTCAAAAACGTAGTAGTTTGTACGTTCCGACGTGTCTTTAAGCCTAAGATTTTCCCTTAGGTAAGATGCCCTGTGTTACAGCAGCGCAATGGTTTTGCTTTTCTGTCGCATCTTTACCTAAAGACCTTTACGGTAGGCTTTGGGCGAGGCCATGATACTATTGTCCTAGCACAGTGGCTGGCGTAATGGTAGTGGTCAGTTTTTATTCCACTTTTGGCTTTGGGCCAAATAGTAGCTTCATTGTCTCAGTACTTTTGTTGAAATGACAGTTAAAGATTGATTTTGAGGTTGAAATTGAGTTTGAAATTATGATTAGTGAGTAGAGTGACATGGAAAGTACCCCTACAAAATTGGGGTGCCTACACACTCTTCTGTTGGTTGGCCCAGTGCCTGCTTGTTGTTCTATGATGGATTGGAGAGTAATCAGCTTGCCAGATTTGATTACATCCTTTATTCTTTCCCCTACGATCACCAAATCAAAAAAGTTCTAGGTTGTGTGGCCTATTAGTTGAGACTAGTACGGCTGTTGCAGTAGTGTTGAGAAAAGTAGACACCATTTCCTTCTCGATCATAGATGGTTTGACTTATGCTGTAAGTTCCCTCCACCTTTGTGCATAGTTTCTAAATGACTAATTTTTCCTCTTTAGCGTTCTTTACAGCTCAAAATGGTCAAGAAGCTATCTCCATGTTAAAGTGATATTGGGCAAAGAAAATGTTGGCTACATCAGCCCAGGTGTTGATCTTGCTGGGGTCTAAGTGTATGAACCATTAAAGGGCAAGTCTTGTCAAACTCTTCTGGAACTGCTGGATTAATAGCTTCTCGTTGTCTTCGTATTGGCATCTCTCCACAATAGATACAAAGATGAGTGAAAGGGCAACCACAACCATCGTACTTGTCGAAATCTAGCGTTTTATACTTCAGTAGGCATCTTGATGTCAGGAAAGAAACAGAGGCTTGAAAATCCTCTTCTTCTATAGGAATCAATACATTATAATCTGTAGATCTTTTCTTCCAAACTTTTGAGTTGCAAGCTAACTTTCTTATCTTCTTTAGAATTCTTGCCGTCAGGTGTAGCGGGATTTGATCTTTTATTTGTCTGAGAGACGGTATGCACAGCTTGTTAATCATAGACTGTGATCACTGGTGGGAGAGTAGCATTCTGGTGATTGAATAGTGGGTTGATAGATTGGATTCCTTTGAGGACCAAAGTTTGGTGGAGGAATGGGTGCTGTTGGATGACTTTGTAACTGAGGACCGGCATGGGCGATCTGTTCGAGGTGTATCATATGAGGTGGAGGTGGACTGTTGCTGGTAGAGGTAGCATAGGGATTTTGTCCTGGATTAGCTTGCATATATGTTACTTTAGGGATCAGAGAGGCAGCAAGAGATTCCATCATAACCATCAAACGGGCCATCTAGTCTTTGATCTAGGGCTATTCTATCAGGTGGAGACTTTTCGGCTTGTAGCATGAGTCCCAGGATACGGGCTGCTTCCAGATTGTCTGCTATGGTAGGTGAAATCGCCCTTGGTGGTGTCGAAGGTGGACTAATCATAGTAATTCTAGGTAAAAGGCCCTGAGTTGGCGATTCTTCTTCAATTCTTGTGAGACTCCTAGTTCGGACTGGACTGCGTCTTAAACCCCTAAGATGGGATCTAGAACTTCTAGGTCTATCTGGCAGAGCTATGATTAATCAATGTGTCACACCCCATTTTTGCACCACCTTACTAGGGCTCATCATTTCATGCATGTTTTTTTTTTTTTTTTTTTTGAGTTTGGTCACTTGCATTAGTTTTTTAGAGTCACAAGGACAATGTGTATGAATTTTGTTCAATTTGGAGTTGATCATTGAGGGATAATAAGAGCTTTTGTGACTTAAGGGGCATAATCGTCTTTTAAGTCACAAACTTTTCATTTGACCTTGAAATGATCTCCAGATTGTCAATTGGAGTTCATATGAATGCATATAAGGTATTTCTAGGTTCAATTTGATGAATCAATGGCTCGGGATTAAAATGGCTCGATGTAGTTCAAGTTGGTTAATTGACCCTCCTTTGGGTTAGCTCTAATTGACTCACAATTACCAATCAAATATTTTCAAATTGACTTTAATTATTCATCATTTTATCCCCTAAAAGTGTTTTATAAAGTTTAATTTTGATATGGAAAGCATTTGGTTTGATCCTATGTGCATACCTATGCTTAGCAAAGGTAGAGAATAACGGTTAACCGCCTTTTTCGAAGCCTAGCCATGACCCCATGGTTAGTGGTTTTTACCCCAAAATGTTCAAAAATTATTCCTCATCGAAACACGGTTGTTTTGGCTTTTGTTTCATCAAAATCGGACTTAATTTGCCCCTTGAAACACTTCTAGAAGGATTAGGAGTCAAAATAGGGCAAGAATCCGGAGTGTGCTCGGGTGACCACCTAGCCCTGGGCAGCTAACCGCCTGGGCCCAGGTGGCTAGCCGCCCAGGCCTAGTGGTCACCCGAGACCACTTTCCTAATTTTTCTCTATTTGTTTGCTGAAGCGGACTCTTCCCTATTTTGACGAACAAGGACTCTTTTGGACGAGTTTCCTTCTAATTTTTGGTAACTTCTGAGTTACTTAAGCCCCAAGGGGGCTCTCTAATAGGCCCTTGGATTAATTTCTAGGGTTTTAATCCCAGCCATTGGTTTATCCTTAGTAAACTCTATAAATACCCCCTATGCTTCAGCACAAGGGGAGCCACTTTATGCATTAATATCTGAGTGTTTAAGAGAGAATAAGAGAGAGAGACTTGAAGGAGAGCTAGAGAACCTGCTGTAGCCTTGGAGAACATTGATTCAAGTCATCTACAAGAGCAAGAGGGAGTCTATGCAGCAGCAAGGAAGGCTTTCCTAAGGTATTCTCCTTTTCTATTCAAGCTTAAACTAGGGTATCATGTAGAATAGCTTTATTGCATGCAATGCTTATGATTTCTACCATGGATTGAGGTTTCTATTAGTTAATACATGTGATAATAATGATGTTCATGATGACTTTTGCATGTTTTAGAGTTAGTTCATAGGTCTTAATGCATAGTTGTGATTCTAGTGCTTCTGTTGTCCTTGTGTTATCATAGTGTCATTGCATGTTAAAATTAGGATTTTTATCATGTTTTATTGCTTTAGTTAGTTAATATGCATGATTTAAGTTCTGTTTAGTTTGATTTTAGCATGTTTAGAGTTTGTTTTGTGTGTTTTTAAGCATGTTTGTGAGTTTAGGGTTTTTAGTGTCTTTGTTTTAGGTTAGTTTCATACAGCATGTTAGTTTAGGCTTTTTATTGATTTTTCTTCATAGTTGCTGTATATGTTTTTCATATGGATAACTATGATATTTTTGCATGCATGTTAGTTGATATCTAGGGTTTTTATGCATGATATGGTTCTAGGATTGTGTTAGAGCTTATTATTGTTCGCTATTTTTGCTGTTAGCATGATTAGTGGATGATTTTAGGCCATAATACTATTCTGTCCAGATTTATCTATCATTGTGTTTGCATGATTTTGAGCACGTGTAAGGGTACAAATAGGTGTGGTAATTGTCCTATGGCAAATAGGGCTGCCAATGCTTGAAATTACTAATGCTTGGAGCTATTGCGCTCAAGTAAGTGGGTGTGAATGTGCCCCAATTCACCTCTCTTCCTAACTCTTTCTTTTCTCCCTCTTAGGGTTAATTTTTAATATAAGTCTATGGTCTTAATCAAGGGTTTCCTTAACCAATAAAATTCTGGTTTTTGTCAAAGTTTCCTTCTTGTGGAATTCTTTCCAAATTCAAACTTGGTTTATTCAATTCTCTTTCAAATAAGGAAACCTAGGGTTTTTACCATAGGTTTATATTAGGATTTAACCCTATTCTATTCGAACTATGTGGACTTTGATCCATGTATTTCGTTGCATGGTACGTAGGCGCTCTTCATAAGGCTCAAGTCCGTTCTAGGATCCGAGTATCCTAGGTTTTTTGTATATTATTTTCCTTTTTTTTTTTCTCTTTTATGTTGCCTATTATGCATGGATGATTGGATGGAGTATATGATATGCATGCTGTCTTGTGATGATATTTATTGATTTTGTGTGTTGAAAAGATCTTAATTTAGCCCAAATAAACCGAGAGACCGAAAGGGTGACATGGGTGCCTATAGGCTTCGCCTAGAACCTTCCCATGTCATAACTTAGCCTCCGAATCCCCGATTTCTTTGGTTTCCAAAAGAATTGTTTTTGCCTTTCCTTTTTAAACATGGAGTCATTCAAATTGTTTTCTTAAAACAAACTATTTTAGGGTTTTCCTTGTTTCCTTTAAAAAATAAGGTGGCGACTCCTTTTGTTTTCTTTTTCCCACAAAACAATCTTTTCTTTTTGCCAAACCCTTGTGGGCCCAATTTCTGGGGTTCACACAATGATCACCTTGTTCACCGACAATTCCAATAAGAAGTTTAGTCGGTTGTGGGGAACGCTCAGGTAAATACAACTTACACTGTTTTGGTGGATGCTGTCGTAATGGACTTAAAATCTACCCTAATGTACACTGGAGGTGCAAGTAATATGTACATGTAGGTCATAGATAATGCTAAAAAATGTTCCCACTAGAGAATATGACCCTATACAAAAAGAAAGAAAAAAGACTTGCTCTAAGGGAGCAAATGACTTGGACTCATGATATTGGAACTAATAGTGAGAAAAATGTTCCAAAAATCTCCCTTGATTACACTGTGGCTGACGTGGAATCTGCAAAATATAGATTTGATTCATCCCACTCAGGATTATGCAATGCATGAACTCATGAGTGATGTGTTTATTTAATATAAGCAAATTACAAAGGAATAAAACTCTTGCTGGACTCCAGATGGGATTCCAACTTATGAATGAAATGCAGACTCAAAAACTGCCCCAATGTACACTGGGGGTACGAGGGGCATGTAAATGATGCAATGCTTAACTCTCTGTAGGAAAAGAAATGACAGATTCTATATGAACCCAGGGGTGGGACTCAATCGGAGTTTCGACTAATCATGGGGAAATGAACTCAAAACCGCCCTAGTGTACACTAGGGGTGCACATAATATGTAAGGATGACCTTAAATCAAGGTTGACTTAATATGCAAACATGGACTAAACAAAATGGCCAGTGTAACGACGCTAGTGAACACTAGAATATATGATAATGTGTATGCTTGACGCAAGATATGTATACGGAATGATAACTCAAGGTAAACGTACCCTAAACAAGGTGTGTGTTATACAAACATTTCCCATGGCCAAATCTAAGGTTATATATACATCATTCGAGTAAGGCACTCTTGATATTTTAGACTCTATGTATACAAATGCAAGACATATAAAAATAAAATAAAAAATAAAAAAAGAGGGTCAAAGTGGTGACCCAGACGCGACTATTACACTAAAATGGACACGAACGTGATATGAGGTTAGCTTATCGTCGATAGGACGAGCGACGTGACACATGCATGCAAGTGATGACTATGTACAATACAGGGATGACTCAAGAATCAACCAGCATAATAGTACTATCATAGAATTTGGACATATAGGTAAGTACAATATAGGACTATGTGAATAGTGCTTCTAAGGCTGATAGTCTCCATACTCTTGGTTTCTCTAAAGGAAAGCTTCCTGTTCGTTACTTTGGAGTCCCCTTGATCACCAAGAAGCTTTCTAAAGGAGATTGTCAACCTTTGCTTGATCGTATTGCCAAATGTATTCAATCTTGGAGTTGTAAGCATCTTTCTTATGCAGGCAGGGTTCAGCTTATCAGTTCAGTTCTATATAGTATTCTAGCTTATTGGAGTTGCATCTTCATTCTTCCCAATTCTATCTATAAGCTTATTGAACAAATGTTTCGTTGTTTCCTTTGAACTGGTTGTGATCTCAAGTTAACTAGTGCTAAAGTTAAATGGTCTATTCTATGTCTTCCCAAGTCTGAGGGAGGGCTTGGATTCAAGCGGCTTAAAGAATGGAACATGGCTGCTTCTCTTAATCATGTGTGAACCTGTTTTGTAGTTCTGGGTCTCTTTGGGTTGCTTGGGTTGAAGCTTACCTATTAAGAGGTGATAGTTTCTGGGCTGTTAAAGTCCCATCTGAATGTTCTTGGGTTTGGAGGAAGCTTCTTGGGTTTAGGCACATTTGTCGGCTCTTCCTCAAACATAAAATTGGTGATGGTACCAGAACTTTCCTTTGGTTTGATAATTGGCATCCAAGTGGGCCTCTTTTTCAACATTTTGGCGCTCGAATCATGTATGATTCAGCTCTCTCTTATCGTGCCAAAGTGAGTGATATAGTTGATCAATTCTCTTGGCGGTGGCCTGTTACTGTAACTGCTGATCTAATGGAAATTCAAGCTGCCACGCCCCTCAATTTTCTTCCCAACCATCTGAGGTCAGATTCTATAATGTGGACCCCTTCTCCTTCTGGTGAGTTTTCTACTCATTCTACTTGGGAGGCTCTTCGGTCCAGGGGTATGGAAGTGGACTGGCATCGTGTTATCTGGTTTCCTAAATGCATTCCTAAACACTCCTTTATTCTTTGGCTGGTGTTGCAAGATCGTATTGCTACTAGAAGTAAACTTAGATTATGGGGTGTTAGTTCTACTGATGAATGTGTGCTTTGCTCAAGCCACTCTAAAACTAGAAATCATCTTTTCTTTGAATGCTGCTATGCTTCTGCAATCTGGAAAGACATACTTCCAAAGGGTGCTATAAGAAGGGTACCTAGGTATTGGCGTAATGAGCAATTATGGGCTGTGCATAGTTTAAAGGGCAAGTCGTTCCATTCCTCTGTCATGAAGATGGCCTGGGCTGCTACAGTGTATCACATATAGGGTGAAAGAAATAGAAGAATCCAAGAGAATTTATTCAAACCCCCTAATGTAATTATTAATTTAATTGTTGATGATATTAGGTTTAAAGTTTTGACTTTTAAAGGGGTGAAGGACAATGCCAGGAATCGTGATTTGTGCCATAATTGGAATATCAAGTTTGATATTTTAGAATAGTTCTTTTTGCTTCCTCGAGCTGTGAGGTTTCTTTTCCTTCTCATCTCTTAAACAGTCTAGTAAGCTCTTCTTTGTCTAGCTTACTAGTTTGTTTTTGTTGATGAGTTGTCTCTTTGCTTTTTGCTTGTTTGATCTTACTGTACATTTTTGTTTAGTTGGAATGAAAAAATTGGCCAACATAACGGTACCAGCCTAGATTCCATGTGTGTGAGTATGCACTAAAAATTGACCAGCACGATGATACTAGCCTAGACTCTATGATGAATGTGACTTATGCATGATATGAAACTAAATTAATGAAAAATCGACCAGCATAGCAGTGCTAGCTTGGACTCTGTGTGTACATGAATGAACGATGAACAAGACTTGGGTAAATAAGGAATTGGCTAGCATAACAATACTGGCCTAGACTCTATGTATACATAAATGGTAGGTATATATGAGACAGACATTGGGCCAGCATAACAGTACTAGCCTGCACTTTATGGACATATGAGTGGCAACCTAAAAGTTAGCTAGCATGAAGGTACTAGCCTAGACTCCATGGACATGTGAATGGTAGGTGTACATGAGACTTATGTGAATGGAAAATTAGCCAACATAACGGTACTAGCCTAGAAAGTGTATGTATATAGACTGATAATCAACTAGCACAACGGCACTAGCACGAACTCTATGGACACGTGACTATACTTTATACGCTTATGCAATGACGTGCTAGAAAATCGGCCAGCACAACAGTACTAACATGGACTATGCATGAAGATAGTGTAGACAATCCTCAGACAGAGGTACGAATAGCAACTGAATTGATGGTATAATGAATCTCGAGGTTAGCGTATCCCAAGTTGGGCATATGTTTTGAAAACACCTCCTAAGGTCAAATCTAAGGTATATGCATGCTATTTTGAATAGGATACTCTTAGCATCTTTTAGCGTTGGTGAACTCAATGTGATACAGAAATGATATGTAAAAAGTGAGTAGGAGTGCACAAATAGTGGATGTAGCATGACAACAAACTTTGTCTTGGAACAACTTGTATGGAAATTTTAACAGCGTATCCCCTCCCTTGTCGATAAGGCGTGCACAAAAACGGTATGTTTCTTTTTTAGACTGACTGACTACGTGAGGGTGATGCATAATCTAAAAGAGAGATCAAAGTCCCCACACATATACCCCTCACAAGCGTATAGGGCACATTGGTATGAGTGGAGTTTATCGGGCATCGCAACCGGATTAAACCGAATTCTGGTGGCTCCCTACACGAACTTCTATCTATCTAGGGAGTGGCATCTCTAGTATTCATGCCGATAGTGTGTCTGTGCAATCCTAAAGTGTGTGATCTGAGGAAGGGACCATTAAAACAGTGTATTTTACATTTGTACTTAGGGCGCTTTTATTTGGCAGTGTTTTATAAAATAAAGAGTGATATATAATGAAGAACAAGATAACATGCTATGTAAGAAATCTTATCTAAAGCAAAGAATAATGTAAAGAAATTTGACAATAAAATATCAACATGCTGTACAAAAATTCATGATAGAAATTAATGAGAAGAAAATATAATGAGTAAATGACAATTATAATGACATGATAAACAAAAATTTACAACTTATCATTTTAAAACTAGTATAGTATAGTTTCAAAAAAAAAAAAAAGGAATTCATTTCAAAAAGTAAGGTTTTAAAAAGAAAGTTCAAGATTCATTGGCCCGAGAATGCTAAGTACATGGGGAACTGTCTCCCCAGTGTAGTTGCTATGCTGTCGCTACCCTAAACTCGTGAGGTAGACTCTGTTGGGGGTGGATCTCTCTACCTTGTTTTTCCCACGTGTGGGTAATGACTTAGTTGTGCTCGTGCTTAGATGTGCCTTATGTGGTATGCATGTATTATTGTGGTGTTTCCTATTGGATAGTGAATAAAAGTAAAAAGGTTAAATAACTCCTTCAGGGGTGCCTTTCTCTTATTTAACTATACAAGCCTAAACTCGTGAGGTAGACCCGTGTTGGGGGTGGATCTCTCTACCTTGTTTTTCCCATGTGTGGGTAATGACTTAGTTGTGCTCGTGCTCAGATGTGCCTTATGTGGTATGCATGTATTATCGTGGCGTTTCCTATTGGATAGTGAATAAAAGTAAAAAGGTTCAATAACTCCTTTAGGGGTGCCTTTCTCTTATTTAACTATACAAGCACAATTACTTAGAGTCGCCACCTACCATATATTTAAAGACGTGGAAGGTCATCTCTAAGGCTTTTGATTAGTCCTTATTATTTTAAAATTGAATGACTCCTAGATGATGGTTTGCAAACAAAAGATCTAGGTAAAGAGGCTCTATAATGGGTAGGGAAGGTGTTAAACACCCTACCACATCCGTTAACGAACGGTTGCTTTGAATTATGAACTTTCTTTAGTTAAACCCATTCTTGAAAATGAAATCCTTACTCGAGACTAGAAATTCTAAAGCAAATATATCATCCTGGGTTGTGACGTTATTTAAGCCTTATTTACAATTATCTAAGTGATCGGGTAAATTCAAGAGTTTGAGAACTTGGTGTCATCTCTTGGAGAAATGAACCATTTTTTATAATAAAAATTGAATCTTGATGAAACTACAAGAAAATCAACATCTTGGGTTTTTTCAAGGTAACCCCATCCAATCATGTTAGGACACCTTAGAATTCTCAAAAAACAAAGGTTGTCAATGAACCCTTAAAATCAAGAAAATCATGGTTCTTTATAAAAGTTCAAAATTCCCGATTGATTTTATTTTATTTTTATCTTGCACTCAGTGAGCTTTTTCATGGTAGCTCTATCCCTTTATATCGAGACACTACATTACCGAGTCATGACTAGCATCTACTTTATCAATCCTAACCTCAAGTTCAAAAATAGGACAACTTGTCAGGAAAAGGCAGATCAAAGTATTTTGCTCAATCGAATCTTTGTTTTGGAAAAGTTTACATTTTTAAGGAATTTATAAAAAGATTATGGGCTTTGTTGAACAAGATCTCTAAGACTTACCAAATTTAACAAGTCTCCACAAAAATAGTCCTTAGTTTAAAATAGTGAAAACCATACACCAATCATGATAAAAATTGGATCTTTATTGATTAAAACTTGAGATCAATACAGGGGAGGGGGTGACGATAGTATTCGTCTACATATACTACATAAAAGCTTGTAAAACTACATCTATTTTTTTAGATCTAAGCTAATATGCATGATATGCTAAGAAAGCAAGAAACTTAATAAAGGAGGTGAGCTAAGGATAGAAAGATGCAAACTTTTCAAGCACCTTGCTCTGGAAAAGACGAAATGAGAAAGAATGTTCGGGCGAAAGGATCACCACTAAGCTTTACCGCGTTCGGTGGAAACTTGATAAATATCTTCCATCCTTCTTCGTCTTTGTTGAAATGTAAGAGAGATTCCTCCTTGAACTTGAGATGAGAGAACTGCCTCAAGTTAGGAGAGGCTTTGAAGATGGAATGGGAGAGGTTTGATCTTGGAAATGGCTTAGAAAATAAACATTTTGGGCAAAAGAGAGATAGAGAGTCAAGGGTTTGCAAAGCTCAAGTTCGGAGCTTGGGGTGTTTAGATGTCTCTTTGTATGAAAAGAAGGTGTTGTATTTATAGAGCAAAAGCTGCTCCATCTTGTGCTATTTGCTATAGCGCAAGTTAGGGTAGGTTTAAGTATTTAATGCTTTGTCCCTTCCCATGATGACATGTGTCAAAAGGTGATGGGTAATGTGATTAGGTGTCAAGATCCGGATCTAGGGTGTGGATCTCAAGATTTTTTCTTCGTTTCGCATCCCAATGCACTTTTTGAAGTAGTTTGGACATCGGTTTGGTAGTTAGGAATGCCAAGCTGGCTACCAGGTTCCAAGCTGAATCTAAAAGTCCCTTTAGGGTAAATTGGATGTTCTGAGTTGGAATATGCTGTCCGTTTCTAAAAATAGCGCATTGATCATGATTTTTGAGATTGATTGATGGGTTTGAATTGATTCTGGGTTTTGCTTAAAAAAAGACCCGGGTCTAGACAAGCGGATCTCGATGAGCAGAGACCAGGGTAAGGTTGGAGGGTCTTCCTAAGATTATTTGAGTGTGGTGAGTCCAAAAATGATGTCTGTTTTGGGAAACAGCACATTCAATTACCCTATGGAGGCTTGTAAAGGTTAAATTTCTAGTTGGGGACCCACTAGTCACCTAGCGAGTCCCACAAGCAGTGTCTGGGGTTAAGTTGGAAGGCCTTTCTGGGGTATTAAAAGTGCTTTGAGTCCAAAAAGTTAGTTCATTTTGAGATATGGCACCCCATTAAGTGTTGGGAATCTGACTGGGAGGAAAACATACAAAGGCGGAATAAAACTTTTCCTACGATTCCCAAACCCATGAATCCGATTATGCATAATACAAAAACAATAACCTAACTACTAAGAGAGTTAGGGTTACTTACAGTTGATGAATGTCTTCTCCTTTATGCTCCAAGCTTTGTCTTCTCCTATTTGCTCTAAGCATGAACTCCGGGCAGCAATGAATGAGCAGTCCAAGTGTACTACCTCCAATAGTATCCACACCTAGCTTGAACTTGAAGTCCTTTCCTTCTTCTTCCTTATGGTTGCTAGAGGTGGAGAAGAGAGAGAGAGAGAGAGAGAGAGAGAGAGCCATGTGAAATTTTCGACCAGCCCCTTGGGGATCCAATTTTGATGATGTCATTACATCATAATGTGGCTTATATAGCCACACAATAGGGCTGGCCAAGGGGGAACTTAAAACCCTAGTGGGTTTTGTGTAATTACTCTTAATTACACAATTAGCCCACTAGTTTGCATCAAATACAAATTAGCCCCTTTAAGAACTTTTCTTTAATCACTTATACCCTTTCTCTCATAGACAATCAAGCTCTCTTAGCATAATCAGTGTATGACCCATTGGGTTCACATCATCAAGTAGTAGGAATAGCACAAGTTGTGCACAATGGAACACTTTCCATTAAGGGTCTAATTGAAACTCCTTTCAATTCCCTAATTGATTATAACTCATTTATATCAATTAGGGCTTCTACTAACCATGAGTAACACCTAGCATATGGCTCATGGTGTGGTCCTTAATGAGGTGAATAGTCATTTACAAAGAACTCTTCTGTTATAGTTTATAGTTTACAATTACATCCTTCCATCAACATAATGTCTCCAATTGAACTAATAGGACATGGAAGTCTGTCAAGTCCCCAATTCAATTACTTTATACTCATTCATTAATATCAACTCAATGATGAACTTATGGAAACTCCTTTCCATATTCATTCTACTATGGGCCTATGGATTTAATGAGTTATATTCAATGAATGCTATATGAGACATTCACTCTCTTTTTCCTGAGAGTGATGGATTCCTTGTTGATCACTAATATGCCTTCACACACATAGCAATAGGGCCAATGAACACCCTTACAGACCCCTGAATAGGATCTGCACTTAGTGTTATCAAACTTCTAAAGCTACATGCATAAGACAACCAAGGTGTCTCAGGTCTAAGGATTACTTGTACCACTATAACAATCAGAAACTGATTGACAGGCAGGTTAAAACTCCATTCAGTTTATCTCATATCTTTGGTCACATTCAGTGTACCTATTCTTATAATAGGCACCCACTTGTTGGTAGTAGTGTCTTCACACAAATAGCTTGAGACTAGCTATCTTCCTATAGAGTTAACCTAACAAGTGCTAGTCCTATAGTTCATTACTGTCCATCATAGTGAACCTTCAACTAGGAATATTTTAGGAGTTTAGCACAGAGATATATCTATAGTCTCAAAATTACAACTCTTTGTAATTTCATATTCTCAACTCTAACTCCATGGACATATTATGTAAATATAAATGATGCATATGAACATAATAGAATAAGCCCTTTTATTAAATCAATAATAAATGTGACATGCATAAATGAAATCAATTGATTATTCCTAATCCCTAAACAATCATCTCTATAATTGGCTCTAGGGCATAATCCTAACAATCTCCCACTTGCACTATAGCCAATCCACCATGTATCTCATACCCATATCCTGTCAGTGGCGATCCAACACACTTGGGTTATAGCTTTAGTAAAAGGGTTTTCTTTATTCTCTATTGTATTAAACTTCTATATGTATATGTCATCTCTTCCAATGATCTCTCTAATCACTTGGAATCGCCGCTTAAAGTTTGGACTTTTGATGAGATCAGTGGATCCTTGTCTTGAGCAATAGCCTTATTGTTGTCATAAAAACAATAGTAAAGGCTTCTCAATGTCAGGAACCACTCCTAGTTCTACAATAAACTTACTCATCCAAACATGCAGCAATTCGCTCAACCTCTGTAATGGAGTCTGCTACAGTACCCCACTTACAGCTTCTCCATTTTACGTTTCCATTTTTTAAAGTGAAAACATTGTCCGTATTACCAACCATTTTCAAGTTTCTTTCTCCATAGACAAGTTATAGGTCCTTTAGTTCTTCATAAGTACTTAAGGATAGCCTTGACTACTTCCCAAAGTTTCTTGCCTGGGTTTGCCTGATATCTGCTTATAACGTTTACAGCATTACAGATATCTGGTCATGTACTTAGCATAGCATATGCCTTTAGACAACTTGATTTCATGTCTGACAGGAATTAGACTTCTCTTGAAATCATGTATTTTGAACCCATTCAAAATCTTATCTAAGTACATCGATTGGGAAAGACTTTGCATCCTTTAAGATCTATCTCTATAGACCTCTATTCCCATAATATAGGATGCTTCTTCCAAATCTTTTATGGAGAAACTCTGTGAAAAACCAATTTTTCACTTTTGACAACGTCTCTACTGTTGGGAATTATACAAGAGGGAAAAATAGAAGTGCGGAATATAAAAATTTTTCCTACGATTCCACAGCCTATGAATCTAACTATGCATAACACAAAATCAAACCCTAACTACGAAGAGGGTTAGAACACTTACAGAATTTTTGTCTTCTCCGTTTTGCTCCAAGCTTCGACTCCGGACAGCGGTGAATGAGCAGCCCAAGTGTGCTGCCTCCAACGGTATCCACACCTAGCTAGAGCTTCAAAGTCCTTTCCTCCTTTTCCTTGTTGTTGCTAATGTAGGAGAAGAGAGGAGAGAGAGAGAGAGGGAGGTTGGAAATTCTGGCCAGCCCTTGGAGAGTTCAACTTATGATGATGTCACACATCATAGTGTGACTTATATAGTCCACACTAAAGGGGCCGGCCCTAGGGGGAAACCCTATTAGGGTTTTATGCAATTTCTCTAAATTGCACAATAACCCCTATAAATTATATCAAATATAAATAGGCCTTAAAGAACTATTCTTTATGCACTCATACCCTTTCTCTCATAGACTTTAAAGCTCATCTTGCATGATCAGTGTGTAACCCATTGGGTTCACATCATCAAGTAGTAGGAATAGCACGAGGTGTGCACAATGGAACTCTTTCCATTTAGGGTCTAATTGGAACTCCTTCCAATTCCCTAATTGATTATAACTCACTTATATCAATTAGGGCTTCTACTAACCATGAGTAACACCTAGCATATGGCTCATGGTGTGGTCCTTAATGAGGTGAATAGTCATTTACAAAGAACCCTTCTGTTATAGTTTGTAGGTTACAATTGCATCCTTCCTTCAACACAATGTCTCCAATTGAACTAATAGGACATGGAAGTCTATCAAGTCCTTAGTTCAATTACTTTATACTCATTCATAGATATCAACTAATTGATGAACTTATGAAACTCTTTTCATATTCATCCTACCATGGCCATGGATTTAATGAGTTATATTATGAATGCTATATGAGACATTCTCTCTCTTTTTCCTAAGAGTGATGGATCCCTTGTTGATCACTCACATGCCTTCATACACATAGCAGTAGGGCCAATGAACACCTTTGCAGACCCCTGAATAGGATCTGCACTTAGTGTTATCAAACTTCTAAAGCTACATGCATAAGGCAACTATAGTGTCTCAGGTCTAAGGATTACTTGTACCACTATAACAATGAGAAACTAATTGACAGGCAGGATAAAACTCCATTCAGTTTATCTCATATCTTTGGTCACATTCAGTGTACCTATTCTCGCAATAGGCACCTACTTGTTGGTTGTAGTGTCTCCACACAAATAGCTTGAGACTAGCTATCCTCCTATAGAGTCAGCCTAACAAGTGCTAGTCCTATGGTTTATTACTGTCCATCATAGTAAACCTTCAACTAGGAATGCTTTAGGAGTTTAGTACAGAGATATATCTATAGTCTCAAAATTACAACTCTTTGTAATTCCATATTCTCAACTCTAACTCCATGGACATATTATGTAAATATAAATGATGCATATAAACATAATAGAATAAGCCCTTTTATTAAATCAATAATAAATGTGACATACATAAATGAAATCAAATGATTGCTCCTAATCCCTAAACAATCATCTCTATGATTGGCTCTAGGGCATAATCCTAACATCTACATTATTCCCTAATAAGTAGAACGTCATTCACTTATAGGACCATAAATGTGATCGCACTCCCACTAATTCTTTGTACAATCATGGTACAATAATGGCTTCTGTCTCAACAGGGACAGGGGTTGCATCAATGTTGGTTTGTGTCTCATTAGACAACTCTTTGAGTTCTATTTTCCTGTTATTGCCTCCTTCTTGAATAAACTCTTTTTCAAGAAAGATTGCAAACTTACTAACAAACAATTTTGTTCATCAGGATGATAGATATGATATCCTAAACTCCTTTTACGATAAACCACAAACCTACATTTAAGTTATCTTGATTTCCAATTTGGTTACATCATGTGTCTCTACATATGCAGTGCAACCCTATACCTTAACATGCTTAAAGTTTGGTGCTTCCCTTTCCATATCTCATATAGGTCTTAAGGGATAGCCTTGGTTTGAACTCTATTTCACAGGTACGTGGCAATTTCTAGGGCATATCCTAACAAGGATAATTTTAGGTCGTTGTAACTTATTATGGATCGGACCATATCTAGTAAGGTCCTCTTCCTCCATTCTGACACACCATTTAGTTATGGTGTTCTAAGAGGTGTCCATTAGAATAGAATGCCTGTTTGAACAAGTTGATCTGAAAGATCACTAGGTTAAATATTCGCCTCCTCGATCCAATCGAAGAGCTTGATACTTTTACTAGTTTGTTTCTCTACTTCATATCTAAATTCTTTGAACTTTTTAAATGATTCAGATTTGTACTTCTTTAAGTATACACACCCAAACCTAGAATGAATTATTGGTAAAGGTTGTAAAGGAAGAGAAACCTCTTCATACATCACTATGTATATTTTGTTCTATTAAGATTATTAGCATTCAATTTAAAACTATTATGCTCTATGCAACTAACATTTAGTTTAGAGCATGATCCATACCTTCCGAAGGTCAGTTCTTTAGAGTATCCAGCTACTCCCGGCAGTTACGTTTCTAGTGCCTATCCTTGCCATAGTGAAAACAGGTTCCTTTGGCCTTGTTGGTATTACCTTTCTTGATGCCTCCCTTCTGCTTTAAGTTCTTCTTCATCTTCCCTTGGGTACTCTTACCCTTGCCTTTTCCCTTGTCCTTAGGCTTAGGTTTGGCTTTGGAAGTAGAAGCTGCATCAAATGCGAGCAAAGAACTTTTCCCTTTCTTCATCGTCTCCTCAGTCATCTTGAGCAAATTATGTAGCCCAGGGAGAGTGGGCTCAAGCTTGTTCATATGAAAATTCATAATGAACGGCCCAAATGAATCAGGAAGGGACTGCGGAATAATGTTTAAACACATATCAGCTTCAATTATCACATCAAGCTTCTCAAGCTGCTCGATATGGTTGATTATCTTCAAGGTGTGATCAGTTACGGATGACCCTCGTTCATCCTTGCCTTGAATAGATCTTTGACAATATTATATTTAGTGGTCCTACTTTGCTCCCCATACAACTCTTGTAAGTGGAGAAAGATGTCGGGAGCGCTACTCATAGACTCATGTTGCTTCTAAAGCTCAGGGCTTATAGATGCCATTATATAGCATTTTGCCTATAGGTTGTCATCCATGTGCTTCTGATAAGCATCTTTCTCCTGCTAAGTTGCAGCCTCAGCAGGAGCCTTAGGAGGTGAGCCATCAAGTGTGTAGGTAATCTTTTCAGAATTTAAAACAATTTTCAAGTTCCCCAGCCAATCAAAATAGTTTGATCCAGTCAAACGGTTGATGTCCAATATTTTGGATAGCGGGTTGAGGTGAGCCATTTCTATGAACTACATATAAAAATAGAGAATTAGATTTCATTTTTAATCCATAATGATCGGGTCTTTAATCATATGCTACCTCCCACTATTTTATCAAATTCCATACACCCTCTAATGGAATTCGGGAATCTCATTCCTAATGGGGATAGGGGTCCCACTGTGGCCTAGAAGCCTCACATTATAGTTTCTTGACTTCTAACCCACAATAAGAAGACAACTCTTTGTCTATTGCTTCATAAACAAGTTCCAATCATTTTTCCTCTAGGGTACATACTCCTCACATTATAGTTTCTTGGAATACTTCCCTAGTTAAGTTAAACCCATCATTCACACAGGTATGTTTCGCCAAATATATACCTCACATTATAGTTTCTTAGTATATACCAGTTTAGGCACCCCATGATATCTTATATGTGATAGTTTCAAGTAATGTCTTTAACATGGGTAGCACCTACATGTCTACAGCTAAGTACCTACATTAAGGGACGTTAGATGATCCTATAATGATGGAAGGCAATGAAGAAGTGCATTCCCTAATGTATTCTCCATTTCCAACTTAATATTAAAAGAGAGGGGTTTTAAGGGTCTCATCAAATTAACTAATCTAAAATACATCTCATGCATTTTAATAAAAATATATAACAACATTATATATGTAATCCACTTATCGATATTAGTCCCTATAAAGTGACATATAACGATCTTTAGATTTGGAGCTATCTCTATCAATCTCATTAAGAGCTCCCACTATGATGATTATGGACTTTAAGAGGATTCAATCCAAGCCAATGAATTGAATCCAAGGTCTAAGGTGGGTGTAGGTGATTGTAAAACATTCATTCAAAACATAACATGCTCTCTTGAAAGTCTTCTCCAAGCTTTCAAGTCCTTCAATCTCCTCCATTAGCTTGATGGTCTCCACCATAGGCTTATTGATCTCCACCATGCTCCTTTGGGTCCACCATGCTCCTTAGTCTGCTCTCGATTACATAACATTTACATAATTTAAAGAAAGAGATACATAAGGGGAATCTGGGGTACATAAGAGAATGATAGAGAGAGAGAAGAAGGTGGCATGCAAGCCCCAAATAAATAATACATTACCAAAAATTAACAACTCTTGAAAAATTAATACAACCCATTCATAAGATGGCCAATCACAATTGGTTTAAGGGTATAGTCCATAATCATCATCCATCTATAACCATACAATCACATTGTATAATAAAGGAAATAACTGTAAGCAATAAACATATGGGCATTTATGGTAACTCTATTGATTGGTATTCATCAATCTCATTAATGTGTCCTAATCTTATTAGGATATGCATAATTTCCAGAATTAATTAAGTCTTAACATTTAAGACATTTAATTTCAATTAATCAAATTAATTGAAATAGTTAAAGTCCCCTAATTAAACTCTAATATCAAATATTAGGGTTTCTTTAATTAAACAAAACAATTTCATTTAATTAAAATTTCCAGATTTTAATATAATCCTAGATTGTGTTTTAAACCATTTAAAACATTATAAAATTAATCACCATTAATTAAATAATCAATTTTGGAATTATATAAAATCATTTCATTAATGAATTAGTGCATTAGGAATTCCTAAAACCCTAAACCCTAAGGCCATGTTTGTTTAGTTGGAATGGAATGGATGGGAATGGAATGTGATTCCATGCTTGAAGTAGTCTGGAATGAAAATAGATTTAAAATAATTATTTAAACATACTATTTGATTCCATTCCCATTCAAATTATCTTATCCAAACATGTTGTTTGGAATGAAATGGAATGAGATTCCATTCCATCCATTCCATTCCAGCTAAACAAACATGGCCTAAGTGCATTAACTCTAAACCCTAAGTGTAACCCTAATGCATTAAATGCCTTATGATTGGTCAATTAATGACCAATCATTCAAACCCTAGGTTTATACGGAATTAATGATTAGGATTAGGGTTTAATTAATGGCACCTAGGATATTAATTACTCCTAATTAATATGCACTTAATAATACCCTAATTATTAATAACCATGATTGGTCAATTAATGACCAATCATTAAACACTTTAATAAAGGTAATTAATAGCTTAGTTAGGGTTTTAATTAATGCCATTAATAGATTAGGGTTTCATCATTAATAGAAATTAGGGTTTCATCTTAAACCCTAAGGCTACTGCCACCTATAGTGGGCTGCCATGGCTAGGCCACAGCTTAGCCAGGGGACTGCCAAGGCTTGGCCACAGCTAGGCCAGGGGGCTGCCATGGCTAGGCCACGGCAAGGCCAAGCTATTGTCAAGACTTGGCAAGGCTGCCATGTCCACCATCAAGCATGGGGAGCTATAGGCTAGCCTTGGGACACGTGCTAGGGTGTGCGCCAAGCCCATTGAACACGTTTGGAGTGGTCCAATATGGCTGTCTTCTTCAAAGAACATTAGGGTTTCAAGAACCCTAAATTGGCGCCACCATGGGAGGACCTCCAAGGTCACAAAAGTTTCCAAAACCTAATCAATTCAACTCCACCAACAAAACCAGCTTTTGTATCATGTCCCTACATGAATTACTAAGCAAATTGAAGTGGTTTGGATGATCAAATCATCCCCAATTGTTCTAAACAATTCAAGAACAGTAGGCTGCCCAAAATTTGACAGCATACTATGCCTTGTCGCAAACTGATTTAAAATCCAACAAAATGGTTAATTCAGGTTACCAAATTATTTTTCCTAGTATCCTACATGTCTTAGGAAACTAATGCAAGTGGTTTCATGCAATTTGGAGTTCCCTAGCTCAAGTTATGAACGAAACTATATTGATGACTTTCTACAGAAATACAGCCTGCTGTGTTCTTCCAAGAAATCAAACTTTTTGATTCTTTATGCATCAAGACTCTTTTGAAACTTAAAGAAAATCATACATACATTATGTATAATGATCCTATAAAGAATATACATCAATTTTACAGAGGTTTCTGTTCAAAATAGTAGCAAGAACCTAAGGGTTCTAAAACCTAGATTCGAACTCCATGGTGTTCTTCCCAAACTTTTTGATTTGATTTGATTCCTATGCATCCAAATACACATGTAATTCACATAACACACTTATATGAATTAATTAACACTCATCTCATGACAACCAATGAATCAATTTAAAACAAAACATACAAGAGAGCAACCTAGGGTTCTAAACCCTAGGTTCGGCCTCCATAGAGAAAACCAAACTTCTAATTATCTTTAATTCGATTTTAATGCATCAAATACATTTAAAATTTATATATACAGTATATATAAATATATATATTCATCATATGAATTATATATATCAAATCAAAATAAGAAGAAGATGAAGAACAACCAAGGGTTCCAAACCATAGGTTCAGCCAACATGAAGAAAACCCTAGTTTTCAAAAAACTAGTTCTAGCATCTTAATCCAATTATGATGCATCCGAATGCTTGGGAACCCTTCCCTACCATGTCTAGAATATAATCCAAGTGGTGGCAACCATTACCATGCCTTTGATCACCATCAAAAGTTCATAGTTTCTGCTGGTGCATCATTCCCGCTGTAAAACTGTCTCCCAGACAGCCTATAGTAAACAATTCATAACTTTCTCTACAGAACTCGGATCGATGCACAGTTTATTGGGTTGGAAAGCTGATTTGAAGGGATTTCTAACCATATATGGCTCGAAAATTTTGGAGAAGAACTCTAATTTTGGCATGCAAAACAAGATGACAATTTTTCATGACTATCATAAAAATTGTTCATCATTAAACCAATCAATTTACCATAACAACCAGCCCATATGTAGTTTGTATTAAGCATAATCATGGCTCTGATACCACTGTTGGGAATCTGATTAGGAGGAAAACATACAAAGGCGGAGTAAAAATTTTCTTACAATTCCTAAACCCATGAATCCGATTATGCATAATACAAAAACAATAACCTAACTACCAAGAGAGTTAGGGTTACTTACAGTTGATGAATGTCTTCTCCTTTATGCTCTAAGCTTTGTCTTCTCCTTTTTGCTCCAAGCATGAACTCCGTGTAGCAATGAATGAGCAGTCCAACTATACTGTCTCCAACAGTATCCACACCTAGCTTGAACTTGAAGTCCAACTGTACTGTCTCCAACAGTATCCACCTCCAACAGTCTTCCTTATGGTTGCTAGAGGTGGAGAAGAGAGAGAGAGAGAGAGAGAGCCTTGTGAAATTTTCGGCCAGCCCCTTGGGGATCCAATTTTGATGACGTCATCACATCATAATGTAGCTTATATAGCCACACAATAGGGCCGGCCAAGGGGGAACTTAAAACCCTAGTGGGTTTTGTGTAATTACTCTTAATTACACAATTAGCCCACTAGTTTGCATCAAATACAAATTAGCCCCTTAAAGAACTTTTCTTTAATCACTTATACCCTTTCTCTCATAGACAATCAAGCTCTCTTAGCATGATCAGTGTGTGACCCATTGGGTTCACATCATCAAGTAGTAGGTGTTAGGATTATGCCCTAGAGCCAATCATAGAGATGATTATTTAGGAATTAGGAACAATCAATTGATTTCATTTATGTATGTCACATTTATTATTGATTTAATAAAAGGGCTTATTCTATTGTGTTTATATGCATCATTTATATTTACATAATATGTCCATGGAGTTAGAGTTGAGAATATGAAATTACAAAGTGCTTGTAATTTTGAGACTGTAAATATATCTCTGTACTAAACTCCTAAAACATTCCTAGTTGAAGGTTCACTATGATGGACAGTAATGAACCGTAGGACTAGCACTTGTTAGGTTAACTCTATAGGAGGATAGCTAGTCTCAAGCTATTTGTGTGAAGACACTACAACCAACAAGTGGGTGCCTATTATAAGAATAGGTACTCTGAATGTGACCAAAGATATGAGATAAACTGAATGGAGTTTTAACCTACCTGTCAATCAGTTTCTCATTGTTATAGTGGTACAAGTAATCCTTAGACCTGAGACACCATGGTTGTTTTATGTATGTAGCTTTAGAAGTTTGATAACACTAAGTGCATATCCTATTCAGGGGTCTGTAAAGGTGTTCATTAGCCCTACTGCTATGTGTGTGAAGGCATGTGAGTGATCAACAAGGAATCTATCACTCTTAGGAAAAAGGGAGTGATGTCTCATACAGCATTCATTGAATATAACTCATTAAATCCATGGGCCCATGGTAAAATGAATATGGAAAGGAATTTCCATAAGTTTATCATTGAGTTGATATTAATGAGTGAGTATAAAATAATTGAACTAGGGACTTGACAGACTTCCCTATCCTATTAGTTCAATTGGAGACATTGTGTTGATGGAAGGATGGAATTGTAACCTATAAACTATAACAGAAGGGTTCTTTGTAAATGACTATTCACCTCATTAAGGACCACACCATGAGTCATATGCTAGGTGTTACTCATGGTTAGTAGAAGCCCTAATTGATATAAATGAGTTATAATCAATTAGGGAATTGAAAGGAGTTTCAATTAGACCCTTTAATGGAAAGTGTTCCATTATGCACAACATGTGCTATACCTACTACTTGATGATGTGAACCCAATGGTCACACACTGATCATGCTAGGAGAGCTTGAATGTCTATGAGAGAAAGGGCATAAGTGAATAAAAGAATTGTTCTTAAGGGGCAAGGTTGTTTAAGATACAAATTAGAGGGGTTATTGTCCAATTAAGAGTAATTACACAAAACCTTCTAGGGTTTGGAATCCCCCCTAGGGCCGGCCCTATATGGAGGCTATTTAATGCCTCTTATGATGTGATGACATCATCACATTCACTCCTCTAAGTGCTGGCCGAAATTCATAGGAGGCTCTCTCTCTCTCTCTCCCTCTTCTCCACCTCTAGTAACAACAAGGAAGAAGAAGGAAAGGACTTCAAGCTCAAGCTAGATGTGGATATCGTTGGAAGCAGCACACTTGGGCTGCTCATTCATCACTATCCGAGACAAAACTTGGAGCAAAAAGGACGAAGATAATGCTTGGAGCATAAAGGAGAAGACATTAATCAACTATAAGTAATCCCAACTCTCTTGATAGTTAGGGTTTATGTTTTTGTATTAAGCATAATTAAGATTCATGGTTTTGGGAATTGTAGGAAAAAATTTAATTTTCGCCTTTGTACTTTTTCCTCCCTATTCAATTCCCAACAGTGGTATCAAAGCCATGATTATGCCTAATACAAACTGCATATGGGCTGGAATTTATGGTAAATTGATTGGTTAATAAATCTGGAATTTATGTTCATGCATTAGAATGGTTTCCCTCTCATGGCCATACCTAGGGTTATTGAACCCTAGGTTAATTCTCCTTCTACTCCTCTTCTAAAATAGTTTTAAGGCTGCTGGTTATTCAAAAGTTGAATGGGGATTGAGTTTAGAGAAGAAGAAGAACAGTTTTCATGGTAGCTATGAAAAACCGTCATCTTGTTTTGCATGCCAAAATCATAGTTCTTCTCCAAAATTTTCAAACCATATATGGTTAGAAAGCTCTTCGAATCAGCTTTACAAGCCAACAAACGGTTCATCGATCCGAGTTTTGTAGTGAAAGTTATGAATTTTTTACTACAAGCTGTTAGGAAAGACAGTTTTGCTCGAGAATGATGCAACAGCCACAATTGTGAGTTTTTGATGGAAATCAAAGGCATGGCAATGGTTGCCACCACTTGGGTTATGTTCTAGACATGGTAGGGAAAGGTTCCCAAGCATTTGGATGCATCATAATTGGATTATGATTCTAGAATAGAAGGAATAAGGAGAAGACCACCATGTTTGAATCTGGGTTTTAGAACCCTATGGTTCTTGCTACTGTATTGTTATGAAACTTCTGTAAAATTGATGAATAATCATTATAGGATGATGATATATGATGTCTAGATCATATTCTATAATTTTCAAAAGAGTCTTGATGCATAAAGAATCAAAAAGCTTGATTTCTTGGAAGAACACAGCAGGCTGTTTTTCTGCAAAAAGTCATCAATGGAGTTTTGTTCATATCTTGAGCTAGGGAACTCCAAATTGCATGAAACCAATTTTATTAGTTTCCTAAGACATGTAGGATGCTAGGAAAAATAATTTGGTAGCCTGAATTAATTATCTTGCTGGGTTTTAAATCAATTTGTGACAAGGGACTAGTATGCTGTCAAATTCTGGACAGCCTACTGTTCTTGAATTGTTTAGAACAATTGGGGATGATTTGATCATCCAAACCACTTCAATTAGCTTAGTAATTCATATAGGGACATGATACAAAAGCTGGTTTTGTTGGTGGAGTCGAATTGATTAAGTTTTAGAAACTTTTGTGACCTTGGAGGTCCTCCCATGGTGGTGTCAGCATTGGGTTCTTGAAACCCTAATGTTCTTTGAAGAAGACAGCCCTCTTAGCCACCCCACACGTGTCCATGGGCTTGGCCCACACCCTGGCTTGAGTCCCCCTTTGCTGGCCTTGGCCTCCCATGGCCTGGCCAAGCCATGGCAGCCTTGCTAAGTCATTGGCAGCCCACTATAGGTGGCGGCAGCCTTAGGGTTTTCTTAGGAAACCCTAATTCCCATTAATGATTTAACCCTAATTCATTAATTGCATTAATTAAAAACCCTAACTGACTATTAATTACCTTAATTAAAATGTTTAATGATTGGTCATTAATTGACCAATCATGGTTATTAATCATTAGGGTATAATTAATTGCATTTATGATGTCTAGGGTTTAGGGTTTAGGAAACCCTAATTCGTATTAATTAAACCCTAATTCTATTAATGCATTAATTAATAACTAAACCTAGTAATTAATGGGTCTAACCTAGCGTTAAATGATTGGTCATTAATGACCAATCATGATCATTAATGGTTTAGTAATTAATCATTGGCATTTAATAGGTTTAAGGTTTAGGGTTTTAGAAACCCTAATTAGTGCATATTAATTAGGTGTAATTAATATCCTAGGTGGCATTAATTAAACCCTAATCCTAATCATTAATACCATATAAACCTAGGGTTTAAATGATTGGTCATTAATTGACCAATCATAAGGCATTTAATGCATTAGGGTTACACTTAGGGTTTAGAGTTAATGCATTTAGGGTTTAGGGTTTTAGGAAACCCTAATGCACTAATTAATTAATAAAATGATTTTATTTAATTCCGAAATTGATTATTTAATTAATGATGATTAATTTTATATTGTTTTAAATGGTTTAAAACACAATTTAGGATTAAATTAAAATCTGGAAATTTTATTTTAATTAAATAAAATTGTTTTGTTTAATTAAAAAGATCCTAATATTTGATATTAGAGTTTAATTAGGTGACTTTAAATGTTTCAATTGATTTGATTAATTGAAATTAAATGTCTTAAATGTTAAGACTTAATTAATTCTGGAACTTATGCATCTCCTAATAAGATTAGGACACATTAATGAGATTAATGAAAACCAATCAATAGAGTTACCATAAATGCCCATATGTTTATTGCTTACAGTTATTTCCTTTATTGTGCAATATGATTGTATGGTTATGGATGGATGATGATTATGGACTATACCCCTTTAAACCAATTGTGATTGGCCGTCTTATGAATGGGTTGTATTAATTTTTCAAGAGTTGTTAATTTTTGGTGATGTATTATTTATTTGGGGCTTGCATGCCACCTTCTTCTCTCTCTCTCTATCATTCTCTTATGTACCCCATATTCCCCTTATATTCCTTTCTTTAAATTATGTAAATGTTATGTAATCGAGAGTACACTAAGGAGCATGGTGGACCTAAAGGAGCATGGTGGAGCCCAATCAGCCTATGGTGGAGACCATGAAGCTAATGGAGGAGATTGAAGGACTTGAAAGCTTGGACAAGATTTTCAAGAGTGCATGCTATGCTTCAAATGAATGTTTTACGATCACCTACACCCACCTTAGGCCTAGGATTCAATTCATTGGCTTGGATTGAATCCTCTTAAAGTCCATAATCATCATAGTGGGAGCTTTTAATGAGATTAATAGAGATAGCTCCAAATCCAAAGATCGTTATATGTCACCTTATAGGGACTAATATCGATAAGTGGATTACATATATATAATGTTGTTATATATTTCTTATTTAAATGCATGAGATGTATGTTAGATTAGTTCATTTGATGAGACCCTTAAAACCCCTCCCTTTTTAATATTAAGTTGGAAATGAAGAATACATTAGGGAATGGATTCTTCATTGCCTTCCATCATTATAGGATCATCTAACGTCCCTTAATGTGGGTACCTGGCTGTAGACATGTATGAGCTACCCATATTAAAGACATTACTTGAAACTATCACATATAGAGATATCATGGGGTGCCTAAACCAGTATATACCAAGAAACTATAACGTGAGGTATATATTTGGCGAAACATACCTGTGTGAATGATGGGTTTAACTTAACTAGGGAAGTATTCCAAGAAACTATAATGTGAGGAGTATGTACCCTTGAGGCAAAATGATTGGAACTTGCTTATGAAGTAATAGACAAGGAGTTGTCTTCTTATTGTGGGTTAGAAGTCAAGAAACTATAATGTGAGGCTTCTAGGTCACAGTGGGACCTCAATCCCCATTAGGAATAAGATTCCCGAATTCCATTAGAGGGTGTATGGAATTTGATAAAATAGTGAGAGGTACCATATGATTAAAGACCCGATCATTATGGATTAAAAATGAAATCTAATTCTCTATTTGATTTTCATATGTAGTTCATAGAAATAGCTCACCTCAACCCACTATCCAAAATTTTGGACACCAACCATTTGACTGGACCTAATTATCTTGATTGGCTAAGGAATTTGAAAAACGTTTAAAATTCCGAAAAGATTACCTACACACTTGATGGCCCACTTCCTAAGGCTCCTGCTGAGACTTGCAACTTAGCAGGAGAAAGACGCTTATTAGAAGCGCACTGGACGACAACCTAAAGGCAAGATGCTATATGATGGCATCCATAAGCCCTGAGCTTCAGAAGCAACATGAGTCCATGAGTAGCGCTCCCGACATCTTTCTCCACTTACAAGAGTTGTATGGGGAGCAAAGTAGGACCGCTAAATATAATATTGTCAAGGATCTATTCAAGGCAAGGATGAACGAGGGTTCATCCGTGACTGATCACACCTTGAAGATAATCAACCATATCGAGTAGCTTGAGAAGCTTGATGTGATCATTAAAGCTGATATGTGTTTAGACATTATTCTGCAGTCCCTTCCTGATTCATTTGGGCCGTTCATTATGAATTTTTATATGAATAAGCTTGAGCCCACTCTCCCTGGGCTATACAATTTGCTCAAGATGACTGAGGAGACGATGAAGAAAGGGAAAAGTTCTTTGCTTGCATTTGATGGAGCTTCTACTTCCAAAGCCAAACCTAAGCCCAAGGGTAAGGGAAAAGGCAAGGGTAAGAGTACCCAAGGGAAGAAGAAGAAGAACTTAAAGCCGAAGGGAGGCATCAAGAAAGGTAATACCGACAAGGCCAAAGGAACCTGTTTCCACTATGGCAAGGATGAGCACTGGAAACGTAACTGCCGGGAGTATCTGGATACTCTAAAGAACCGACCTTTGGAAGGTATGGATCATATTCTAAACTAAATGTTAGTTGCATAGAGCATGATAGTTCTAAATTGAATGCTAATTAATCTTAATAGAACAAAATATACATAGTGATGTATGAAGAGGTTCCTCTTACTTTACAACCTTTACCGATGATTCATTCTAGGTTCGGGTATGTATACTTAAAGAATTACAAATCTGAATCATTTGAAAAGTTCAAAGAATTCAGATATGAAGTAGAGAAACAAACTAGTAAAAGTATCAAGCTCCTCGATTGGATCGAGGAGGCGAATATTTAACTGGTGATCTTTCAGATCAACTTGTTCAAATAGGCATTCTATTCTAATGGACACCTCTTAGAACACCATAACTAAATGGTGTGTCAGAAAAGAGGAAGAGGACCTTATTGGATATGGTCCGATCCATGATAAGTTATAATGACCTAATATTATCCTTGTTAGGATATGCCCTAGAAATTGCCACGTACCTGTGAGACAGAGTTCAAACCAAGGCTACCCCTTAGAACCCATATGAGATATGAAAAGGGAAAGCGCCAAGCCTTAAGCATGTTAAGGTATAGAATTGTATTGAATATGTAGAGACATATGATGCAACCAAAATTGGATATCAAGATAGCTTGAACGTAGGTTTGTGGATCATCCTAAATAGAGTTTAGGATACTAAGTCTATTATCCTTATGAACAAAAGGTGTTTTGTTTGTATGTTTGCAATCCTTCTTAAAAAAGAATTTATTCAAGAAGGAGGCAATAATAGGAAAATAGAACTCAAAGAGTTGTCTAATGAGACACAAACCAACATTGATGCAACCCCTGTCCCTGTTGAGACAGAACCCATTATTGTACCATGATTGTACAATGGGTTAGTGGGAGTGTGATCAAATTTATGGTCCTATAAGTGAATGGCAGTTCTACTTATTAGGGAATAATATAGAAACGTTGTCAAAAGTGAAAAATTATTTTTTCACAGAGTTTCTCCATAAAAGATTTAGGAAGGAGCATCCTATATTCTAGGAATAGAGGTCTATAGAGATAGATCTTAAAGGATGCTAAGTCTTTCCCAATGGATGTATGTAGACAAGATTTTGAATGGGTTCAAAATACATGATTTCAAGAGAAGTCTAATTCCTGTCAGACATGAAATCAAGTTGTCTAAAAGCATATGCCATGCTGTGTACATTACCAGATATCAGTTTTGTTGTAAATGTTACGAGTAGATATCGGGTAGACCCAGATAAGGTATACTGGGAAGCAGTCAAAGCTATCCTTAAGTACTTGAGAAGAACTAAAAGACCTATACCTTGTCTATGGAGAAAGAAACTTAGAAATGGTTGGTAGAACAGATTCAGATTTTTAATCTGACGATGATAATGGGAGATCAACATCGAGGTATGTTCTCACCTTAAATGGTGGAACTGTAAATTTGAAGCGCACTGCTACATGTTTGGATGAATAAGTTCATTGCAGAACTAGGAGTGGTTCCTGACATTGAGAAGCCTTTACTATTGTTTTTGTGACAACAATGGGGCTATTGCTCAAGACAAGGATCCACGGTCTCATCAAAAGTTCAAACTTTAAGCGATGATTCCAAGTGATTAGAGAGATCATTGGAAGAGATGACATATACATATAGAAGTTTAATACAACAGAAAATAAAGAAGACCCCTTCACTTAGGCTATGACCCAAGTGTGTTGGATCACCACCGACAGGATATGGGTATGAGATACATGGTGGATTGGCTATAGTGCAAGTGGGAGATTGTTAGGATTATGCCCTAGAGCCAATCATAGAGATGATTGTTTAGGGATTAGGAACAATTAATTGATTTCATTTATGTATGTCACATTTATTATTGATTTAATAAAAGGGCTTATTCTATTGTGTTTATATGCATCATTTATATTTACATAATATGTCCATGGAGCTAGAGTTGAGAATATGAAATTACAAAGTGTAGTAATTTTGAGACTGTAAATATATCTCTGTACTGAACTCCTAAAACATTCTTAGTTGAAGGTTCACTATGATGGACAGTAATGAACCATAGGACTAGCACTTGTTAGGTTGACTCTATAGGAGGATAGCTAGTTTCAAGCTATTTGTGTGGAGACACTACAACCAACAAGTGGGTGCCTATTATAAGAATAGGTACACTGAATGTAACCAAAGATACGAGATAAACTGAATGGAGTTTTAACTTGCCTGTCAATCAGTTTCTCATTGTTATAGTGGTACAAGTAATCCTTAGACCTGAGACACCATGGTTGTCATATGCATGTAGCTTTTGAAGTTTGATAACACTAAGTGTAGATCCTATTCAGGGGTCTGTAAGGGTGTTCATTAGCCCTACTGCTATGTGTGTGAAGGCATGTGAGTGATCAACAAGGAAACCATTGTCACGCCCCAAAAATAGCCTTGCTAAAGCCTAGTGAGGTAGTGACAACTCAAAACCTTATCCATTCATTCTCTAAGAGACACCATGTTGACAAATATTACTTCACATAAATATTAATTTCTTTATTACCTCATATACGAAATTATAATTATTACAATGCATCACTGTTGATATTACATCACATATGTCAACTTATCAAAACTAAACAACTATCGAATCAGGAAAATATGCTCTTCTATTCATTTCTTCTCAACAGCTCACAAATTTCCAAATCTTGAAAAATAATTTTTAATAAAAGGGTGAGCAAACCACGGCTCAGTGAGATAATTCATCCATGAATGCTTAACATTAGTATACAATAGCTCATCTTACATTTAACAGCATCTCTGTAACATCTCATACTGCAATGATGTTAATAGCATTTCTCAAAATTTATGCCACTCAAGCATATAAAATTTGTATACAACAACTCATCTTACATGTAACAACATCTATGCTTAACATTAGTATAAAACAACTCATCTTACATGTAACAGCATCTTTGTAACATCTCATACTACAATGATGTTAATAGCACTTCTCAAAAGTTATGCCACTCAAGTATATACAATTTGCACATTACCTGTGCCTCTGTTGCCTGCTGCAACCTGCAAAAACAATCATAGCATACCTGTCTGCTCATACAGGATATACTATCCACGACCACAGCACACACATCTTATTATGTGTGTATACTACCCCACTGGCCTCTTGCCCTCAAAAATGGAGTAGCATATTAGTGCACTAACTGCAGGGCTTTCTCAACCTGGTCGTCTCATCTCAACATCTCAACATTTCAATCTCAGTTACAAGTATAAGCAACTTCACATAAACATGTCACAAAATAGATTTATACATACTTGTTTCTCATCTCAACATCTTAATCTCAATCACAAGTATAAGCATTCAACTTCACATAAATAGATCACTGAATAACTTAATACATGTTTGTACACGCATTAATAATCATATTGCTCAACATATGGATGCTAATATCATGCACGTACACTAATTAATCTCAATAATATTTCAATATCCAATTATGAATATGAATTATTATTCATATTCTGCTCTACCACCATTAACAATCTTAATCAAACTACTCAACATAAATCTTAATGCCAAATATTCAATTTGGGATAATTTGAAATTTTCATAAACTTAGAGGCTATATTGCAAATACAAGAATTATGAGGACTATGATGACATCATAGAAATGTTAATAAAAGTCCCTAAAGTGTTTTACTTCTCACCAATATCTCATAGATTCAAACAGAACTCAATTTGGAATCCATTTGAGCTATTTTTAGTACGTAGGGGTATAATAGTCATTTTACAAGTGAATAAAATAATGCTCAAAATAAAAATATTCATTTTGCCTTACAATATCCTCATATAGATTTTTTTTATATAAATCTAATGTTTCAAATGGTAACTTAATCGGAATTCAATACACTTTGTTTAAGGTAGTCAAAGTTTGAAAACAAACTACATAAAAGGGTTATAATATCCTAATTTTTGAAACCCATGTTATCACAATCAAATGGTTACAAAATTGTAAATATAGGTTTCTAGTATTTTTATATGATTTTTAAAAATATTTTTAGCTCCTAAGGAGGGCCCCACATGGCCAATTGCACTAAGGTCCACGTGGCTTATGGTATACCCTGCCACACCTAACCAACTTGCACATCTTCTTCCCCATTGCAACTACAAAACCAGCTGCTGTCTGAAATTTTTCCCACATTTAATCAAAACTTTGAAAATTCATAACTAATTCATTTCTCAACCTTTTTCGATGATTCAAAAGCCCATTTTGCTTAGTTTTTTATGTAAAATCTTATAAAAATATCAGAAAAATAAAACAAGTTACGAATTCATACAGATTTTCATATCTGTGTTTCGGGTTGTCTAATTTATTTCTCACAACCTACAAGGTATTAAAGCCTAAGATTTATACAGAAACTTCTCTATAGTATCATAAAACTATAGTAAAAATTTCATAAAGTTTCATTTACTGTGCATAGAGAACCAATCAAACAAAGTATGAGCGAAGCCATTGATGCTTCTTTGAAGCTCCAAAAATTATCCAAACATCAACTAATCCTCATGAAACTTTTAGAACCTATCCTATATCATTCAAAGATGAAAAATCTCACCTCAGGTTTGTAGAAAAATGTTTTGAAACTTCTTGGTTTGAGCTCCCTTCTTTCTCCTTCTTTCTTTCTCTCTATTTCTCTCTTTTGTTACACTCTCTTAGCAGCCCAAAAATAGCACGAAAATGAGCTGAAATTAGCCCTTTTATACCCCCTCAAGTCAAAGGAAGTCTCCCCTCATTAATTTATGAAGATTCTTCTCTATCCCTTTGTCCCCAAGCAATCTATTTTCTTTTTCTCCAAGCAAACGTGGCTGATTTGTTGGTTTTGTTTTGTTTTGATTTTATTTTTCAGCAATTCATAAAATTTAGCCACCTATCCCCTCCCATGTAAGCAATGACCTCATCTTAAGGATTAATTACATCATTAATCCTATTAATATAATAAGTTAGTAATTTTTGTTATATATATATCCTAAAGCTTTGGTGATTAATAATAATTATAATTATGACAACAACAATAATAATAATAATCATACTAATCAATTGATTATTAGGGGTGGCAAGTGTTTGGGTTATCACATCCATCACTCTCAGGAAAAAGGGAGTGAATGTCTCATACAGCATTCATTGAATATAACTCATTAAATCCATGGGCCCATAGTAAAATGAATATGGAAAGGAGTTTCCATAAGTTCATCATTGAGTTGATATTAATGAGTGAGTATAAAGTAATTGAACTAGGGACTTAACAGACTTCCATATCCTATTAGTTCAATTGGAGACATTGTGTTGATGGAAGGATGGAATTGTAACCTATAAACTATAACAGAAGGGTTCTTTGTAAATGACTATTCACCTCATTAAGGACCACACTATAAGCCATATGCTAGGTGTTACTCATGCTTAGTAGAAGCCCTAATTGATATAAATGAGTTATAATCAATTAGGGAATTGAAAGGAGTTCCAATTAGACCCTTTAATGGAAAGTGTTCCATTGTGCACAACATGTGCTATACCTACTACTTGATGATGTGAACCCAATAGGTCACACACTGATCATGCTAAGAGAGCTTGAATGTCTATGAGAGAAAGGGTATAAGTGAATAAAAGAATTGTTCTTAAGGAGCAAGGTTGTATAAGATATAAATTAGAGGGGTTATTGTCTAATTAAGAGTAATTACACAAAACCTTCTAGGGTTTGGAATCCCTCCTAGGGCCAGCCCTATATGGAGGCCATTTAATGCCTCTTATGATGTGATGACATCATCACATTCACTCCTCTAAGTGTTGGCCGAAATTCATGGGAGGCTCTCTCTCTCTCTCCCTCTTCTCCACCTCTAGCAACAACAAGGAAGAAGAAGGAAAGGACTTCAAGCTCAAGCTAGGTGTGGATACCGTTAGAGGTAGCACACTTGGGCTGCTCATTCACCGCTGTCCGGAGACACAGCTTAGAGTAAAAAGGAGAAGACAAAGCTTGGAGCATAAAGGAGAAGACATTAATCAACTGTAAGTAATCCCAACTCTCTTAGTAGTTAGGGTTTATGTTTTTGTATTATGCATAATCGGATTCATGGGTTTGGGAATCGTAGGAAAATTTTGATTCCGCCTTTGTAGTTTTCCTCCCTAGTTCAATTCCTAACAGTAGGAACAGCACAAGTTGTGCACAATGGAACACTTTCTATTAAGAGTCTAATTGAAACTCCTTTTAATTCCCTAATTGATTATAACTCATTTATATCAATTAGGGCTTCTACTAACCATGAGTAACACCCAGCACATGGTGTGGTCTTTAATGAGGTGAATAGTCATTTACAAAGAACCCTTCTGTTATAGTTTATAGGTTACAATTACATCCTTCCATCAACACAATGTGTCCAATTGAACTAATAGGACATGGAAATCTGTCAAGTCCCTAATTCAATTACTTTATACTCATTCATTAATATTAACTCAATGATGAACTTATGGAAACTCCTTTCCATATTCATTCTACCATGGGCCCATGGATTTAATGAGTTATATTCAATGAATGCTATATGGGACATTCACTCTCTTTTTCCTGAGAGTGATAGATTCTTTGTTGATCACTCACATGCCTTCACACACATAGCAGTAGGGCCAATGAACACCCTTATAGACCCCTGAATAGGATCTGCATTTAGTGTTATCAAACTTCTAAAGCTACATGCATAAGACAACCATGGTGTCTCAGGTCTAAGAATTACTTGTACCACTATAACAATGAGAAACTGATTGACAGGCAGGTTAAAATTCCATTCGGTTTATCTCATATCTTTGGTCACATTCAGTGTACCTATTCTTATAATAGGCATCCACTTGTTGGTTGTAGTGTCTCCACACAAATAGCTTGAGACTAGCTATCCTCCTATAGAGTCAACCTAACAAGTGCTAGTCCTATGGTTCATTACTGTCCATCATAGTGAACCTTCAACTAGGAATGTTTTAGGAGTTTAGTATAGAGATATATCTACAGTCTCAAAATTACAACTCTTTGTAATTTCATATTCTCAACTCTAACTCCATGGACATATTATGTAAATATAAATGATGCATATGAACATAATAGAATAAGCCCTTTTATTAAATCAATAATAAATGTGACATGCGTAAATGAAATCAATTGATTGTTCCTAATCCCTAAACAATCATCACTATGATTGGCTCTAGGACATAATCCTAACATTAAGGAGCTGGCATCCAGGCTGTGAATTGGGACCTGCTATGGACTTTTTGTTATACTGTTGTCCAGACTGATGCTAATTAGGATCGGGGTCGAGTTTGAAAGTCTTTTAAGGTATTTTTGGTGCTCTGAGTTCAAAAACTCAGTCCATTTTGTGAAACGACACACCAGTTGGTTTGTAATGAAGATGGGTCCAACAGGCGGGTTCTAGAGTCGGGATCCGAAGTTGAATTAGAAGGTCCTTTTGGGATATTAAAGTGTATTGAATCTAAAAATGTGATTTTTTTAGAGAGACGGGCTGCCGAATCTCCTTTGGTGAAAGTGGTGATTGAAGATGGATTAGATGCCCCGTGTTTGGGTTCATGGTAGTTTACATGTCCTAGCGCATCTAAGAATCTAAGGCTAGTTTGACACCCTATGTATAGGAACGTAGTCATTCAATATGCCTTATCGTGTCTTTAAGCCTAAGACTTTTCTTGGAATAAGTTGAGTGCCCTGTGTCTCAAAAACGTAGCAGAATATACGTTCCAAGCTCCTCTTATGAAGTTGATAACCTAATACTGGTATAACGCCCTGTATTTAGAACATAGTGTATGGCATGTTCTAATGCGTCTCTAAGCCTTGAGTTTTTCCCTTAGGTAATTCTGATGCCCTATGTTTAGAAACGTAGCGGAATATACGTTTTAACGCACCTTTACCTAAAGATCTTCGTGGCAATGCTTATGCTGGCTTCTTTGGGCCATTGCCACCGCATCATTATCCTATCACAGGGACTAGTACAATGGGTGGAATTGATAATTTAAGATTGGTTTGACGCCTTGTGTTTAGAACATAGCGCCTTATATGTTCTAACGTGTCTCTAAGCCTGGAGATTTTCCCTTACGTAGTTTCGGTGCCCTGTGTTTTAGAGACATTGCGTAATATACATTCTAACGCACCTTTACCTAAAGATCTCTGCGGTAATGCTTCTGTTGGCTTCTTTGGGCCACTGCCATGGCATTATTGTCCTAGGCACGGGGGCTGGTACAACGGGTGGAATTGATAATTTAAGACTGGTTTGATGCCCTATATTTAGAACATAGCGTTTTATATGTTATAACACATCTCTAAGCCTTGAGATTTTCCTTTAGGTAGTTTCGGTGCCCTGTGTTTCAGAGACGTAGTGGAATATACGTTCTGACGCACCTTTACCTAAAGATCTTTGTGGCAATGCTTCTGTTGGCTTCTTTGGGCCATTGCCACAGCATCATTGACCCAGCACAGGGTTGGTACAATGAGTAAAATTGATAATTTAAGACTGATTTGACACCTTATGTTTAGAACATAGCGTCTTGTATGTTCTAACGCATCTCCAAGCCTTGAGATGATCGAGTGTAATGCTTTGAGATTGAAACTTGGGAACAAAGTAATTTGAGAACTCTCCCTGTAAAATTAGGGTGTCTACAACATTGAAATTGGGGGTAAAGTTAATGGTATTAAAACGTTAATAACCTGTAATTCATTGAAAAGGGAATCACATCATTCCCATTTGCATCCTTTCAAGAAACTTGATTTTTTTTTTTTTTTTTTTTTTGGAAAAGTAAGAAACTTGATTTTTACCATTATAAGATAGGGATATTCTTCTTATTGGGAACTAACCAATTTGATATAAAAACATTCATGAGAAGGAAGGCAAATTTGTAGTCTTTTCAAAAGATTCTCATTTCCAAAACTTTGAGGCATATCTTCAAGCATTTTCATTCAAAACCTTGTTCAGTGCCTTTAAGGATCCTTTTTCAAGTCATATCTTTCAAAATCACTATTAAGTTTACCATTCTTCAAAAAGGATGTTTTATGTCAAATTGCTCGTATAGGAAATCAATAATGTTAATAGGAGATTTAAATAGAAATGTTGTCAAAATGAGGAACTGTTGGATTCAAACGGGTGATGTGGGGTGCCTAACACCTTCCCCACTCGTAACCAAACCCCTTTACCTTTAATTTATAGTCTCACATACCTTTAGGAATCACTCAAATTTCCAAATGATCCTCAAATAGACCAATCTCTAAGAAGCCTCAAATGGACTTACTTTGGGAACTAAGTAAACCCATTTTCAAATAGATTTTAGGATGACCAATCATGTCCTCAAACCCAAGGTTGGTGGTGACTCCATAGCCTTTAGTATTTTAGATATGCTCGCATGTTTAGACTAGTCAAGGCGCCCTTGAAATGAACCAAATCAATTTTCCACCACCCTTATTCCATGCCAATGCGAATCGAGGTCGTCCCATTTAAAATCCCTTAAACTTCTCTTGAAGGATCCCTTTTTTGGGGTAGCGACATATGGCAACCACGAATTTTTGTTAAAATACCAAAAAAAGAAAAAGAAAGAAAGGATGACTGCCACCCTCCACTCATTAATGTAGTTATCAGTTGCTACATCCTTATCATTCCTACCAAACACCATACAACAATGCTAATATTTGATAGAAGCACAATCTCCACATTTTTTTTAAGTTAACAAATCATTCACAAGAGTGTTCAACTTAAAGAGAATTGGAGTTTCTACTCCTTTTATATTGTTTTTCTCAGTTCCTTTCTACTTCTTTTACACCCAAAGAAAAATAGTTCTATATTCTATTCCTTCTTTTCATTATTATCTCTTTTATTCTCCCCGGTTCTTGGGATCGAAACAAAATTGTACAAGAACTGGCTATAAAACTATAAACTACGAAGTATTAATGGCACCGAAAGGAATTTTGCAAAAGAAAATCAAACAAGGCAAATACAACCTTTAGAGTGGGGAGGTAAAATGTTTAATCAGTTTAATCTGAGTCCTCATCAAATATCTATCTATACTACCTATAAAAGTCTGTATCTTAGAAAAACTTTTGAATTCCTATATTACCCTTAAAAAAAACCACAATGACAACACTACCCTCAACCCTAATAAATTATAGGTATTTCCTACTCCGTACGTCTCCTCTACCCATACGTCTTTCCTTTTCTTTTTCCTTTTTTATTTTTTTATTTTTTTGTCATAAGTTCTTCTCTTCCTCTTCTCCCTCTCATTCTATACGGCTTTGCTAATGGTAGAATGGAGCATCAATATTTTGTTTTTCTCTAGTTGAACCAAAATCCATAAAAAAAGGTATCAATTTTCTTATCATTTTTTTTAGCACACAGATGGTAAAGGACCATGTTTCAATCACCATATTTTTCTTTCCTGAATGAATTTTAAGGTGAAGAGCTAATATCATTAGTAACCAATGCTTTAGATATATATATATATATCTATATATGTTTGCATATACTTTTTTTTCTTTTTACATGTGAGAGACAAAAAATGTGTTGGTTTGGGGGAAAAAAAAACATTATAGGAATGCTCTGTCATAAATATTTTAGGCCTTTTCTCTACCTTCTTTTAAAATATCTTTAGTTTTGTATTCTAGCTTACATGTATTTAATGCTATTATTAATGATTATTACATGGAATCTCTAATATCTTTTGTTATATTCACTTATATATAGTTCTTTGTCAATATGTAGGTTATTTTCACTTTTTGGATCGGATTCAATAAGATCAATTTTCACCTTCGACAAAAAAATTTAGAGATGCAAAGCAAATTACAATTGAAAATATCAACAAAGGATCAACATCTATACCTTAAGTATTGAAAAAAAATAAAATAAAATAATAGACATTGACTAGAACCAGTTTTCTGTACTATTTATGAATTTGTAAAAAGATTGAAGAGAGAAAGAAAAAAAAAACCTCAAAATTTTGAACTTTTTTTTGTCATTTTAACCCTTTAAGAAGGATGTATCCAAAACATATATTTGATTGGTTTTTCAACTACATGACATGTTTTTTATGCCTAGCAAAAACGGTAGAACATGAGCGCTTATATAGGAAGATTGTGAGATTGTATTTGAATATAGAACCTTTTGAATGTATTACTTTGCCAGGTAGAATACACAACCATTTTGAATATACTCTATTTAAGGCTTCAATTTCTATCAATATCATGCATCTAAAGGAAAAAAAAATCCTATAAAGAAATCATAATGGTGGGTATAATTCATTTGTGTTAAAAATTTATTTAACGCGTGCACCAACTAAGTATATATAAGTAGGTAACTAGAGGTACATGTTCACTATGTTTTCCTTCTGCTCCCTTGCTAGTTTCCCTAAGAGTGTTCCAACCTGTTCACACTAAAAATGTTACGGGCGTGCCAAGGCTCGAAAGCCTAAAGATCGTGTAACCACGACCCCTCAGCACCTCCTAGGCCGTTGAATTTAAGGCTGTTGGCCCCAAATGCCTATTTGGTCACCGATTGTAATTGAAATTGAGAAATTTAAAGTATCAAGCGATTGACGAGAGATAGGGGTTCCTCTCTCTTGGGTCTAGTATGGATGTCTAAAAAGAAATAAAATGAGTGAGAGTAGTGATTGAAAGTAAACTCACAAACACCGAGAATCATTAAAAGCAAACTTCATGAATTACAATGAGCAACAAGAGTTCTTGAACATAGCTTGAAAGCAAATTACACTAAGAATTGGAAAGTAGAGTGAGATTTGAAAGTAATCTAAACTACTCTAAAACTGGAGAGCTATGAAGCTAATTTAAACTAAAGTTGATTTTCCTAAGAAGGAGTTGTGTTGGTTGTGGAACCCTTTCTTTGGTCTTTTCTTATGCTATTTATAGATGTTGGGAGTGCTTCAATAGTTGCTGAATTTCTGCTGCACGTGCTTGAATTAGTGGGCTGCCCCACTCCCTTGTTCTTTGCTTGAGTGGTGCCATATTGGAAGTAGTAGTGGGTGGTTACCATCAGATGAGGAGTAGTGGATATCTTCATGCTTGCATCTCTTGCTCCTACGATGACATGTGGCAAAGTAGTGGGTAGTTACATCTTCCATGATCTCCACTTCCTTCTTTTTTGCTAGAGTGGTTAGTTACTACTAAAATCATATAAAACACATGTGATAAATAAAAATCAGTACTCCCCCACTTCTTTTTTAACCAAGTCAAATCATAAATGCTCTCAACTAATTAACCATAATTGCCCACATGGCATATTCCCATTGGTTTTTCACTAATAACCAAAAAATGCTATTTTTAGGTGGAAACACAACCCAAGCACTACATATAAACTTTATCATAAGCTACGACATTTAAACCCAAAACAAGAAAGAGTTCAACCTCATTTACATACAAATCAATCTGTTCTTGCCGTTAGAAAAGGCCTTGCAACATCTGCCTCACCTAATCTATAAGAACCTTAGGCAAAGTGCATTAACTATTTCCAAGAGAGAAGAACATTTCAACTCTCTCACCCTTCCCTCCCTCTTCTCTCTCACCATTCTTTCTCTATGTCTCTACATCTCAACGCACTCCCTCTATCTCTGTAGATCGTCAGGCAATCTACTCCCTATACACCGACAGTATGCAGTAAACCTAAGACATCTCTATCACTGGTGATCCTTCTATCTTCTCTCTCCATCTCAATGCTTTTTCTCCTCCTAATAACGACGATCATCTTGAGTTTCAAAATAGAATGGGGCTTATCTACTTTAGATAGATTATGCATATATAAACACCACAGACTATTGCAAAATGTAGAAGTATGGTCTTTAACATCAATTGAAATTTCTTATAAGGCTTTAAGATAATAAAAATAACCTGTGATTAAAGAAGGAAAAGAGAATACTCAGATGTCAATGAAAGGAGAATCACAAGCAATAGAAATTTTCAAATTTTTATTTTTATTTTTATGGGCAAAATATATTTTTATTAATTTTCAAAAAGGAGTGCAAGCAATCAAAGTTTGGGGAATGATAAAGAAATTGTGGATAGGCTAGTAGAGATGGAATATCAAAAAAGGGATTTGTTTGGGAGCAAGGCGAGTCAATAATTTCCTTTCTTTCAGATGTACGTGAAAGTTTCTCTCTATAAGTTTGAGTTGATGCAAAATCTTGACATGTTTCTGATCTATCCCAGCTTTTTTTGGAGAGTTTAGCTTGGTTTCCGTCTTAAGTGGAGTTTGGTTTCGTCTTAAGTGTGGTACATATTGGTTGCATTTAATAGATTGGCTGCATTTCAAGTGCGATTTTTTTGTTCTGGATTATAGCTCTCTTGTGTATTGGAGAGGCTTAGGTTTGTTCCAATTGATCTTAGTTTAAGCTTTTCCTTTTGTTTGCACTCTAGGCGTTTGTTGTTTTTTGGGTATTGGGGTTTCTTATTAGGGGTTGAGTTAGCATAGGTGCTGATGTAATGGAAGCAGAATCATAAGCAATTGAAATATTTAGAATGCAATTGTGGAGTCTGGATCAAATAAATTCAATTTTCAACTAATGGAAGCCGTGATTAGCACGAATCCTCTTTGCATTTGTTACTTATAATCAGCTTGAATCAGATGCTAGGGGGATTTATTTCCTCTCATTTGGTTGCTCTTCAATAAATTCTCTAGTGAAAAAAACGAAAAGAGTCGAGGGATTCTTAAAACATGTGAAAGGATGGAGATTAAGAATAGGAGGCGTTTGGATTTGCTGTAGTACTAGAAAAAACACAACATATGCTGTGCATCTTTCGGATTGCGACATGTGGCTGAGAGGGGGCATCCAACGGTGTGAGATAAAATATCTCTTTTAATCCCAAAGCAGCACCTAAATAGCTAACGGCATGAGTTAAAAAACCCATATAGCCGAAAGCAAATCCACACCTTCACGGCAAACAGCCAACCACATCTTAAGGCTGAGTTGCCTAAGTGGATTTGCTTTTCCGGCGAATGGTGAGTGGATCTCCACGGCAAACGCCGAATGGATCTGCTTTCCCGGCGGCATTTTCAACCTCAAAGGTTTTCCGACGGCATCTTTAAATTCAAAAGTTTTTCGGCGAACGACATGTGGATCTACATAGCTAATGGTGGATCTGGTAGGTGATATCGATGGAGATTAAGATGAGAAATTTGAGGTTTTTTTCCTGTAACAGTTGTAATTAAGCATGGGTTCAAAAAAGCAAACACTGTTTTGTGTAGTAGAAAAGCCCTTTATTTCATTCAGTATGTCTTTCACTAAACAAGATAGTCATGTATAGAACAACTATTTTCTTTTAAGTAAATAAAATCCCCTTTCAAACAACAACAAATAATAAAAAGTTGGATCTGGAGTGTTTGTGGTCGAAAGATTAAGATTATTTTCTTCGTCTTTATATGTATTTTTCTTTTTTCTTTTTCTTTTTCTTTCTCCAATATATGTTGGAATGTTTTGGGAATTGTTGCCAGGAAAACATGGTTTTTTACCAGAAAACATTAGTGAACCAGGCTTGGGACCAAAGGCCATGGTTGGAAAACAGATGCCAGTCGTCGGAAGAAAAGATGGGGTTTCTTCCCACTTCCCAGTGACGTCTCCTCAAATTTTCTTCACATTTTTTTTTTCCTAGTTTTGAGAATTATATGTTGGGATGTTTAAGAATTATTGTTGCCGAAAATCGTTACAAAACCAAGCTTGGCCGTAGTTGAAGAAAAACATACTTGTTTTGTAAGGAGGCATAATAGGGCTGGTGAGGGTCATCGATGACGAAATATGTTATCGTTTGGGGATTTTGGAAGGGTTGGAAGGGAAGGGTTAATGGCTTAACGCCAGTTAAGTTGATTCAATGCCCACCAAAACTATTGAATTTGGAGAGTTTTACACAAGGACCGTCCATGTTTTATTTTTGCCACGTGTTGTGATCCAAAAGACGCACAGCATATGTTGTGTTTTTTCTAGTACTACAGCAAATCTGAACGCGAATAGGAGGGAGAGAGAACGTTGAGATGGGGAGAAAAGAAAGAGGGGTTGTAACCAATGTTATGCTACGTGTGTCCGGCTTAATCCCGATGTCGACAGGATTACTGCTTTTGTTCGGCGATGGCCTTACAAAATTTGGGTGTCTATAGTCGCTGATGATGAAGATGTCATGGGTTTTTTTTTGCATATGTTGGCATATAGGGAGTAGATCGCTGACGACGCAAAGAGACGGAGGGAGTGCGTTAAGATGCAAAGACATAGAGAGAGGATGGTGAGAGAGGAAAGAGATGGAAGGGTGAGAGAGTTGAAGCGTTCTTTTCTCTTGGAAATAGCCAATGGACTTTGCCAAGGTTCTTATGGATTAGGTAAGATAGGTTTTTTATTTTATTTATACCTAAAACTAGGTTAGGTTAAAGCAACTTAAGTTGCTTTCAATGTCAAGTAGATCTCAAATGGATGGCTTAGATGGAATCTCTCACGGAGAATTAAAACGGCGAAGACGCCTAAAGGAATTGCACTGAGAATGGATGTATTTAAAGCAATTTAGCATGACATCAGCATCCACTATTAGTGCTGATAAGGTCTATGGAATCTCGCACGGAGAATTAAAACGGCAAAGATGCCTAGGGGAATTGCATTGAGAATGGATATATTTAAAGTAATTTAGCATGACATTAGCATCCACCATTAGTGCTGATAAGGTCTATGAGGGGAGATGAATGTAGATTATTTTCGAAAATAGGGAGCGCATTGCAATTTCAGAAAAGACAGGGTCCTAAACGTAGATATAATTTATTTATTTATTTATTTTTTTGTTCATCACCGATGATTTCCAGTCAAGAAGGGCGGGTTTTTAGCAGAAAAAGAAAAAGGTTAAAACATAAAACGGGGTGGGTAGAGAGAGAGAGAGAGAGAGAGAGAGAGAGGGCATCGATCAATGCAATCGACGCTCGACTCTTCGGTCCATAGACGGTTTTTTGTTCTCCGATTCGTACCTTTTTCAGAAAAAAAACACATATATTTGATCATCACCTTATGAGCTGGTTTGATAAGCTGCGTTGTTCTTCTAATCTAAGCCGCTTTATTGCCGGCCTTCTAATCTTTATTCTCTACCATTCTTTCCAATTAATTTCCAATTTCTTGATTCCTATACAGCCCTAACAAATTTTCTTATTTTACCATTAAAATAATACCTTCTGAATGGAGCCCAAAGAATCCATCTCCAACAATCTGCTGCAGGGTTAGTGTTTTATATTTTTATTATTTATACTCAGTACATTACAAATGTAATCCATCTGATAGATTCTGCAACTGAGGATGGTGGTTTGGTTCTGTGCAATTATTCATTCCTGTGGTTCTTTGCTTATTCCTCTCTCCAAGTAATAAATATAAATACTGTGTATAATGTCCTGAAATAAAATATTATTACATAATATATTAGAACCCTTTCTGGAAAGGGATAAATAATACCCGTGCTTCAATTTTCTTTTTCCACTGCAAAAATTATGGACAATGCCTACCTTTAGCGGACTAGATTTCTCTTTCTTAAATGAACAATGACGAACTTAATTGCATATTACAACTGGGTGCCACTCAATTTATCATCATCATCTAATAAACCTTGTGATTTCAATTCTTAGAAGCAAGGATTGGAAATACTTTACATTTTGCTGGACCACACCCTGGTCTCTGTCAGTGGAATTACATCTGAGTATTTGCATGCAAAAAGTGATCGTGTTGTTTGGAATAAAGGAATTTAATTTTTCACCTCCAGAAGGCGCATCAATAATTAAATGATTTTCTCTCTTACATTTTGAACCCTCAAGTTGAAGGGTTTGTCACTTGTTGTCTTTATCTCGTGAGAGAAAGACAGAGCAAGCAGGAGGATGGAGAGGCAACACATCAACTCTGTCGTTGCCCTTTCTGATTTATATTTTTCCATTGACTAGGCACTTTTGCGTCACGCATTGAGAGGCGACACAGTTCACTACCTTCAGTCATTGTGATTGGTGGTGGTATTTCGGGGATCGCTGCTGCGCGTATTCTCTGTAATGCATCTTTTAAGGTGATTATTTTATAAGTGTCTCTTTTTCTTGCCAGGTGATGAGCTAGATTTTGTGCTGCTTCCAGCAACTTCTTATAGCTGCTATCATTTGTTCAGGTGCTCTTGTTGGAATCACGAGATAGAGTTGGTGGACGCATTCATACTGACTACTCATTTGGTTGCCCAGTAGATATGGGAGCATCATGGAAAGTTCTCACTCTATATTTCTGAATTTCATTCCCAGAAGTGCATGGTCAATATTAATGGGTTTGGGTAGCTTTTTATAAAAAAAATGAGCGACATTTTCTATTCGTTGTGTTTTAGTCACATGTTGCACATTAATCAGTTTAAGTTTACTAACCCTGTTATGCACGCTTTAGTGGTTGAATCCATGGTTAATCTGGGAACTTCACTCATAAATATGGCGTGTGGTATAATTTGATATATCTGTCATACTTTGTTATGTATGCATACTTCTCATGTTGTTATGTTCACATTGCAAGAGAGTTAATGATATTTCCCATCTCAAATTTTCCCCATATGCTGCATTTTTGTTATTTTAAAAGAATAAAAATTTAATTGCCCTGGTCCCAAAGTAACAGATAAATTTTAGGGCGAGAATTACAACTTCTGCTTCTGAAAGTAGCCAGATGCTTTTTTTGGCCTTTCTAGAATAACAATATCTCTTACTTTCCGAAATGAAGTTACTGGTCCTCTTCTCCAGAACAAATTGCATTTTTGTAGTGACAGAATTCAAAAGATATAGATTCATAAGGTTGCCTATAACAGTAAGGATTTTAAATGAGAAAAAAATGAGTATATTATTGAGAAAAAGAAGAGCCTACCCAAAGACAAAAACTACAAAAAGAACAAAAATCCCCCAAATAAATCAGTGAGGATAAAAGTGTCCCATAAAATGCTATAAAGCGAAAGCGCCCCCCTTTGGCAAGAAAGTCAACTTTACCATTAGCCAAATGGCAGATCCAAGAAAAGGTCTTGTCAAGTGGTCAACAATATAAATGACTTTAGAATATTTCTCTTATCAAACTTTCCAAATGCCTTCTTTCCTATTCATAGCTCAAGAGAAAAAAAAAAAAAAAAAAAAGATTTTTAAAACCCAAAACTCTCAGTATTTTGTAAATTGTAAATTGCTACTTATGTTATGTATTTAACTTCCAAAGTATTAGATTTATAATGCATAGATTTTGTAATTTATTTTAATTTATTTCCAAAATATAAGTGTATATGATGATACGATATGATACACAAAACAAAAAAGAACGGAAGAAACAAGAGTAATTTTTTGGTTTTGGATTACTGTTATTTATACATTTTCTTCGATTTAGCAGGATTTTTATTTTATTTTATTTTAATTTTTATAAGAAGGGAGATCAATTTATTTTTGGAAAATAATTTTTTGGGTCTTCTGCCTTATCAATACTCAATGTGATACAAGACTTGACAAATGACAACTTCACATATGTCTATTTTTATGTTAAACTTAATCATAAATAAAAATTTTTGTGATTTGGCGGTACTTGTTGGTTAAATTCTTGGATGCATGCCTTTATCTATGGACTTTAGTTAATATAATAAATATTATTTTTGGATCCCTTGGTGATTAAGTTTCTCTTGGACATTATACAGGCTACATGGTGTTTGCAATGAGAATCCCTTGGCTCCGTTGATACGGTGTCTGGGGCTTACATTGTATCGTACTAGTGGTGACAACTCTGTGTTGTATGATCATGATTTGGAAAGGTATTTATTTACTAGCTCAATTTTTGTTTCCTTGCCTATGAATTGGAGCTCCTATTCATGAACTGGGAGGATTGGCACCATTAGTAAATTCAAAGTCTTGTGATGTCAGATGAATAGAGGGTAAAACCACCAAAGTTTGAGGGGTTGTAAGCTTTGTAGATGGTTTGGGGTGGGGTTTGGGTAAGGTTTATTGGTTGGATGTTGCTGGAATTTCAGGAAGAAGCTGCTGGAAATTCTGGAAAGCAATGATTTCAAGTGGCCTTTTGGTTGGGGTATTAGGATGATGGCTTGATGGTTGGAGAAGGGTTAGGGTTGTACAAAGTTAATTTTTTAGGTGTAAGATGCTTTGAGAGTAAGGGTTAGGTGGTCTTTAAAACAAACCCAACAGCATAGGTTTTGGGTTTAAATTTAGGTTGGTGAAGGGTGTGTTGGATTTAAAATACTTAGTGGAAAATCATGGAGAAAGGGGAAAAGACAGTAAAAAGGGTGAAGGAATAGGGGAAAGGGAAAGATAACTACAAGCCTCACACTAGGGTTCTAGGAATCACTCCTAGTGAGAAGAAGGCATCACACCTCCGTAAGGTTTGAGAAAAAGGTCACAACCAGCTGCTATTCTAGTAAATGTCATTCATTGATTCCAAAATCTGCTATTACATGACTTTATATAGGTCTCTAAATGCAAAGAAACTTCTAAAACAAGCTAACTTGGAGAACAAATTGCTTCCAAATCAAGCCAACTTGGAGACCAAGTAAGCTTTCAAGACAAGCTAGGGAACTTGGACCAAGTGGATTTGGACTACAAAAAAAAGACCCAACAAACTGACCCAAATAGAAAGCCCAAAAATTAAAGCCCATACATGGCCAAAATGAACTGAACCCAATTATGCAAGGCTCCAAGTGGGCCCACATCATCTAACCTGTTCCAAATCAAGGCTTGGGCCTTAGAACCCTCAGTCCCACACCTTTTATACACTTTTAAAGGTTGCTGCCACTCATCTCCATCAACTCTCTCTGGCTTGAGAAAACTCAACCTTAGCGACTTAAAAGCATGGAATCTCCCATAAAGGTCATGGTCTAGGAGTTGAAACTTGTTATCAGTGTCTCAGTGATCCTTGTACAATCTGACAGTGGACTCTCTTTCCATTTAATACGATACTTTTGGTAGCAACATCCTTTGTTGAATCTAGTTGATGATCAACTTCTTCCATTTCTTCCTTCAAACGTGGTGTTGGTGGAGATGAGCAATAAGGGCGTCTTGAGATATATCATCAACATGACCTGAATATAGAGTGAGATCCTCAATGTTGAAAACGTTACTGATGCCCATATCTTATGGTAGGTCAAGTACATAAGCATTAGAGCTGATTTTATTAAGAACTTTGTATGGACCAACACTCTTTGAATGAAGTTTCCTATCTCCTCCGTTTGGGCCTTATCTACACCTAAGGACATAAATATCGATATTGATGGATATATCGAGGGTCTAAAAACACGGATATATCGAAAATATCGATATCGACTTAGAGATATGATGGATATTATCAATTAAACATGGATACGAAACTCTGTGGGAAAAAACGATTTAGATTCTAATAATCAACTTAGAATTAAAAGATTGTTATTTAAATGTGTATAGTATAAGTATGTGTTGTGTAGGCCTGTAGGGTATAAAAAATATGCTGTGGTCAGCAAATAAAAATTTTTCACACAATTTTAACATTTAAATGTACAAAAAACATACCATTTACATAATAATAAATCAATAATGTCATGTATTTATACCAAAAAAAAAAAAAAAAAAAAAAAAACCTTTCTGCCTGTTGACTAGTATCACATAGAGTTCTTGGCTGGATAGCTCAAAATTATCATCTTTATCTATATATTATATAAGTATGACGGTTAGATAGGGACATGCTGATATAAGTTATATTAGCATCGGCATTGGGGGGTTGTTCCCATGTATTGGTGGGTTATGAGGTATATATATTACTTATAGTTGGTGTTTATGTTATAAAATATTTGAATTAATAACAAAGGTTATAAATTGGAGTGATATTTTTAATTGCAATTTAAATCATTTATATAACTAGACATATAAATGTAGGGTTGTAGGACACTTTTAAAAATGTTACAAAGTTAAATATAAAATATAAAGGTCAAAAATATTATATGGTTGTATTTGCAAAGATATGTTAAAAGTGAGTCTTTTGATAAAAAGGGTTATTATCTTCTTTTTGAAAAAGTGTTATAATAATATAAATTATAAAGTGAAAGCATCAAGTCTCACGACTTGAGAGGGCTTGTGAGTCGAGACCAGCAAAAGAGATGAGGGTTTTTCCTACAACTATGGAGGCTTGATGATGAGGATGATGGCGAAGATGATGACGGCAACGACGACGACAGTGGCAGCAGTGAAGATGACAGCAACACGTACCAGGTTTGTTAAGTGTCTTCTTCTTCTTATTCTTTGATGGCAGCAAGGATGCCGGTGACAGACTGATGCATAAACCAGTCCCTCTTCTTCTTCTTCTTCTTAGAAATATTTTTAAAAATAGTTCAAACTTTGTACCCATGGGATTATAGATCGACGAAATATTGCTTGTATTGTCCCGATAAATTGCTAAAAATTGGAAAATTCCTTGAACTTTCGTGATATTATCGAAATGTCTCAATATATTGCTGTGTTGTCCCAAGTGAATAACCCTAGAATGGGATGAATAGGGTTTAGCTAATAATGGACTTTAATGCAATCTCTAAAAATGATTATCACAATCATAATTAAAATCTCAAAGCAATCAAGAATATATTTAAAAGAGAAATTAAGAGAGAGAGATTGCAAACAATGATTTTAACGAGGTTTGGCCTTCCCACCAACGTCCTACGTCCTCGCCTTAAAGACCTCGCTTGAGGATTCCACAATCCACTATACCACTTTCCTTACGGGTGGAGATAAAGCGTTTACAAGCCACAAATGTTCTTCTCTTACACTTGCATGAAGCTCCCTTCAAGAGCTTTAAATCTAGGGTTCACACAACCCTTTTGAATACAAGATGATTTGTAGTTTGATTTGTGTGCAAAGAACTCTCTCAAAGAGTGGATAACTGAGTTAAAAGCTCACTCAATTATGATTGATTTCACAATAAATGTTCACTTGAATATTTCTAGGGTTTGAGAGTAAATGATAGTGATTTTGTTGTTTGATCTCAATGAATGTTCATTAATGGGGATGTCAATGGTATGGGTTTTTTCGAGGCCTCGCCCCACCCGGCTCTTATTGGGAAGGGTTTCGGACACTACTTAGAGGGGTTTGGAGTCTGGACGGGTTTGGGGATTTTTTTAAAAAATGTTAGGGTTTAGGGGGGTTGGGATCTTCATTAAAAACCCGTCCCGAACCCAACCCAATTAAATTCTTGCTTTTTATCGAATATATATATATATATATATATATATAGTTGTTACAATATGAATACTTTTTAGTTGTTACGATGTATTTTATTAATCTTTATTTAGGACTTTAGGGGCTTTTTTAATTGAAAGTGGTTTCATGAATCTAATTAACGAATTTTGAAAATTTCTCAATATAAATGTGAAAAATTAAAAGGATTATTTCTCAAATTTTTTTAATATCAAATCTAGATTATTGAATGTAATGAGTTTTTCGTTCTACCCTGCTTTGTCTCATCCGACCAAGTATAAATGGACAATACGGGGTGGGAATGAGATTTTCAAATTTAATTGGAATGGGAATGAGAATTTGATGTCAAACCCGAAGTGGGTTTGGGACGGGGTTGGGATGTGGTAATTCCCATTAGGGTTGGGGTTGGAAGGAGTCTCCTCGTCCCAAACCTGACCCATTGACATTCCTACTCATCAATGAACTCAAGTAGTGTACAAATAGCCCAAGGGTCCAATATGACCGTTTCAAAGTAATAAATGCCGGGAAAGCAAGTTTGGTGGGCATTTAATGATGAAAAGATCGTTAAAAAAACTAGCCGTTATGTATCGACACAAGGATTTCAGTTCTCTGAAAATTCTATTAGATGTCTGAAAGTAATCTTTCAGTCGTACAAGAAAACCAGAGAGTGCTCAAATGAGGCTAAATTTTCAGTCGTCTGAAACTCTGTTTCAAAAACAAGATGTATTTCAGGGATATGATCCCTTACCAAAGGTGGTCTAATTGATGAATCCTTTAGTCCACTATGTCTACTCGATTTTAACTTATAGCCCTTTAAGAATTATGAGCATCTAGCTATGAATTTCAACCTTACATACAATCCTAACACTCAAATAAGAATGAATTCATTAAGTTGAACTTCTCTTGGAGTGTTGGAAATGCTTGATCATGATTCTTGATCACTTGATTTGCATGATGCCTTTGATGTTCAATGATCCATGATTGCTTGAAGTTGAATGATTGAAGGATTTCTTTTAATGCCCTGTCTTAATCAACACTTCAACATATGATTAGCAACTTAACACTTTTGTAGTGTTGTCATCAAAATCTAGGTATTTAAACCTTGGGTCCAACACGTTGATACTTCGATATGTTGCTCGATAAATTACCTAAAAAAAATCGCAAGCATGTATCATATCGAGCATCATGGATACGGTGATATCCGACAATATTGTAGACTATGTCCTCACCATAATCATGTCTCCTTCATTAAATTCAGCAAACCTCCTCCTCAAATCAGCATGTGCTTTATATCTTTCATTGCTTATCGCGATCTTTCTCCAAACATCATCATGTATGTCACAAATATGCTTACTAAAAGCATCTGCCTCAACACTAGGATGTGCCTTGATTGGTCAAGGAACCAAATCAATTGGCTTTCTAGGGAGTAAGCCTGTCTCCGTCTCAAATGGTCTTGTGGCCTGTGGTCCTATTCACGAAACTGTTATATGCAAATTCAGCCATAGGAAAGATCTGGTCCTAAGTAGCAAGATGATCACCAACAAGGTCCTAAGTACCAAGATGATCACCAACAAGGCAACGAAGGAGATCACCTAAACTTCGATTAACGACCTTTGTTTGAATATTAGTTTGTGGATAAATGGACAACTTAATCTTTGTATTCAACAAATTCTATAAGGTGCACCAAAAGTAACTTATAAACTTCACGTCACGATCAGAAACAATGGTTTTAGGCAATCCATGAAGTCGAACAACTTCTATAAAGAATATTTTTAGCGATGTGAACAACCTCCGAAGTATTTGAACAAGGGATTGAGTGTGCCATTTTTGAATCATGACCTTGAAGGGTTTTTGGCGACCCAAGGACAAAGTCCATGCTTAGGTCTTGCTATGGTTCATGAGGCACTGTTAATGGTATGTATAACCGATATTTTTCTTTCTTCCTTTCGATACTTGACAAGTTCGACACTGGGAAAAAACCTTGGCCACATCTCGCTTCAAGCTTGGCCTATAAAAGCGATCCTCAACCATTGCAATGGTCTTGTCTCTTTCAAACTAACCTGTTGCCCTGCCGGCATGCAATTCCGATATCAGTTGTTCAAGGAGAAAGAGGTGTTGGGTAAGCAAAGTCGAGTTCCCTTGAAGAGACAACCATTATGTAAGCAGAAATCAAAATATTCTGATTACTGTCCAGCCATCAAATCTGCATGTATAATGCTGAAATCCTTGCAAAAAGGATAGTCTCTCTCAAGCAAGTTGAAGCCCAATACTTGGACAGCCATAGAAGAGGGAATATACACCACCCGACTAAGTGCGTCAGATGCCTTATTTTCAACACCACCTTTGTGTCTGATGACAAATGAGTATTCTTGCAAGTAAGAAACCCACTTTCCATGTTGATGACACAGCTTCTTTTGAGAATTGATATATTTTAGTGCCTCATGGTCGGAATACAACACGAACTCCTTGAAAAGAAAATAATGACGCTAATATCGAAGTGCTTGAACCACAGCATAGAATCTTGTCATAAGTGGAATACTTTTGCTTGGCTTCATTAAGCTTCTCATTGAAATATGCTATTGGATGTCCTTCTTGACCGAAGCACTTCAAAAGTGTTTGAGGTGGACTGCAATGCCTCTCATGTGGGAATTGGAGGCAGACTTAGTCTTGTGCTGCTGCTTTGGTCCAAACTCCAATAGAAATTGGCATTTTCTCATACAATTTGTAATAGGTGCGACTATAGTGCTGAATTTTCTAATAAATGGCCAGTAAAATGTTGCTAGCCCATGAAAACTTCATGCTTCATGCAATGTACTAAGAACCGGCTACTCTAATATAGCTTTCACTTTGTACAGATCAAACCTCGACTCATTTAAATGAAACAACAAAGCCCAAAAATACGACACTTGGACTCATGAAGGAACACTTCTTCATGTTTATGTAGAGCTTCTCTTGGCGGAAAATCCTCATAACTAGTTGTAGATGGAAGATGTGCTTCTCCTTGCTATATATTAGGATATCATCAAATTAAACAACTAGAAACCGACCAATAAAGGGCTGTAATACTTGAGTAATGAAGCGGATGAATGTACTAGGGGCATTGGAGAGAGCAAATGGCATAACTAGCCATTCATAGAGACCATCTTTTGTTTAGAAAGTTGTCTTCCACTCATCTGGTCTTATGCATATTTGATGGTAGCCACTTTTCAAATCTATATTAAAAAATACACAAGAACTAGCCATCATATCTGGCATATCATTGAACCGAGGGATAGGAAATCTATACTTGACTCTTATCTTGTTGATAGTGCCATAGTCAACACATATGCGCCACCTTTCATCCTTCTATGGTGTGAGCAAAGCGGGGACAACACAAGGGCTTAAACTTTCACGAATGAATCCCTTGAACACTAATTCATCAACATGCCTTTAAAGTTCTGCGTGTTCACTTGAATTCATGCGATAGGTTGGAAGATTAGGAAATTGAGACCCCTGGCACAGGTTCTATTGCATTTTGGACATTAAGCATAATAGGTAGTTCATTAGACAAGTCCTCGGGTGCAACCTCATAAAATTCAAACAACAGCTTTGTAAACTTCGATGGCATTGCAGTAGCATGGATACAGCTGTTTCCTTCAATTCTTGCATCACCGCAACATATACAACGCCTGCTTCTTTACTCTCTGCTTGAAACTTCTTTTTAGTAAGAATGTGGAGAATTTTTGTTATTTTCAGCAACAGCAACAGTTTTAGGCTTCTCTTCTTTGTATTTCTCCATTTCTGCTGTACTCATAGGTTTCAAAATGATCTTTTTGTTGTTGAACAAGAAAGTGTATTTATTTTCTTCCTACAATGATACACATCTCGATCATAAAGCTAAGGCTGACCAAGAAGGAAGTGTGTCACTTTCATGGGAATGACATCATATGAAATAGAATTACTACAAGCACCACAAGATAGAGAAACGAGACAACGTTGAGTTACCGAAATTGAAGTACTATCTATCCAAGCCACCTTGTATGGTTAAGGGAGTGGTTGAATTTGGAAGCTTTAGGCACTAAACTGTGGCTGCTGACACTACATTTATAACTACTGCCATCACTAATAAGCTTTCGAGCTTGGTTTGTGCAACGTACCAGCATCTGAAAAATAGAAGTGCGCTGGCTATCTTCTTCCTCTACTTTAGGGGCTGCGAGGATACGCCTAAAATAATGGATTCTCATTATCATCATCTTCTTGTTAGCTTTGCTCTTCTTCATGCTCCATTCCAATATGCAAATTCCTTTTTGGACATTGATATGCCATGTGACCTAGCTCCTTGCACTTAAAGCACTTGTTTTCCTTTCCACTCCACTTGCTAGCTATAAGAGGCTTGCCTTTAGGATCAACTATGTTGGAAGAAGATGGTTTGGATGTAGTAGGTCGATTGACCGAACGGTGGAGCTGGGACTACCTGTACACCATAATTGGCAATGTTGAACTTCTTAGGTGTAGACTCCCCAGTTTGAGACCCAAACTTTTTAACAATTGGGTACCTCAAGTACACCTCCATATCCAATGCAAACTGGAAAGCATGTTCAAGGCTATATAATGGTTGTCAAAGCAACTCTCTTCTTATATAAGTGCTTAAACTAGCCTTGAATTGAGCAAACGATTGTCTTGGGTCTTCCACCACTTGACTTCTAGTCTTTAGCTCATCATACTTCTGCTTATACTCCACACATACATTCTGCTTTGTTTTTAATTAATGAGTTGATAGCACAAATTTCCATGATAATTGAATGACATGTATTTCTCCCAAAGCTTTGCCTTCATCTTTTGCCATGTACCGATCAGTGCTTGACCCATCCTTCTAATATCTCCTTCAACACCCATCCACCATACTTTTGCTAAGCCCACAAGCTTGATCTTAGCAAATTTCACTCTCCGATCATCACTCATATTGTACCAGTTAAACTACTCCACATTGGAAGCAAGGAAATTAGAAAAAAAGAGTAGGATCAATCTTTCCTTCAAAATCTGGCACCTCCATTCTTACCTTCTTTGTGATATCTCCGGCGGTATCACGGGGTTCATTCCAGTCTGGGTCCAATAGCTCCTTAACCCATTCAAGCATCGGGCATTGAGGTGTTTTAGTTCCTACTTCATGCCTTTAGGGAGGATAGGGGATGATTCACCTGCTGTTCGTCTTGACCAACATCTCTCTCACCATTATTAATATTTCCAAATGCATCTCTTTGCACAAATGCTGCCATATTATTAGTGGGTTGCGATGTTTGAGTCTCTGTCATTCAATTGCACATTCATCACATCAATTTTCTCCATAATTCAAAGGGGTATCTCATCACACTGATTCTCAGTCAACCTCCCTCTAAAAGTCCTCGATTGCATAGTCATCGTGCCAACCTCACTCTGATATCAAACTGATGTAGGACGAATAGTGGGAGAAACCAAAGGTTCCGGGGTTATAGGCTTTGTAGATGGTTCTGGATGGGATTTGGGTAAGGTTTGTAGGTTGGATGTTGGAGGAATTTCAAGAAGCTGCTGTTGGAAATTCTGGACAACAGTGATTTTAGGGCTTTGTTGTGGCCTTTTGAAGGCTTGGGGTGTTAGGATGATGGCTTGATGGTTGGAGAAGGGTTGGGGTTGTAAAAAGGTAAGCTTTTAGGTGTAAGATGCTCTAAGAGTAAGGGTTTGTGGTCTTTAAAGCAAACACAACAGCATAGGTTTTGGGTTTAAATTTAGGTTGGTGAAGGGTGTGTTGGATTTAAAATACTTGCTGGAAAATTATGGAGAAAGGGGAAAAGATGGTAAAAAGGGTGAAGGAATAAGGGAAAGGAAAAGATAAATTCTAGCCTCACACCTGTAGCGTCCTAGTAATCACTCCTAGTGAGAATAAGGCATCACACCTCCTTAAGGTTTGAGAAAAAGCTCACAACCAACAACTAAAAGCAAAGAAACTTCTAAAACAAGCTAACTTAGAGACCAAGTTAGCTTCCAAACCAAGCCAACTTGGAGACCAAGTAAGCTTCCAAGACAAGCTAAGGAACTTGGACCAAGTGAATTTGGACTACACTTTGAAAGAGACCCAACAAACTAACCTAAATAGAAAGCCCAAAAAGTAAAGCCCATACATGCCCAAAATTAATGAAACCCATTATGCAATGCTCCTAATGGGGCCCACATCATCCAACATGTGCCAAATCAAGGCTTGGGCACCTTAGAACCCTCCTTCCCATGCCTTTTATAAACTCTTAAAGTTTGCTGCTAGTGATCTTCATCATCGTGTTTTCAATTCAAGCATGACATATGAACTAGGAAGCACGGATACTCCAAAACCCCTCTCAAATCTGTATCAGATACGTATCAGATACCGATATGCCCCGATACGTATCAGATACGTTTCGTACGTATCGAAACAGTGTCACAACATCGGATACGGAACCTATACGTTCGAATAGGGGGGATACGGCACCGATACATTTTGGATACGGTAGGATACGGCGGGATACGGCTAGGGGTCATTTCGCAATTGTTTTTTTTTTTTAAAAGAGTTTAAATGAAATTTTTAAAAAGCATCAAAGTAAAATTTAAAACAAAATATTTGTGATACATATGGGATATATATTTATGTTTTTATAGTAGTGATTAATTGATTATTAATGATTTAATGATGCTATGTTGATATGTCAATATGTGATACACTAATATTATTTACATCTTTGTATTTGTGGCTTTATTATAATGTAGTATTGTGTACAAAATAAAGTCATATTACCCATGGACTTAAAAATCGCGATATATCGACGATATATCGCGATATATCGCCATATCGGAGGGTAACGATACGATATATTGTTGCGAAATTGAAGAATTTTCAAAAAAAAAAAATATCGAACGATATCAGCGATATATCAGCGATATATCGCTGATATCGAAGATATATCGAAAATATCGAAGATATATCGCTGATATCGAAGATATATCGCTGATATCGTTCAATATATCGACACTGCCATGTTTAAATGCCCTTTTGCCGATTGCTAGTGAAATTTTTACACATTAGAATAGGTTAGGATTCACATATATATGTACATTTTACTATGCTTAGTATTTCACATAATTTAAAATATTATTTCAAACCAATGGCCTTTGGTCTAATAGCATTCTTTATTTAAATGTTACAAAAATCTATTTCAATGTTATATAACATTTAAATGTTGAATTTGCAAAATTTTCTATTATCTATTTACTTAGCGCGGTATATTTTTTATACCCTACGCAACACATACTTATATTATACATATTTAAATTGCAATGTTTTGATGCTAGATTGTGTATTAGAGTTTAAATCATTGTTTCCCAAAGTTTCAATAAAAATATCCATGTTTAACTCATAATATCCACTATATCTTTAAAACGATATCGATATTGTCGATATATCCAACGATATATCCGATATATCCACATTTTTGGACCCTCGATATATCCATCGATATCGATATTAAAGTCCTTGATATTACCATACATCTTTTTATTTGTGGCTTTATTGATGTTTTAGACTAAATATAAATATTAAAATAGTTATTTATTAACGTATCCCCACTGTATCGTATCCTACATTTTTTTAGAACCGAATCGGCGTGTCCGTATTGTATCGAATCCCATATCCGTGCTTCTTAGCATATAAATGTCTTCATACTGACCCTATCCATGTACTTGTTGGTAGGGGTGTAAACGAGCCGAGTCGAGCTGAGTAGTAGGTTGCTTAAGCTCGGCTCGTTAAATTAACGAGTTCAAAAGTAAAGCTTTAGCTTGGCTCATTTAGCTTATAAATGAGCTTGAACGAGCTTTTTATTGAGCCGAGCCCGAGTCGTATTTTAGATAAGCTTTAAAATGATAATCGAGCTCAGCTCGTTTATCTCAAGAACGAGCTCGAACGAGCTTTATATTGAGCCGATCTTGAGTCAAGCTCGAGTAGCTTGGCTCATTTTACAGCCCTACCTGTTGGTCTTCCTCAACCTTTTAAAGGCTTTCTATCTTCTTAACTTATTTCTTTTAGATGCTAGCGTTAAGTTTTCCTTGTCTATGCTATTTTTTGTTTCATTTTCTGAGCCCTGATCAATGGTTGGTTGTATTAGGATAACAACTTGGAATTATAGCTTTTTTTTATTTTTTATATTTTTTTATTTATAGATGAAGTAAATTATTGTATTAAAGAAAAAGGCATAGCCCAAGTACAAAAGAATATACAAGAACTAGCCAAGAAAAAAGGAAACGCAAGCTAAAGCTCTAGGGAATGAATAAAATCTATGAAAAATCTTTAGCTTGAATTGTGCCACACCAAGGTATCATTCCCTTGTAGAAAAATCTTTTCACTATAGAATCTTTGAAAGAAAATAATAACTATTTCCAATTCCCAAGCATTGAAATATTTTGATGAAAGTGACATTCCAACGAGTGAGACCATTAATTCCAACCAATCCTTAACCAAAGCCTCCTTATTCATAGCAATATCAAACAAATGGGGAATGCTCGTCATAAGTGGGATAGTATCACACCAAATGTCTTTCCAAAATCTAATTCTCCTCCTTATCACCAAACTTTTAAACCAATTTCTTTAACAAAATCATTGAAACCTAACATAATAGCTTTCCAAAGGCCCATGCCATGGGAACCCCTAACCTCTCTTGGGTGGTGACCCATCATTAGCAACCCCATGTTTCCAAGTTATAGCATCTCTCGAAAGACATTAATCCTTGAACCAAATCTCCAAATTCATTTACCAAGGAGAACTTTGTTCATATTCTCAAGAGATCTAACCCAAACCACCTTTCTTCTTAGGTAAGCAAACTTTTGACCAATTCACAAGATGAATTTTAGGATCATCCCCCAAGCCATTTCAAAGGAAGTCATGTTGAAGCTTCTCAATCTTCGACACCTCTGAAGTAGGGATCTTAAAAACGGACATGAAGTAAGTGGGAATACTAGAAAGAGTACCTATTAATAAGAGTTAATTTGCCCCCTTTTGAAAGGTAACATTTTTTCCATACAGTAAGTCTCATTACAACCTTTTCGATCAGCGGATCCCACATCTTTAATTCCTTGTAATGGAAGCCCAAGATAGGTAATCGGTAAAGAACTAACCTTGCAACTAAGAATAGAAGTAAGGATGTCCATATCTTCAACCCTTCCTATCAGAATCAAATTGCTTTTAGCAAGATTAGTTGTCAAACCCGACAACGCTTCAAAGCAAAGTAAGACCACTTGGAGATGCCTAAGTTAATCCTCTCCAATTCCACCAAAAATAAGAGTGCCATCGGCAAAAGGCAAATGGGAAACCCTTCCTTCCTCAATCCCCTTACCATTAATCACAAAGCCTTTAAATATATTTTCCAATGTAGCTTTATTAATGAGCTTGTTTAAAGCTTCCATGACAATAATAAAAAGGAAGGAAAGGGGGTCACTCTGACGATAAGTGGTCCCATTAACTTAAATCGAGAGGGAGGGGGGTCATGATACACCAAGAAATCTATTTTAGCCACTTACTTCTAAAGCCCATTATATTAAGCAAATAAACGAGGAAGCTCCAATTCGCATGATCAAAAGCCTTCTTTGAATCAATTTTCACAACCAACCCTAAAGTGGAGCTTTTTGATTTAGAGTCAACACATTCGTTGGTAGTAAGAATGACATCAACAATTTGCCTCCCACTAATAAAGGTGAATTGGGAGGAGGAGACAAGACTCCCCACAACTTTACTAAGCCTCTTGATAACACTTCGGCGATAATTTTATAAACATTACCAAGAAGGGAAATAAGAAGGAAATCTCGGATATCAATCTCTTCCCTTTTTTTGGGAATGAGAGCAATAAAAGTGGCGTTAAGCTTTTTTATTTTATATATTTTAAATTTGCATTAGAGCAGAATTCCTCTAATAGATCATATTTGAATTAATCTAACATTTTTGAAATAAAAAGCAATAGAGAAGAAACCATTCGGATCAAGAGCTTTTTCTCTGTTTAAAGAGTTTAAAGTCTCCAAGACTTTTTCTTCCTTAAATTTCCTAACCAACCAATTTGCCTCCTCATGATTAATAGAAGCGAAATTCACCCCATCAAGGAGAGGTCAAACATCTTCTTCCTCATAAAAGAGAGTTTCATAATAATCAATAGTATCTTTAGCAAAAATCAGTGTTTTAAAAGGCGTGAGCGCAAGGCGAGGCGTTTTTCCTCTTATGGGGCGAGGCGTAAGCCCCACGAGTATTTTAATTTTTATATATAAAAAAGTATGAAAAATTAAATATAGTGAAAAAAAATATAATCTATTTCAAACATATTAAAAGCAATCTGATGGCCTTCACTGTCCAACCACCAACTTATTAAATGGTTATACAACATTACAACCCAAATTCAAAAAGGCAAAATAAAAAAGATAAAATCACAATGCCAGCTTAAGGTGTAAAAGCCTCAAAGGCTTAAAAATAGATTAGGGAATTAAGAGTAAAAAAAACCGCAATGGACAATTAACCCAAAAAAAAAGAAAAAAGGAAAAAGGAAAAGGAAAAAAGAATGGCTTATCTTAAGTATTTCACAAAGGGACAATGTACTTGAGGGTTAGAGGGGACTAACGGTGGTTTCAAAAAGGGTCAATAGGTATAATGTGTTGCCAGTCGATATTGACGGTAAGGATTGTCTAGTTGGCGATGAGGATCTCAGTCGCCGTCAACATTGACTTGCATAGCGCCATAGCTTCATCCTTAGTCTACAGAAATAGATGTCGGAGGGTGGTCCAAAGCTATTGCACCGCCGATCGTGGTATCCTCAAGCTACAGTGTCGATGGAAGGTATGGCTGATCGTGGTATCCTCGAGTTACAGCGTCGATGGAAGGTATGTCTTCTCTTCTCTCTTTATGTCGTTTGGGTTTTGAAGTGCTAAGGTTAGAATGTTGACTGGCCAAAAAAAAATAAAAAATAAAAAATTCTTATAGAATCCAAAATGAAGCTGTTTCGTATTAGCTCAATGCGTGTACACCCAATTCAAAAAACGCAAAAAACGCTTTTTTTACACCCTAGATGTGTATCTCAGCTGTGGGGTGTATGCCTAGTTGGTGTACCGCCCAAAAAAGAGCACCCAAGTACTCTTTACCCCAAAAAACACCCTGAAACGCGTCGGGACGCATTTTTAAAACAATAGCAAAAATAGATTCATCATCGATGAGATTACTGTTCACCAAAAGCTTGCCAATGAAGTTTGCTCTCTTATGAGAATCAACCATAAATTCCTTGACCCCTCTAACTAATTTCTTCCAAGCGAGCAAGTTCTGTGAATTCCGTTTTAGCTTCTTTTCTTCTAGAGATGTCAACTTTGGAAAGAGCATTGAGTCCTTTTTCCCCTCTAAAGTGTAGATAGTCTCTCTAGCCTTGGGATCTCCCAAATTCCCAAAAACCTCCCTATTCCAAGATTTAAGCTTATCCTTAACCATCTTTAACTTTTTAGCAAACACAAAACTAGGGGTTCTATCCACATCAAAGGAATCCCAGCACTTCTTCACCAAAAGCCTTCCTCAAGCCACATGTGTTCAAAGTGAAAAGGCCCATTAGTGAATCTTAACCCTTTACTATGAAGAAGCAAAGGAATGTGGTTAGAAAGGGGCCTTGGAAGGGCCGATTGAAGAACCCTAGGAAAATGCTCCTCCCATGAAGATGAGAAAAGAAATCTATCAAGCCTAGAGAGACCAAGAGACACTCGGTTGTTGGACCAAGTGAACCATCTTCCCATTAGTGGCAGATCAATAACCTCATTAGCATCCATGAACTCCGAAAACTTGTTCATTGCAGGGGAAGAATATACACAACCTTTTCTTCCATTTGGAAACCTAACAAAAAGTCGCCCGCCAAACACCGAGGCTTGTCCCATTTTGATTTAACCTCTTCCCATTCTGCCAAAAAAGGGTTCTAAGTGCATCTTCATTAGGTCTATAAACCCTCGAGAGAACCCATTCAAAGCCATCTTGCAAACAATTAAAAGGACGAGAGAGAAAGTTACCCCTAATTTCATCAGTCATAGACACCACCCTATTGTCCCACATGACAAGAGTTAAGAATACCCCTAGCAGTTCCTCTAGCCTCCAACACTGCCCAATCCACGAAATTGCCCACTCATAACTCTTTAATGATATCGATTCCATCTTAGATTCTTAAAGAACAATAATGTTAGCTTTCCATTTCTGAAAGGCTAATTTAATGAGCCTTCTTCTTTCTTTGTTATAGAGACCTCTAACATTCCAAGATAATATTTTAATCTTCACAAAGCAACCAATTCTAACTTTCAGCTCTTCCTTGCTCCTATCAAAGCTTCACTGTTCTCATAATTGATGAAACACTCCAATTTCTTAAGTTCCCTTTTGCTTCTATATATCGAGTTCACCAATCTTTTCCTTGGAGAGATGGCACCTCTGGATGGCTATCTTTCTTCAATTTTAGAGAATAGGGATAGAACTTCCTTTTTAAAACCAGTATAAGAGACTCCCAGCAATTTACTCAGCCCTTCAGCCTAGATTTCACCCAATCCGACACAAGAAAACCAGAGAATTCCCTGTTCTCCAATAAAATTTGCCCTTCCCTCATACTGGTCAGCTCTAAAGCACCCACCTTAGGCTCCAAAGTATCCAAAGGAGGACAAATAATAGGTGATTTAGAGAACTCCGAAAAACCACTACTCTTTTCCCATTCACTGTTTGAAACAAAATCACCCATCCTATTGTCTTCAGAAAATGGAGGCAATCTCGTTTCCATCTGCTGAGAATCATCCCCAAAAAAGGATGGCTGCCTTGGATGGATGTTGCTATTTTCCACCAACATCGGATCAAAATGTTGCGAAACAGAGGGACGAGAGCGAGAGGGAGAGAGGCAGGGAGCACCCTGAACACACCTGATAGGGTCAAGATTAGAGTGAGACTCTGTTTCCTCTCTGCCCAGTAAAAGCACTAAAATCCCCAGACAAAGTAGGCCTAGGAATTGGGCCCAACACAAAATCAGAGCTAGAGCCCACCTCTTAAAAAAAACTGGATGAGCCCAAGTGATTTATCTCCACAAGAAACTTGGGCCAAGAGAGGCTCAAAAAAACCCCAATCACATTGAGAAAGCCCACTGCTCCCTCATGTGACTCCACCATCAACCCTTTACCTTGAACCTGTGATGCACGGATACAAATACGGGATATGGATATAATGCGATATGGATACGCCGATTCGGCAATTCTAAAAAAGTGTAGGATATGATACGGTGGGGATACGTCAATAAATAAATATATTAATATTAATATTTGGTCTAAAACATATATAATAAACATAAAAAAAAAGTTTGAAACATCTACAAAATAATTAATATGCAAGAATAGATGTACAAAGAACACATCCATAAGCATCAACCGTGTTTATCATTCATAGAAAAGAAACCAGAATGACATTTACATTACGTCATAGCCATTTAGCTGTATTGTTCTACAATGGTTGCCCTAAGAGAGAGAGAGTGGAAAGAGAACCAATAGGAGAGAACTAAAATGGGTTTATTGTTTCAAGCAAAGTATGAGTGTTATGTATTTTTAAATTTACCCCAATTTATTTAAAAAATAAGTAATTACAAACTAACCTTAAAGGAATCTCAAACGTATCCGAGAAGAATCCAAGGTGTATCTGATGATGTGGCAATATGTGTTACTATTCCGATATGTATGGAGAGTATCAGATACATATCAGGGAGTATCCTAGGCGTATCGTATCCGATACAGGATTTGTTGGGGCTTTTGAAGTATCTGTGCTTCATAGCGGCCTGAACATATTTGAAATTTAAACCCTCTATATCAATCGTTATCATTCCACCTACCACTGTATGGTCGTCCATTCCCAAATTGCCACGTAACTCTTTCTCACCCACCATCCTGGCCTCAACGCCCTTCACCTACGCGTGAGTGCCAATCCATTTTTTGCCTCTGTTCTGTCGTGCCAATCTCTCATGTAACGGCTCTTCCCTGCGATTGGCACTGGGGATGGCAAGCTGACCACAATGGCGACAATTCATGACTACACTGTGTTGGACCTCATAAAGCGATCTGAAAGAGGCGATCGGCTCCTTCTTTGCCATGATGAAAACTCTGAAAACCTCTTCCTTGGCCACCACATTCACCAATTCTAGGAGGCTTGCTCCTTTTTTTTTTTTTTTTAAATAAAAAATTCAAAAATCAAAATACAAAACCCTATCCTACCTTCCCTTCCAATTGATATCCACATCTACAAAACCACCACAGAAATCTCCCACTAATTTGAACAAGCCTAGACACCATGAATGTAGAAGTAGGACTAAATAAATGAATCCACCTAACACCCTTGTGAGCCAGCTGACCAGAGCAGCCCACTCTGATATCCCATAGGTCTAGTCGCATGACCAAACCACCAAACATCCTTGCTACTTCATTTAAGACCCTTACTGCCTTGTGTTCAGAAAGGAAAATGGAAAAGAACCAACCAATCTGCCATATCATGGACTCTAACCCTGCTGACAAACCCTAGAATTTTGAGGCTGTGTCTTCAATATAATGGAGAGAAAAACCATCACTGATAAATTTCTCTATGAGACATGACTTCAAAAAGCGGATCATCTCATCTACACCAGCAGTGTTGGGTTTAAACTGTAAAACCAGTTATCCCACGCCTCAACACAGCACACAGCAGTCCCCACCTAAAGGGAGATTCTGATTCTTTGCAGCTTAAAGGTAGGAAACTCCTGGCTTACTCGAAGGATCATACTTCCCAGAAGACATGCCATGACCATTCTTCACCACAGACTTGATTGAGTTCCTCAGAGCGGCAGCAAAAGCCTTCCACCCATGAGCTCCACCACCTTCTGGAATAATGATCATGATTTTTCAACGATTGAAAGGAAACTCCGAAGTGAATAAAACCTTTCATTAGATCTTAGTATCTCACCAACGCCACCACTTCTCTGAAAATTCCAATCTGCTTGCAATAAACTGTAGCCCTGGCCCCATTTGTGCATAGATTATCAACGAAATCTGCTATTACAACCAAAGCTCTTTGAAGGAAAATACTGTTGGAACTACCTCTTCCCCTTTCCACTACATGGAGGAATCTGCCTTTGTTATCTTCCACTAACACAAGCTTTATCGTCTTATCTTTAACTTGAAACAGCATCTTCAACTAACGGGCTACCAAGATGACTGCTTTGATGTTGTTTCCATTTAGGGGAGCTTTAAGATCACCATGCTATTGAAGCCAATATTGCTGTTTGAAGTGGAGCCTATTCTTCAGGGTGTCTGCCTTCTTTGGTTTTGGGTTCAACTGAGCTGTCAAGCTTGCTGCCTTTTTTTTTTTTTTTTTTTCTTTTTTCCACCTAAGAATTGAGATGAATTACACTTATTAAACAGTTAAACTACTGTATGAAAAATAATGGATTGAACAAATGATAGGAAATCATCCATCTCTAAGGTTGCAGACCAATTCGAGGCCTGGTCAATTCCTGCATTCATCCTAGTTGTATCACAAAGCACATGAAACAACAGAAGTTCCCTCTATAATTACATTTTCTTGTATTCAGTCTGGACTGTTATCTTAAGGATCTGGATTTGGCTCTTTCAGTTATAAACTTTTTGATATGGATGGTCATCAAGTTCCTCAGCAGATGGTCATTGAAGTTGGGGATACATTCAAGAGAATTCTCAAAGAGGTAGGCTCTTAGACTTTAAAGTCTGGGTGAATTCATTTCTTGAAATTATGAATTCTGTTCTCTGGCTATCAGCGAATTGCTGAGTAATTCATGGACACCTCTAGACAGAGAAAGTTAGGGATGAACATAGAGATGACTTGTCTGTTCTTCAAGCAATTTCAATCGTGTTGGATAGGAATCCATATTTAAGGTATGAACTAAGAGAATAGAATGTGTGTTTGTCTTTTGAGTATGTAATCTATCTTATGTACCAACATTATCTCCATATTTTGTAGACAAGAAGGACTTGCCCATGAAGTGTTGCAATGGTACATATGTAGAATGGAAGCTTGGTTTGCTGCAGACGCAGATATGATATCACTGAAAAGCTGGGATCAGGCAAGTGACATATCTAGTCTTTCATAGTTTTAGTGTCTTGAGTTTGGCTGAAACTTTGTTGGGTTATTCATCCATTAATCGCTCATTTAGTGGCTTGAGTGGTGTGCATGACTATCATACCCATTGAAGTTTTCACCAAAAAAAAGTTTTGTATAGTGATGTCATAATGAAGATATAGAGTGCTACTGATTTATGAAGCAAAGTGTAAAATGTAAGAAATTTTGAAGAAAAAAATTGCTTTGTTTTAGAACTGTTATAAAACCTTTTTGTCCAAAAACAATTTTATTGTTGTGTGTGCATGTAGGTTTTAATATGTAGGGTGCATGTATATATAGTTTTGATGGATGAAACAAAAGAAATGAAAGTTGTAAATTTAGCTTGTTAAACATGATTTGTATATTCTACATGCTCTTTCGAGGGCTTTGTGTTAAAGCATGTGATTTCCCATCAATTAGTGACTCCCAGGTGTTTCTCTTCTTATTATTTGAAATTCCCCTTACAATTCCTGTTCATGTTTTCATTCAGGCTACATATATGCTGTCCAGCAGCTTAGGAGTTTATTTCTGTTTGTATTTCTTGATCTTAGTTGCATTCAATGTACTTAGTAGCTTAAATAATTAGTTAGTAGTTAAGATAGAGGGTTAGTTCCCTCATTTACAGCCTTTGAGTGTCTATATGTACGTAAGTTTTGGAATCAGTTTTCAGTTTCAACAGATTTGTAAAGCTCTCCTCTCTCTATAATCAAAGTTCTGCAATTTTCCTTTATTTTCTTGCTGATTTGTGAATCACATCATTTGTTATTAGAGCACCTGAGTTCGAGCCATGGTGTGTGTCTGTTTGAATCCTTCTTCTTTCCTGTGCTGAATAGTAACTTTGTCTAAAATAATTATATGAGTGATAAAAAAATTCATTACTTAATATTGGTTTTGCTTAGCAAGATCCTCATTCCAAAACAATTTAATTAGAAGAATGCGAGACTCATTGCAAATAGTTCCACACTGCTGCTTAGCTTCCCATTTCCCTCTTTGCAAATGTCAAAATATTAGGCATTATGTAATTACCATTCCTAAGTTACTTTGATTGGTCTTAGAAGAAATAGAAAAAGGAAAAAAAGAAATAACTTTGAAAAGTCAGTATGTGTAAGTAACCCATATAAAGCATTCTCTATTTTGATAACTAGTTTAAAAGTTATCATGAATCTTTGTGATGTAGGACATGCGCTCCAAATCAATATTCACAATAGTAAAGCCAGAGAAGTAAACAAAGAGAAGAAAGAGAAAGAAGAAGCTGTAACCTTAGGAGTCAACACCTAGGGCTTTTTTTGGAGTCGGCACTAAATTTGTAAGTATCAAACTTTAATTATCAATAGCATAAATGAAACCCTAAAATTTAAGTCTTATATAGACTCCAATACAACAAATAAGGAAATAGAAATAACTATCCTAAAATAAAATCCAAATAAAATAAAATAACATAAAAAAAGAAATAAACTGTGCTGCTCCTCTAATGCTCCAATGTGTCTAGCGATAGTGTCACTGAGTATGCTGTCCGGCGGCGTCGTCGGCTCTTATACATATGTGTAATCAGAGGTCTAGGCCTGGTGTCCACACCAACTCCCCTTGGGTGGGAAAACCTCGACTCCATCGAGTGTGACTCCGATCGACTTTGAAAGTACTCCCATAAGTCTGGATTGATCCACTCGAGCTCATCTCATGTGATGCACCTGCAATTAGGACATTCTCTCCAACGAACTAGAAATCGTTAAGTCCTCCATCCCTTGTAAAAATAATTTACTCATCCAAAATAGCATCAATAAAATCTTTTTGTGCTTGTGAAAAATTAAGGGGTGGGGAAACATGAATAATATTAGCAGTGGAGGATTAGGGAGGGTCAATGAAAGGCTCATCGGGTATAACTGAGGTACCCTTATAAGCAACAAGGTCCTTAACATTAAAAGTAGAGCTGATCCTATATTTAGATGGTAGGTCTACAACATATGTATTCAGCCCAACCCGTGCTAACATCTTGAATGGCTCAATACTACGAGCTTGCAACTTTTGAGCAGTTCTAGAAGGAAACCGCTAAGGCCTAACTTGAATCATAACAGTCTCCAATATTAAATTCTACATGGAGCCTATGTGAGTTAGCTTGTGTTTGATATTTTTCATTGCTTGCTTGAATGCGCTAGCTCATCTCATTATGTAAATCATGAACATGATAAGCAAACGCCTTGGTTGACTCAGATATCCTAACTTAAGCAGACATAGGGAGGAGATCTACATGCTTCCTAGGTTTGTAACCATGCACAACCTCAAACGCAATCATACCTATAGACCTATTGACTGAGCTATTGTATGCAAATTAGGTTGGGGGCAGGATTGAATCCCAATTCCTATTGTTGTCACCTACCAAGCTCCTTGATAGAAAGTGCGCTCTACCTCCTTTATAGTTTTGTCTTGCCCAAAATATCCTGATAGGTCATATGCATGTATTTTCACACTAAAAAGTCTATCACTGATGACCGTGGGATGCACAATTTGTTGCTCTTAAATAGATATCCGTTTTGAAGAATAAATCCATCAACTTCAAGGGTCTGTTCGTCTGTTAAGATTTAATAAATGTTGCCAAAATCTAGGCATGAGTCATAATCTTCCTTGAGTCGTTCAAACCCAGTTATTTGTACTTCCATCATTGAAAGAACTGGGCGACTTAGGGCATCTGCTGCCTTGTTAGGGTTGTGTGCGGGTCGGTTTGGAGCGGTTGAGAGAGAAATTATCAAGTAACCTACTCATAGTGGGTCGCAAATTTTCCAACCTGCTGCCAAACCGTAAGTGCTAAAAACCGATGTTTTTGTTGATTTTTTTAGGTGGTTAGTCACTAACGGTTTGGACGGGTTTGGCGGGTTGTATCATGCCCTTTTTAATAGGGGCATTTCTAATATATTGGGCCTTAACTAATTAATACGTTTTAAATAAATTAATAAATCAAGAAATATAATTATTTAAGGTGGTTACATGAAATTTGATACATACTTACATAGTATTTTAATTCCAAAGAAGAATATTATGATTTTTCAAGAAAAATCACTTGATCAATGTTGATGAAATTGGTTATAGTTAATGTTATTAAAAGTTGAAGGACCCAAGACCTAACATCCTAGCACTAAGAAGATAATACATTATTATGAAATTAGAGATATTTGGATTTTATAATTTTATACATATATTATAAAGGCGGGGTAGTTTGGTTTATTGGTGGTTCGACAAAGTTCAACTCACCAACCAAACCATACTACCAATTTTATTGCTTAATCCGCCCAAACTGTGCCGCTTAATCTCTCAAACCACTTGGGTCAGTGCAAATTGGAGCGGATTGGTTTGGTTTGGCGGATTGGGCGATTTTTTGCACATCCCTATGCCTTTTTTTCAACTCCCAATTGATGTTTTATCACAAAGGTATAAGCCTGTAAAAACTTAACCCAACGACCATGTCTAAGGTTCAATTTCTTCTGGGAATTGATATAACTTAAAACTTTATGATTGGAGTGAAAGATGAATTCTTTGGGCAACAAATAATGGCACCAATGCTTTAATGATTGCAGAACAGCATAGAACTCCTTGTCATAGGTTGAGTACCTTTGCTTTGCCTCATTTAGTTTTCACTAAAATAGGCAATTGGATGTTGTTCTTGATTGAGTATTTCTCCTATACCTAACCCAGATGCATCACATTTAACTTCAAACACCTTCGAAAAGTCTCAGAAGCATATAAGTGGCGCTTCAATCATTCTTTTCTTGATCTCCAAAGGCCTTAACTGTTGTAGTGGTCCACTGAAATTCCCCTTTTTTTAGACAATCGGTACTAGGGGCCATTATAGCGCCTGAAACTTTTAATAAATCGATGGTAGAAGATAGCGAGCCTATGAAAGCTACGAATCTCATGGATGTTTTTGGGCTTAGATCATTCTTCTATCGCCTTTACCTTTTGCGGGTCAGCTGACACTCCTTCAGATGACACTACAAACCTTAAGAAAATGACACTCTTAGTGAAGAAAGAGCACTTCTTAAGGTTAGCATCTAAGCTGGCCTCTCGTACTTGTGTCATCATTCTCATAATGTACTAGGACTTTAGGAGCATTAAATAACCTGAAGGGCATTTCTAGCCATTTATATAGGTTGAAAGCCATCTTCCATTCGTCACCTGGACGAATTCGAATATGGTGGTAGCCACTTTTCAGATCTATTTTGGTTAAGATCGTGACTCCGACCATTATACCTAACATATTATTAGGTCTAGGGATTGGGAAACAGTATTTCACTGTGATCTTGTACATGGCTATCCACACACATCTTTAAGGATCCATGATGCAGGACAACCTCAAAACCTTACAGAGAGTAACAAAGTAAGGGAAAGAAAAGAGAAGAAGTTAGGGGAGGGTTTGGAGTCAGCACCAAAATCCAGAAAGAAGTTGAACCCTTGGAGTCACCTAGGGGGTGTTTGGAGTTGGCACCAAACCTTGGAAAAATCCAATTTTTAATTTATCATGAGCTGAAAATTAAAGAGTTATTGGAGCCTATATATAGGTCCTAATTACATTAAATAACGTAAAACTTAACCCTAAACTCTAGGAATTTAAAAAGGCAATAATTTAATTATTCATAAAAATAAATATGCCTAAAATAAATATGTTAAAGCCTTGGTCTTCAAGTTAATAGGTCAATTTGGGCCATCCTGTTGAACTATGTGCATGCTGTCCCCATCAACTCTCCGAGGGTGGGAGAAACTCGACCTTGAGTTTGAGTGTGGATGGAGATACTGAATTTGCCCGTTCTAAATAAGCAAATACTTTGAATAGGCTAACTGCTTGAGTTGTTGAATTAATTCAACTTCAAAGTGTGCAACTCGAATTAAAATCTTCAATTTAGCAAAGAACTGGAGCAAATAGCGGTCACATGTCAACTTAAACTTGTCAACACTAAGAAAATCTATCCCTTGTACCTTGAGCAATTCAGATGCAAAGACAACATCATCTTCTTGTTATAGAGCCAGACTTTCTTGTGTTGAACCTTCTTCTTCAACTTTCGAATTATTACTGACGATGTCCACTCCCAAATTTTCTATAGCTGGCATAGGTTCGGGCTCGTCAATGATATGATCTTGAAAGTTGGAGCACAAGTCCAAAGAAATAGCAGGAGGAAGAACTTGCGGAGTCAGGCACTTGTTTTCATTGTATGCTAGACTATTGACTTGGGGGGAATCCGATAGTAGTATTGCCTTGTTTGACTTTTTTGGTTTGCATGTTGGACTATTGAATTGGGCTGGGATCCGACAGTGGTATTGTTTTGTCTTGTCTGACTTTTCGGGTAGGGCATTAAACTTGGCATTCATGTCTTGAAGGAGTTTCATTATGGAGTCCTATGGTGAGTAATCCCTTGGAATGGCTTCCACAAGACTTACACCAGATCTTTCTTTGCAAATAGAAGCAACGATTGGAGCATAATCATCTAAAACAAAGCCTAAGGATTGCACTGCTTCCATGAGATAGGGCTTCAATTTATCGGCACAATTTGTGAGGACTTCTTCTCCCAATTGCCAAGATAGGGATTCAACATTCCCGTCTTCCTTTCTTACACTATCCAAGTAGGGATATAGAAGTTCCTTGGAGATGTCATCGCTTTCCTCTAAGACCATGGTCATGATTGCTTCCATGTTGACAAATATAGCATTAGGACAATGGAATTGAGCAACTATCAGAAAATGCTGGAACATCTCAATAAGTAGCTTGTTACACCCAAGACTTAGCATCTTTAGGCATAACTTGGTCCTTGCAACATTATTAAGGATGGAAAAAAATGTATAATAACATTTATACTCAGGCGACAATGTACCGAATGCTGCAACTATGATTTGAAAAACTTTTCTCATTTACTTATCATTGTAAGGAGGAATTGGTACAGTTATCCTCAAAATCTCACAGATGCACGATGCAACTAAAACTCTTACGTCGGCATTCAGATGCCTTAAAAGCTTAGGAGCTAGCAACGCATACTTTGAAGACCAAAGTGCATCTTGCATTGATCGAGATGGGAATGACCCTACTTTTGATAAGTTATATAAAAGCTTATCAAGTAGACAGAGAAGCTCACCAACATATTATCATTTTCGAGCAATGTTTTGAAGAAATCATTTTTTTTTAAATATTTATAAATCAAACACAATAGAAATAATTGATGCAATAAACAGTTTAAATCAACTTGAGAATAACCAAAATTAGAATAACCTAGATTGAGTGGAGGATAACGCTGTCCATGATTTTAACTCAGTTAGGATACCCTCTCCCTGGTTGGGATAGCCCGAATTGAATTGAGGATAGCTCTATCCGAAATTGGAATGCTATATGACTAGATTAGCATATCCTGGATTGGAACAATCTAGTTCGGGATTAGGATAATCCTGTCCGAAATTTTGATTCACCTTAAATAGCTTATCCTTAGTTGGAATAGGTTACAGTTGTAACTAAACGACCCAAATCAACTTTATATTCGACTTTAAACCCACTTTCTAGATGATTCCTCAAACTTTTGTCTTGAAGGTGTGACAGAAGCAGGGATGGGGGGAAATCCAACGACAAATAGTCGCTGGTAAGGGGGCTTTGTCGGAAAAGTCATTGGCAAGAAGGGAATCTTCGACGGCAAGAGTTGTCGGCAGGAGGGCTTTCAATGGCAAGGATTCGCTAGCAAAATAAAATCCCACAGCACGGAGATTGACGGTAAGCAACGGTGGTTCTTTCACAATGGCTCAACGGTGGTAGAATAACGGCAATGTTTAGATGGCGGCGGCGATGTAGTAGCAAAGGGGCCTCGACGGTGACGACTCTAGCGATGATAGTCATCAGCAGGGGAGGAGTCTTTGACGGCAAGAGTCACTGGCAAGAGGGCACGCCGGAAAACTCCAACTTATTATTTTATTTTATTTTTATTTTTGTGATTGGGTTGATTTCGGTTATGGATTCTGTGTGTTCGAAGGTGATTGTTGGCTAGCCTGTAGATGGTGGTGGGTTTGTGCAAATCGAAGGTCTAGGTGGGTTCGTTTGTGGTGAGATTTGTTAGGGTTTTATGGGTTCGGTTGATGATGTGGTTTGAGGATTGTGATATGTGAGGGATTGGGGTGTATAACTTCACAGATAGGCATTTTGGTGGATATAGCGGTGGGCGACGATAGTGATGGGGTCGACTGTATCTTCTGGTTTAACGACCTCGGTAGAGAGGTATGACAGGGATGATGCATGTTACTAGGAAGTCCGCGATGTGTTGAGCGGAGCGAGCGATTCGAAATTTGCTTTGATACCAAAGCTGATGTAGGACAACCTCAAAACCTTTAGAGAGTAACAAAGTAAGGGAAAGAAAAGAGAAGAAGTTAGGTAAGGGTTTGGAGTCGGCACCAAAACCCAGAAAGAAGCTGAACCCTAGGAGTCGGCACCTAGTGGTGTTTGGAGTCGAATACCAAAGCTGATGCAGGACAACCTCAAAACCTTTAGAGAGAGTAACAAAGTAAGGGAAAGAAAAGAGAAGTTAGGGGAGGGTTTGGAGTTGGCACCGAAACCTAGAAAGTAGCTAAACCCTAAGAGTTGGCACCAAGGAGGTGTTTGGAGTCGGCACCAATCCTTAGAAAAATCCAATTTTTAATTCATCATAAGTTGAAAATTAAAGAGTTATTGGTGCCTATATATAGGTCCCAATTACATCAAATAAGGTAAAACGTAACCTTAAAGTTTAGGAATTTAAAAGGCAATAATTTCATTATTCTTAAAAATAAATATGCCTAAAATAAATATGCTAAAGCCTTGATCTTCAAGTTAATAGGCTAGGCCATCCTGTTGAACCATGTGCATGCTGTCCCCATCAATCCATCTTTATTAGGGGTTAGGAGTGTGGGTACAACACATGGACTTAAAACTTTCCTAAACTAAATCCTTTAAAAGAGTTCATCTACTTGCTTCTTCAACTTAGCATGCTCTGTTGGGTTCATCATATAGTGGGTAAGTGTGAAAAATTGTAGTTGTTTTCTAATCATCATTTTCCTTTGGGTTAACGCACACCTAATTACTTCCATTGTGAGGGGGGCTAGGGTCATTAAGCTCATCATCTATATCATTGATTTGGTCCATATTAGGTTCATATGTTTGCTCTTCCAACCCATCTTCATTTCTTTTGATCCTCACCTTCCAGGTATGGGGTTTCTTTAGTGTAGTAGTTGGCATCCACGTATTTGAAACCATTACACTTAAAGCATTGGATTTGAGAATTTGGATTGGAACCTGAGACGGACTTGTTGTTGTCCTAGGCGTTGAAGATGGAAGAATACTAGATGTGTTACTAGCCTTAGTGTGTCTTGAAATTGGGGCCTAGTGACTAACTCATAGTTTTGGACTAAGTTATAGGTTTGGTATAAAGTGGTGACCTCATGTAAGACAAGTTCCTTTCGAAGGTCGTCATTGAGGCATTTCCTAAACCTACTTAATATCATGTGTTCGTCCTCAACCATATCACATCGCATCATATATATTTATGGATGATGTACTTTGTAGTAGGTCTGTTTCCTTGCTTTATGTTATTCCATTGATCGAGTAGGATGCCTTTGTATGATTAGGGTAGATATTTATCTTCCAAGTTTTTCCTTCATCTCCACCCAATCAGTGATAGGAGGTTGGTGTCTCCTAAGCAGAAGTTCAGTACTTTCCCAAAAGAGTTTGGCCTTACCAATAATCTTCATCTTGGCAAACCTAACTTTCCGATCTTTTGACAATTCATACCACTCAAAGAAGTGTTCCATCTCGTGCATCCAATATGTGAAAGCCTTTGGGTCAAGGTGACCATCAAAAGTAAGCGCTTCAATTTTGATTGTTCCCTTAATTCTTTCATCAGGATCTTTAAACTCCCTATAATCAGCATATTGCTGATTGTGGTGTTGTTACGCTGGGGCTTTGGGATGTTGGCATTGTGGGCCATGACCTTGGGGTCCAATTAGGGTTTTCTGGAGAAGGTTACCTAGCTCTATCTGCATTGTCAGCTTGGGTTCCTCGAAAACCTCGCATCTATTGCAATTTTCTAACCTCCAGACAAAAACTTCTAGGGCCTCAACCTTAGTGTTGGACTTTAGCATCTAGATCTTGAGAAAGTTTCATCATAGTTTCCTATGGTGGGGATTCCATGATTGGCTGACACTTAGGATCGGATAGGACATGACCACTACGTAAGTGCATGTAAGGATGTACTAAATGTGGGGTGCTAAAACATGATAAGGATCCTTATCCACAACTATATGCAGGACATTGGGCAAAGTAGGTGTGAATAAGATTGGCAATCAATTCCACAAGTCTTTTTTATTTTATTTTATTTTAAAGCACACTCACTTTGGTTTAATAAGCCTTTAATAGAAGAGACTAGGTCCTAATTCGGTAGAACAGTTGCATTCAAGTTAGTGCTTGTATTCAAAGTGTTAACTAATCGAATGAGTTAAGTACTACCGCTAACCAAGGACTTAAAAATCGCGATATATTGACGATATATCGCCATATCGGAAGGGGGACGATACGATATTTTGATGCGAAATTGAAAGATTTTCAAAAAAACCAAAATGTCGAGCGATATCTTCGATATATTGCGATATATCGAAGATATATCGTTTATTTCTTTTATCGTTTGGTTTCTGTAATTTATCGACGAAAATTCATGGATATATCGTTGATATATCGATGATATATCGATGATATGGGGAAGATATCGACACTGCCTTTTTTGCTGATTGCTAGTGAAATTTTTACACATTATTTGTCCTATGTCGGTGCAAATTTTGAGAAATTTTTCAACAGCAGCAGGAGGAGGAGGTGGCGGTTTGTGCCCTCACCGTTGCCCTTGTCGCTGTCGAAGAAGAAATCCTCGCCGCTGTTGCTGCTACTGTTGTCATCGTCATAGGGCTCCTAGCCACGGCCGTCCTCTTAGCCCTCTAGCTTCACCGTCAAACCCCCCTCCCCCATGGAAGCCTCTTGACGCCTCTATGTTTGGACTATGGAGCCCTTATTTCTCCTCTTCTTTTTTTTTTTTTTTTATCCCCTTTGTTTGCTGAGCCTAAATCATGACTGCTAAGGTTTCCTCATTAGAATACATTGTTTTGCTTTATAACCCTTTTAAAAGGGAAAACAAACCTTTTTATTACTTTAAAAACCCACATTTTACATATTTTTATAAATGTAACCCATAATTCTTTTTAACTTGACCTTCTTACCCCTTTCCCCTTTTTTTTTTCTAACAACTTTACCTTCTAACCTTTAGATTTATAACCTTTTTAAAAAATAGCTCCACTCATTTTTTATATTTATTATGTAATTATACACACGCACCCTGACACACATATATATATGTACATTTTACTATGCTTAGTATTTCACATAATTTAAAATATTATTTCAAGCCAATGGCCTTTGGTCTAATGGCACTATATTTAAATGTTATAAAAATCTATTTCAATGTTATATAACATTTAAATGTTGAATTTGCAAAATTTTCTATTATTTATTTACTTAGCGCGGTATATTTTTTATACCCTATACAACACATACTTCTATTATACACATTTAAATTGCAATATTTTGATGCTAGATTGTATATTAGAGTCTAAATCATTATTTCTCAGAGTTTCAATAAAAATATCCATGTTTAACTCATAATATCCACTATATCTTTAAAACGATATCGATATTATCGATATATCCAACGATATATCCGATATATCCACATTTTTGGACCATCGATATCGATATTAAAGTCCTTGCCACTAACTTGGCTAAATTCTACAATTAATAAATTAAACCAAGTGCATTAAGGGATTTGAGAATGGTTAGTTCAAATCAAGATTAATTAGGACAAATTGGTGATAATTGAAAATGGATTTGCAAATTGGGCAATAGAAAAACAAAATAAAGGAAAAGGATTTATTTATTATTTATTTTTTTTGAGTAGTGGTCGACGGGTTTAATTGCTACTGTGATGAGGGTTGTCGAGGGTTAGAGTCGTGGTAATGTTGGGTTTGTGGTTTAACGATGGTGTCGTCAACGGTGAGAAAGGATGGTCGTAGGTTGGTGTGCGACTTTTTGTGTGTGCGTTGGGTTAAGGTGGTGGAAGCGGAGGGCTGTGTCAGGGTTTTTAGAGGTGGGAACAAAGGGGAAACTCGAGCTTCTTAGGTTGTTCGACGGGGGTTTAAAATTTTTGGGCTTGCTCAGCAAGGGCTTTGCGTGTCTGCAAAAATTTCGTGAGGAAGGGAAAAGAGATTGCTTTCTTTTGTGGGAAGAACTCGTGGGGCATCTTAAATCGCTGCTTGGCTTCTGGCTTGGAATCCATGGATTGAGTCTGCTCTAATACCAAAGTTGATGTAGGACATGTACTCCAAATCACAATTCACAAATAGTAAAGCGAGAGCAGTAAACAAAGAGAAGAAAGCGAAAGAAGAAGCTGTAACCCTAGGAGTCTGACACCTAGGGCTTGTTTGGAGTCGGCACCAAACGTGTAAACTTTAATTGTCAATAGCATAAATGAAACCCTAAAAGTTAAAAAGAGTCTTATATAGACTCTAGCACATCAAATAAGGAAATTGAAATAACTATCCCAAAATAAAAGCCAAATAAAATAAAATAACATAAAAAAAGAAATAAACTCTGCTGCTCCTTTAATGCTCCAACGTGTCTAGCCATGGTGTCACTGGGTATGCTATCCAGCTGTGTCGTTGGTGCTCATATACGTGTAATCGGAGGTCTAGGCCTAGTGTCTACCAATGTTTTTAAAGGCGAAAACTTGCAAAGCGAGGCTTAAGCTTCAAGGCATAAGGCATAAGCCTTTCAATTAGTAATTTTCATTTTAAAAGAGAGAGAGAAAAAAACAGTAGTAGCATTTTGAAAATTAATTAATACCACAGATTAAAAAAGTATATAAGCATTTTTGGGACATTGAAAATCATAGTAGTATAGTTATTTAAAGATAAAGGTTCATATTGCATCATGGATTAAGTTATACAATAATTGTCCATGAACATGTAAAAAAAAGTCTTGAATTTAATTCTACTAATATAAATGGTTTCATATAAAATGTAAAAATAAATTAAACATGGTTGAAACTTAATTAATGCAGTCAAATAACAAAAATCAAAAAATCAAAAAAATAAATCAAAAAGATTTAACAGAAGGTCACATGAGGTGTATGGCTGATGTGCTAAGGCGTAAAAAGCACACCTGACTATTTCTCAGCTGACTCTGCCACAACTGGTGAGGCGTATGCCTAATGAGAGCCTTGCTTAATTGTTCAAGCCTTAACATGTTTTGAACAGCCTTGCCCCAAAGCAAGCCTCAAAAGAGCTTTTTAAAACAATAGTGTCTGCACCACTTTGACTTTCTCATCCTATTAATATCATTTTAGTAAACCTGGTACTTCTAATTTTTCCATGAAAAATATGTAATATGCATCCCCTCCCCCCCCCCCCCCCCCCCCAAAAAAGAAAAGAGAGGAGGGGGGGGGGGGGGTGATCATTATTCGTGCCTTTCTTTTTGTTGGGATTTCTAATGCGCCCCAGGTTGAGATTGGGAAGCAAACAAAATTAATGTAGGGTCACACTAAGCTTTATCTTTATCTTCACATGAATTCTTGCATTGTTAAGGTTCCAGCTTGATGTACAGGAGCATGTTCTTTCTGGTGGTCATGGACTTATGGTGCAAGGTTATTACCCTGTAATAAAGGCTTTGGCAAAAGATATTGATATACGCTTGAATCACAGGTACACTTGCATATTTCATTAAAGCTTTTTACTTGTGCTTCATTGTTTTTGAAGCAAAACATGCTAAGAACTAATTATCAAGGCAATTTAATAAATCTTCTGGTATTGTGAGCAATCAATTTTGTTTGGTAGGGTGTGAAAAAAATGGGAAAAATAATGTAGAAAGAAATTGAATTTATAAGATATAATAAATTTAAAAAGAGTTTTTAAAACCTATTTATTACTTGTAGGTACCATTTTTTTGCAAGTTTCTTATGTATAAAAGAGAGAGAGAGAGAGAGAGAGAGAGGGAGAGGGAGGGTGGGTGAGGGAGCAGGAGGGGGAGGGGGAGAGGGAGAGGGAGAAGGCATCAGCCTTTGATGATTCAAGTCACTATTCCAGTACCCTAGAATAATATGTTTCCTTATTTATATTGTACCAACCAAAGTTTTTGAGTCTTCTGTAAATAATACTGATTAGTTATGATGCATTTCTTTCTACTCTTTCCAAATGTAACTTGCTTCCTTTATATTATACACAGGACAATACAACCAACTTGTTTGACAGCCAGAGTTGTATATGTACTATTGTTTTTTTTCTTATGGTTCTTGTTTGGGAAGAACAAAGTTTTATTTTTCTCTTTCTTTTTTTTGATAATCAGGGTTACAAAGATAATTAATGGTTGTAACAAAGTGATGGCCACAGTTGAGGATGGGAGAAACTTTGTTGCAGATGCTGCTATTGTAACAGTACCACTTGGGGTTCTTAAATCCAATTTAATTGAGTTTGAGCCAAGCTTGCCTGAGTGGAAGGCTGCTGCAATTTCAGATCTTGGAGTGGGCAATGAAAATAAGATTGCCTTACGATTTGATAATGTGTTTTGGCCAAATGTGGAACTGTTAGGAATTGTTGCACCCACTTCTTATGGCTGTGGCTATTTCCTCAATCTTCATAAGGCAACTGGCCATCCGGTCCTTGTCTATATGGCTGCTGGAAGGTTTGCATACGACCTTGAGAAGCTATCTGATGAGTCTGCTTCGAAGTTTGTGATGTTGCAGCTCAAGAAAATGTTTCCTGATGCCACTGAACCGGTATGTCATTGTTACAGATTTCAGTGACTTATAGTCTATATATACATTCCTCCATTCACCCTGTCTGTTTGAAATGTAGAGTTTGCCAATAGCTAATGGATTATGGAATGGCTGAGACAACTCAAACTCGACAAAGCCTTAATCTCAAGTTCTCAACTACTTGGGGTTGGCTCTGTGATTCCATTTTTGCCTTTTAGCTCTATTGAGAGCTGTATCCTTCATTTACTCTTCAGCCCCCTTGTATTTCCTTACTGCCTCTAGAAATATTCTTTTTTACCTTCCTTGTGTCCTTTTGGTCCCTTTTGACTGAATCAAGTCACTCCTTTATACTGTTGAATTCATAGGCCAATGTTGTAGATATGATGGAGTGATGGGGAATGGCCGATAGAAGTTAAAATTGTTCCTTAGCTTAGTTACTCCTGGATTCCAATTGTCTATAAATAAACATGATATAATCTCTATGTAATATTTTAGTAGGGTTGTTTTTTTTTTTTTTTATTTTTTATTTTTTTTTTGTTGTTGTTTCCTTCTCTTTTTTGGGTGCTGGTTCTGTTAGAAACACACTTAACCGTTTTGTGGAATACAAAGTTGTCCAATAGCTCAAAAGAGCTCCATTTAGGGCAGTAATTGAGGCCAGCTTGGTCAAAGGGAAACTTAACGGGGTTTTCTGGATTCTTGAGATGAATCGTGGACCTGAGATCGTGGGCCACATTTTTGTGTCTCCAATTATTGGTTCAGAAGTTTTTTGAAGGGAGAATTACAGATTGGTCCGGCTACGGATGTATCAATACAAATGACTACTAACTTCATAGTCCATGACTACTATCTTAACTAAGAATGACAACTAATTTGTATTGATATGTAATTATTTGCCCGTAGCCAGACCAATCTGTATTTCCTCCTTTTCCGAATTGTTATTATTGCTATTATTATCATTATTATTGGTAATTTGGTAGACTACTTGAAGTCTTAAAAAACACTCAACTTGTACTTCGTCATTAAATATGCAACTGTCATGGTTGCATTAAACAATTGAATACTTTATGAAAGCAACCAACAAAAAAATATGATGGCTAAAAGGAAAAGTTATTTTTGTTTGTATTTGGTTGGTTTATATACAGGTTCAGTACCTTGTATCACGTTGGGGAACAGACCCAAACTCTCTTGGTTGTTACTCATATGACCTTGTTGGAAAGCCCGAAGATTTATATGAGAGGCTTCGAGCACCCTTGGGTAATCTTTTCTTCGGAGGGGAAGCAGTTAGCATGGACCACCAGGGATCTGTACATGGAGCTTACTCAGCTGGTGTCATGGCTGCTGAAAATTGTCAGAGGCATCTCTTGGAGAGACTTGGTAGTTTGGAGAAGGTCCAGCTTGTATCTTTTAGGGATGAAATTCTTGAAGATGCAGTACCCCTGCAGATCTCCAGGATTTGAAAAACAACTGATGAACTCTAAATTCTATCCCAGCCATTGATGATTTTGATTTATTTATTTACTTACTGAGTTGCACCTCATTTAGAAATAAGGACCAAGTAAACTACTTACGCATTTTTATTTTCAGATAGTCAAATAACCTGACCACATTGCATATCTTGTGTGAAAATTCACTTCTATTATCTTTTCATGTTTAATAGTGAGGTTGAAATGGTTGATTTCCTCGCAAATACATGTGGGGATTTATTTTCTTTTTAAGAAGCAAATTTATTATAAAAAACACAATATTCTTCTAGAGCAGATACAAGACTTTCTAGAGCAGAATACTTAGGGTTTCACTCCATAAAATTATAAGGATTTATATGTAATATGAAAATAAATTAAAATTGTCTTTGCTTGTTGCTGGAATGAATCCTTGGTTTTTCCCTCTTCTATTTATTATTATTTTTTTTTGGATAAGATATTTCTCTTCGATAAGTCCTTAGTTTTTTCATTTGTATAATTTGTTGTGAAAGGTTTGAAGAGATCAACAAGTTGATATTTGCTCACTAGTGATTAACCCTAGGGTTGTGCGCGAGTCGGTTTGGAGTGGTTTAGAAAAACACTTATCAACCAACCCATTCATAGTGGGTTGTAAATTTTTCAACTCGCCACTAAACCGTAAGTGTTAAAAACCGGTGGGTTGGATAAATTTTATGCGGCTTGTCACTAACGGTTTGAGTGGATTTGGCAGGTTGTATCATACCCTTTCTAATATATTGGACCTTAGCTAACTAGTACGTCGTAAATAAATTAATAAATTAAGAAAATATAATTATTTAAGGTGGTTAAGTGAATGCATACTTACATAGTATTTCAATTTCAAAGATGAAAATTATGATTTTATGATAAAAAGATTTGATCAATGATGATAAAATTTGTGGTAATTAATGTTATTAAAGGTTGAAGAACCTAAAACCTAATATCCTAGCAAAGTAATAATAAGATAATACATTATTATAAAATTAGAGATATTTGATTTTTATAATTTTATACAAATATTATTAAAGGTAGGGGGCGGGGGGGGGGGGGGGGTGTGGTTTGGTTAATTGGTGGTTTAACAAAGTTTAACCCATCAACCAAATCAAATTGTCAATTTGATTGCTTAATCCGTCCAAACCGTGCCGCCTAACTTCTCAAATTGTTTGGGTCGATACGAAATGGAGCAAATTGGTTTGGTTTGGTAGATTGGGTAGTTTTTTGCACATCCCTAATTAACCCTCTCTCATATTGTATCTAAAATTTATACTGTTATATATAAAAGAGAACGTACAAATGGGTATACCCTTCTGCTTTCCCTTTTTTCACCACATATCCACTTATGACATACTTTAATACTCTCTCCATTCCTATTTGACTGTCACTTTTGAAAAATCACGATTTTTTAGAAAACCATTTTAAATGCTTTCACATCAATATAAATGTTTTAACATACTAATCTTACTCTCAAGTGTACAAAACATTGGGAAAAGTAAAATATTCATAAGAAGGGGTATTTTAGGAAATCTATTAAAAAAAGTCATTGACTTTTGGAAAGAGACAATAATTTTGGAATATTCCAAAAAAAGAAAAGAGACCAATTAAAAAGGAATGGAGGGAGTAATTTTTTTTTAAAATTTTACATAAAACTCTTTTCAAATTTTAACTTCTATTGATTTCTCTCCTCTTTTCCTTCTTTAATTATTTAAATTTATTTTTTAATTGATGCATAAAACACCCGTTATGACTCATAAATATTATTATTATCAAGTGAATACCTAGGGGTGTAAAATGGGCTAGGTTGGGCTGGGCCTAGTCGGGCTACCTATTCATTCGGCTAGGCCAAAGAAAGAAGGGGAAATTAGCAAAAAGTCTATTCTACAAAACTTATGAAGGCATAAGTACACAAGGAAAACTTATGCAACTATAAGTTCACTTTTTAAATGAAACGTGAGTGTTTTAATGAGAGGGTTAAATGCATAAAGTCATTATTATCCTCAAGTGTCTTTTTTTTGTTTGTGAATTTTAAAATAAACTCTTATTCTACACATCAGTTTTATTGAAACCTTCGAAATAAGAACCATAATAAATAAGAAATTATATATAAAAATAAACAGTTACATTGGATAGATGTAATTGTTTTTAGATATAGCTACATATTATTAATAAATATTTACAAGTAACTATTTCCAAAAACAATTAAACTGATTAAATTATAAATAAAACACTTAATTTTAATTGTTGTGAGTAAATAAATTTAACTAGTTTTGAACAAATTTGTGATTAAATTCAAGTGCTTTCTTTTAAATTAAATTAACTTTTCCAAAATAGTTACATGGACTTTCGTTGAAATGGGTTCAAAACCATTCAAATATTCAATGTAAATATATGGATAATGGATTCAATGTATGTAGTGGAGAAACTTCAAGCTACTGGTTGCATTTAGTGGAGCCAATCCTATGTAGGTCCAAATGTAAATAGCCACATACAAGCTTGACAAAGAGGACCGAAAAGATTGCAAAAAGCTTCTAGAAGATGGGTTAGCACTCATCCTCGTACCCCCCTTCTGCTTCTCTCAAACAATAAAGGGTAAAAAAAAGAAAATTGAGAAGATATCTTGATATCAGAGGAATGTCGAGGATGACGGTGGTTCTGGCGATCTAAACGACTTTTCTAGTACTTTTGAAGAAGCTTCACGACAAAGGCCACGTAGGAAGCTGCGTGCTTGCCCTTGTAGACAATTGGAGACTGATAGATTGATGAAGAAACCTTGGAGATTTTAATATCGTTCTTGGCAAGTCGTCTATGAATGAAGACTCCTTATTCTTTGCTTTGAGATGCCGTATGAGAGAAAATGCAGTGGGTAGAGCAAGAATGGGGAGAGGGGATGGGAGGGTATATTAGTCCAAATGATTTAAGGTGGACTTCTTGTTGTACAAGAATATCTCATGAACTTATTGTAACATCCCAAAAATTATATATAGTAAACACGTACAATTTTTATGAGCTTCGTACGAAATAAACCTTTTCAAAAATAAATTCCCTTTGAAAATACAGAGTATTGCGCAGCTGTGGTTAGCGATGGTTAACCCAAAACTTATCAATAGACATTGGCCAACCAAAAGAATAAAATTATATCAGATTTAAATAAAAATAAATGTATGGGATAACTTCTCAAAATCTCGACCCCAATTTTATTACGTGCCTCCAATAGTGATCACCTGAAAATATATTGGGGTAAGCAAACAACAGCCCAGTAGGAAATCCAATTCCTATACAATAAATAATGTTCAAATATTCTCACACATAGTACATGCATTTATATTCAAAATAATATATATAGGCCAAATAATACGAACACCAAATCATATACCTCAAATATAATCCACTAATCAATAATAATTCAATTCCCAACTATATTGGCCTCAATAAAGTCAACCATTATAATCCATGTCATCAAATAATATCACCATCAATAATTATCACGTTGCATAAATCAAATATTAACATATGCTTCAAAATAATCATCATTCACCGTATAAGAATTAAACCCCCTACCTCAAATTGAGTGAATAAAATGAAAAACCACAACTATAGATGCCTAGATCTGCCCAAGAAATACAAAATCCATACTTGTAGATGTGGGATTGGAACTCCCATCTCCTGCAAACATTCGTCCGTCCTCTGCCTCTCTCAGCTTCCCCCATGCCTTTCTCTCTTTCTCTCTTCCCTTCTTCTCTATTTATTTCTACTCTCCTTCTCTCTTTCTCCCATCCCCATCTCCTTTTTCTCTCTCTTCCTTTGTTTCTTCTTTCTCTATTCTCTTCTCACATCCCTATCTTCTTTCTTTTCTTTCCTTTTTTTTTTCTACACCTAATCCCTACTACTTTTTTCCTTCTTTATTTTCTTCTCTTCTTTTTTCTTTCTTTTCTTTTCTTCTTTTGGCTTTTCTTTCCTCCACTTATCTATCTATCTATCTATCTATCTATCTATCTATATATATATATATATAGATATATAGATCACAATTTAATCATCTTCTCCACCCAAAGCAATTTAATGCAATGTCTCCCAATATCTAACGGACCTCATTTTCATTCTCTATATAAAATGTTTAAATTTATCACCCTATGTACAATTCCACCAAATATACACATAAAATAAATCAATAAATATTCAAGGTATTACATTCCACTACCCTTAAAATAAATTTCGTTCTCGAAATTTGAATAACCTTAAATCAAATACTTATTGGTTATACCACTACGCTTCCGCTGCAAAACTTTGATTTTAAAAGAGTTCCATAAATAAAACAAAAATTGTCCTTTCTTAAGAAAACAAATATTCTAAAATAGGTATTGTATTTTCTCATCAAGAATTTCAAAATAAACCACAGTACCACACACGGTATTAATTCAATCATACCATCTCATATAAAACAATACCTTTACTTTTCCCATATCTTGGACTTGTCCGCTTCTGATGTGAAATATGTGGCTCATCCCTCAACCTCACCCTCACCTTATTAAGCCTATTGGGATTGTTGGTTCTCTCAACCTCACCCTCATCTTCACCCATCTTGGGCCTATTGGGACTTTTGGTCCTATTGGGACTATTGTCACATCATCTCCCATCCAAAAGTCAGAGTTGTCCTTAACTCTGATACCAAATTATAACGCCTCAAAAATTATATATAGTAAACATGTACAATTTTTATGAGCTCCGTATGAATAAACCTTTTCAAAAATAAATTCCTTTGAAAATACAGAGTATTGCATAGCTACGGCTAGCGATGGTTAACCCAAAACTCATCAATATACATTGGCCAACCAAAAGAATAAAATTACATCAGTTTTAGTAAAAATAAATGTACGCGATAACTTCTCAAAATCTCGACCCCAATTCTTTTAAGTGCCTCCAATAGTGATCACCTGAAAATATATTGGGGTTAGCAAACAATAGCCTAGTAGGAAATCCAATTCCTATACAATAAATAATGTTTAAATATTCTCACACATAGTACATGTATTTATATTCAAAATAATATATATGGGCCAAATAATACGAACTCCAAATCATGTACCTCAAATATGATCCACTGATCAATAATAATTGAATTCCCAACTATATTGGCCTCAATAAAGTCAACCATTATAATCCATGACATCAAATGGTTAGTTATATGCCCTACAACCAATCACAGTGATGCTTTAGGGATAAAGAACAATCATAGGATTTCATTTATTGTATGTCACATTTATTATTAATTAATAAAGGGCTTTATTCTATAATGTTTATTCTTTTCTTTATATTTGCATGATATGTCCATGGAGTTAAAGTTGATAATATCAAATCACAAAGAGTTGTGATTATGAGACTGTGAATATATCTCTGTAATTAACTCTTAAAGCAATCATAGTTGAAGGTTCACTATGATGGACAATAATGAACCATAGGACTAGCACATGTTAGGTTTGTTTTATAGGAGGATAACTAATTTCAAGCTATTTGTGTAGAAGACACTAAAACAAACATGTGGGTGCCTGTTTAATATAAACCGGTACACTGAATGTGACCAAAGCATTTTGAGATAAACTGAATGGAGTTTTACTTGCATCTTAATCAGTTTCTCATAGTTACAGTGGTACAAGTAATCCTTAGACCTAAGACACCATGGTTATCTTATGCATGGAGCCTTAGGAGTTTGATAGCACTGACTGTATATCCCAATGGGGTTTACAAGGGTGTTCATTGGCCCAATTGCTTCATGTATGAAGGCATATGAGTGATCAATAAGGAATCTATCACTTCCAGTAAAAGGGAGAGAATGTCTCACATAGCATTTACTAATATAACTCATGAAAGTCTACGGCCATGGTAGGATGATTATGGAAAGGAGTTTTTATAGTGCATTAATGAGTTGATATTTGTAAATGATTATAAAAGAATTGAATTAGAGACTTGACAGACTTCTATGTCCTATTAGTTCAATTAGAGACATTGTGTATGATGGAAGGATGTAATTGTAACCTTAATTGTAACTGAAGGGTTCTTTGTATGATTTTATTTCACCTCATTTAGGACCACACCATGAGCCATGCTAGGTGTTACTTATGGTTAGTAGAAATCCTAATCAAGAACTTTAATATCGATATCGATGGATATATCGAGGGTCCAAAAATGTGGATATATCGGATATATCGTTGGATATATCGATAATATCGATATCGTTTTAAAGATATAGTGGATATTATGAGTTAAACATGGATATTTTTATTGAAACTCTGGGAAACAATGATTTAAACTCTAATACACAATCTAGCATCAAAATATTGCAATTTAAATATGTATAATACAAGTATATGTTGCGTAGGGTATAAAAAATATACCGCGCTAAGTAAATAAATAATAGAAAACTTTGCAAATTCAACATTTAAATGTTATATAACATTGAAATAGATTTTTGTAACATTTAAATATAGAGTGCTATTAGACTAAAGGCCATTGGTTTGAAATAATATTTTAAATTATGTGAAATATTAAGCATAGTAAAATATACATATATATGTGAATCCTAACCCATTCTAATGTGTAAAAATTTCACAAACAATCAGCAAAAGGGCATTTAAACATGGTAGTATCGATATCTTGAACGATATTAGCGATATATCTTCGATATCAGCGATATATCTTCGATATATCTTCGATATCTTCGATATATCGTCGATATATCGCTGATATCGTTCGATATTTTGTTTTTTGAAAATCCTTCAATTTCGCAACAATATATCGTATCGTTACCCTCCGATATGGCGATATATCGCGATATATCGTCGATATATCGCGATTTTTAAGTCCTTGATCCTAATTGATATAAGTGAGTTATAATCAACTAAGGAATTGGAAGGTGTTCCAATTAGACCATTAATGGAAAGTGTTCCATTGGGCACTCTTTGTGCCATTTCCTACTATTAAATGTTGTGAACCCAATGGGTCACACACCAATAAGTGAAGAGGGACTTTAAGTTGTGAGAGAAAGGACATTAGTGCATTGAGAAAAGTTCGAGAGGGCCATACTTGCATTTGATGTAATAGGAGGGGTTAAAGTGCAATTTCCTTAAAGTTGCAAAACCTACTTAGAGTGGGATTTCCCTAGGGCCGGCCCTTATTGTGTGGCTATATATAGCACACTAGCAAGTGCTATGTCACACAATAATTCACTCCACTCTCTATCGCAAGTTTGAGTAAGCCTCTCTCTCTTTCTTCTTCTCCATTCTAGCAAACCCTAAGGAGAACTAGAAGACAACTTGAAGACTTTTGCTTAGTGTGGATACTGTTGAGGCAGGACATTTGTGCTGCTGGATTTTTGTTCGTTTGAAAATCAATCAATCGTCTTAAGGACCTACTGTAATTTCTAAGCTCTCTCTTAGTGATTAGGGTTTTATTGTTTTGTATTATATCACAATCAGATTCATGGTTTCAAGGAATTGAATGAAAATTTTTGTTATTTACTTTCTTCCACATTCTTGCTTTCTTTGATTCAATTCCTTACAGTGGTATCAGAGCCATGATTGTGATTAATACAAACAGCAAATGGGCTATATATTATGGTAAAATTAATTGGATTAATTTACTAGAACTAGGTTTTTGTAAATTAGGGTTTTTCATGCCTTGGCCGAACCCAGGGTTTTGAACCCTAGGTTGTCTCTCTTCTTCTCGTTCTCTTAATTTGATTCTAATAATAATTAGGGTAATGATTAATGGAATTTATGCATAGGAATCAGATGTGAAAAGGAAGATATTAGGGTTTCTTTAAAGAGGCCGAACCTAGGGTTCTTGAAATCCCAGGTTAGTTTTCTGGTTTTTATTCTTTCTCTCCCATTAAAATCATTATGAATGATTATATATTTGATATATATATTGTATATAAGTCATATATAATTTATGGTATGAGTTTTGAATTAAAAACAATAAAAAAGTTTGAGTTTTAAAATTTTCCAGCAAAGCAGTTTTCTGGACAGCTTGATATAGCCATGGTTTTTGGCTTGTAACTTGAGCATGGGAGCAAGGCCAGAGGTGAGACCACCTACATTAGAATCATGGGACACTAGGGAATGAAACCCAAGAGGTTTCGAGCCCTCATGGTGGCAGCAACCTGGGTTTAGAACCCATTCTGTTCTTTATCTTTTTTTCTGCATATTTTTGGATAATCGATGAAGATGGAATTATGCAGGCTGTTTGGGCTTGATTTGATCAATGAATACTCATCTACGGGGGTCGAATATCATATAGGGATATGACTTAAGGGCTGCCAAGGCTTAGGCAGCCATGGCATAGGCATGGCACCCATGAAAGCTTCATGGAAGCTTTATCTTCTTCAGCAGGCAGCAGCTAGGGTTTATGGAAACCCCTCCCAAATTCGACCTAGGGCTCTTGGCCCTAAATCACCATCTTTGTGACCAAGATGTAGGAGAGTGCCCCAAGGCCTGGCATAGGCTGGCAGCAGCCATGGGTGGATCGTGGTAGCCATGGAAGCTCCATGGCAGCCTCCTTCTATTTTCGGCAATTAGGGTTTTCTTAGGAAACCCTAATCCTATGTGTACTAGGGTTTTAGAAACCCTAATTCCCCTCATTAATATGTCCTATTAGGGTTATAATTATGACATTAATGACCAGCCTTGGTCATTAATGATCCCAGCTTAGTATTAAATGCATTAGGGTTTAGGTTTATGAAAACCTAACCCTAATACATTTAAAATTTGATTTCTCCCCAAATTAAATTAATTCTGAAATTAATTATATAATTAATATTGATTAATTTTATGATGTTTTAAATTCTTTAAAGCAATTTTTGGAATAAATTTATTTTCTGGAATTTCTTTTAATTTAAATAAAATTGTTTTATTTGTTTAAGTTAATTCCTAATACTATAGTATTAGATACTAGTAAGTATTATTTAATTGTTTAATTATTCTAATAATTTTGATTAATATGATTGATGAAAATTAAATGTTTTAAAGTGTTAAAACATATTAGGATATATTAAAATAATTATGGGAAATTAAATGATTAAAAGGAGTTTTAATTCATTAATTAGTTTCTAAATTAGGGTTAATGTAATTCTAATTTTAGAAATTGAGAAAATTGATTATTTTCATTATTTTAATTTTGGAAATTATTATTTTATATTACCTAATAAGATTAGGAAGCAATAATGAGATTAATGGAGTCCAATTAATAGAGTTACCATAATGCCCATATGTTTTAATTGCTTCCAGTATTTTTATTTATGCAATGTGATTGTATAATTGTGGATGGATGGATGATGATTATGGACTAAGACCTAATAAACCAATTGTGATTGGCCGTCTTATGATTATGGGATGTATTATATTTTAAGTGGTTGCAATTTAATTATTGGTGATGTAATTCTTTATTGGGGTTTGCACGCCACTTTCTCCTTCTCTCTCTATCATTCTCTTATGTACCCCACATACCCCTTATGTATGCCTTTCTTTAAGTTATGTAAATCTTATGTAATCAAGAGTGCACTAAGGAGCATGGTGGAGCCCAACAAGACGTTGCTAGACATTGAAAGACTTGAAAAGCTTAAAGAAGAAATTCAAGCGAGCATGCAAAGCTTTAATTTATTGTTTTATGATCACCTATACCTTCCTATATAGTCCATGGATTCAATTTATTGGCTTAAATTGAATCACCCTAAAGTCTATAATCATCATAGTGGGAGCTTTTAATTTATGAGATAATTGTAGTAGCTCTAATGCCATAGGTTGATATATGTCACCTATACAGATAGGGACTAATATCAATCAATGGTACTTTATTATTGTTTATTATGCATGGGATGTATGTTAAATATTGATGAGACCTATTAAAAACCCCTTTTGTTTTAAGATATTAAGTTAAGAATGGAGAGAACATTAGGGAATGCTCTCTTCATAGCCTTCCATCATTATAGGCTCGACTAGGGTTCTTGGTGTGGGTGCTTGGCTGCAGACATGTAGGAGGTATCCACATTGGGGATTCTACTTGATACTATTATATATATGATATCATCGGGGTATAAGTGGCATATTCCAAAATTCTATTATGTGAGGAGTATGTCATGATGACCAAACCTGTGTGAATGGTGGGTTTGACTTAACTAGAGATTATATTCCAAAATGCTATTATGTGAGGTATATGTTTCTTTAGAGGCTAAATGATTGGAACTTGCTTATAGAAACATTAGACAAAGAATTGTCTACTCATTGGAAGTTAGTGGCCAAAATTCTATTATGTGAGGTCGCTAGTTTTCAATGGGACCCCAATCCCTACTAGGAATCCATAGATTCCCGAATTCCATTAGAAGGTGTATGGAATTTGATAAAATAGAGAGAGGTACCATATGATTAAAGACCCAATCATTATGGATAAAAATGAAATCTAATTCTCTATTTAATTTTTAAATGTAGTTCACCGAAATGGCTCATCTCGACCTGTTATCAAAAATTCTGGATACCAACCGTTTGACTGGACCAAATTACCATGATTGGCTGAGGAATTTGAAAATTGTTTTGAATTTCGAGAAACTTACCTATGCGCTCTAAGGCCCACTTCCCAATGCTCCTGCTGAGGCTGTAACTTAACAGGAGAAAGATGCTTATCAGAAGAGAATGGACGATGACTTAAAGACTCGATGCTATATGATGGCATCAATGAGCCTAGAGTTTCAGAAGCAATATGAGTCCGTGGGAAGTACACCTGACATTTTTATCCACCTGCAAGAGTTGTATGGGGAGCAAAGCTAGACCGCGAAGTATAATATTGTGAAGGATCTCTTCAAGGCAAGGATGAATGAGGGTTCATCTGTGATCGATCACATCTTGAAAATGATAAACCATATAGAGCAGCTTGAGAAGCTTGATGTGATCATTGAAGCTGATATGGCTTCTGACATTATATTGCAGTCCCTCCCTGATTCATATAGTCCTTTTATTATGAATTTTCACATGAATAAGTTGGACCCCACTCTTTCTGAGTTGCATAATTTGCTCAAGATGACTGACGAGACTATGAAAAAGGGGAAAGATTCTTTACTCACATTTGATGGGGCATCTTCTTCCAAATCCAAGCCTAAGCTAGAGGGCAAGGGCAAGGGTAAGGGTAAAAGTACCCAAGGAAAGAAAAAAAGGAACCTTAAGGCAAAATGAGGCATAAAGAAGGGTAAGTCAGACAAAGCTAAGGATAAGGGAACCTGTTTTTATTGCGGCAAAGTTGGGCATTGGAAGAAGAACTGTCATGAATATCAGGATACTCTAAAGAACTAACCTTTGGAAGGTATGGGTCATTCTCTCATTATTGAAACTAATTTAAGTGTTAGTTCTACTTTTACTTCCACTTGGTGTTAGTTATATGCTCTATAGCCAATCATGCAGATGATGCTTTAGGGATAAAGAACAATCATAAGATTTCATTTATTGTATGTCACATTTATTAGTAATTAATAAAGGGCTTTTATTCTATCATGTTTATTCTATTCTTTGTATTTGCATGATATGTCCATGGAGTTATAGTTGAGAATATCAAATCACAAAGAGTTGTGATTATGAGACTATAAATATATCTCTGTAATTAACTCCTAAATCATTCCTAGTTGAAGGTTCACTATGATGGACAATAATGAACCATAGGACTAGCACATGTTAGGTTTACTCTATAAGAGGATAGCTAGTCTCAAGCTATTTGTATAGAAGATAGTAAAACCAATATGTGGGTGCCTGTTTAATATAAACAGGTACACTGAATGTGACCAAAGTATTTTGAGATAAACTGAATGGAGTTTTACTTGCCTGTCAATCAGTTGCTCGTAGTTGTAGTGGTACAAGTAATCCTTAGACCTGAGACACCATGGTTGTCTTATGCATAGAGTCTTAGGTGTTTGATAGCACTGACTGTATATTCTAATGGGGTTTACAAGGGTGTTTATTGGCCCTATTGCTACATGTATGAAGGCATATGTGTGATCAATAAGGAATCTATCACTTTCAGTAAAAGGGATAGAATGTCTCACATAGCATTTACTAATATAACTCATGATAGTCCATAGCCATAGCAGGATGACTATGGAAAGGAGTTTTCATAGTGCATCAATAAGTTGATATTTGTAAATGATTATAAAAGAATTGAACTAGGGAATTGACAGACTTCCATGTCCTATTAGTTCAATCAGAGACATTGTGTATGATAGAAGGATGTAATTGTAACCTTAACTGTAACTGAAGGGTTCTTTGTATAATTTTATTTCACCTCATTTAGGACCACACCATGAGCCATACTAGGTGTTACTCATAGTTAGTAGAAGCCCTAATTGATATAAGCGAGTTATAATCAATTAGGGAATTGGAAGGTGTTCCAATTAGATCCTTAATGGAAAGTGTTCCATTAGGCACACTTTGTGCCATTTCCTACTACTAAATGTTGTGAACCTAATGGGTCACACACCAATAAGTAAAGAGGGACTTTAAGTTGTGAGAGAAAGGGCATTAGTGCATTGAGAAAAGTTCGTTAAGGGCCATACTTGCATTTATGTAAGAAGAGGGGTTAAAGTGCAATTTCCCTAAATTGCAAAACCCACTTAGAGTGGGATTCCCCTAGGGCCGGCCCTGGTGGTGTGGGTTATAAATAGCACTCTAGCAATGCTATTCACACTACAATCACTCCACTCTCTTTCTAGCCCAAGTTTGAGTTGGCCTCTCTCTCTCTCCTCTTCTTCTTCTTCTCCATTCTAGCAAACCCTAAGGAGAACTAGAAGACCAACTTGAAGACTTTTACTTAGTGTGGATACTGTGGAGGCAGGACAATTGTGCTGCTGTATTTTTGCTCTCTTGAAGATCAATCATTCATCTTAAGGACTTACTGTAAGTTCTAAACCCTCTCTTGTAATTAGGGTTTTATTGTTTTGTATTATATCACAATCAGATTCATGGGTTCAAGGAATTGAATGAAAATTTTTGTTATTTACTTTCTTCCGCATTCTTGTTTTCTATAATTCAATTCCTTACAGTGGTATCAGAGCCATGATTGTGAATAATACAAATAGCTTATGGGCTGTATATTATGGTAAAATTAATTGAATTAATTTACTAGAACTAGGTTTTAGTAAACTAGGGTTTTATAAAATTGTTATGAACAGTTTTCATGGTAGCCATGAAAAACCGTCATCTTATTTTGCCTGCCGAAATCTGAGTTCTTCTCCAAATTTTTCGAGCCATATATGGTTAGAAAGCTCTTCGAATCAGATTTCAAACCCAACAAATGGTTCGTCGATCCGAGTTTTGTAGAGAAAGTTATGAATTTTTTACTACAGACTGTCTGGAAAGACAGTTTTACGTGGGAATGGAACTCTAGGTTGATTTCTGCTTGTTTTTGTTTAAAATTTGATTTATATTAATCATATGATGATTATATATAATTATATATACTGTATATATATTTACTATATGTATTTGATACAATAAAAATCGAATTTAAAAGAAAATCAAGCTTAAAGTTCTTTAAAGAAGCAGAATCTGGGTTCTTGAAAAACCCAGGTTAGTTTTCTGTTTTTATTTAATTTCTCTCATCTAAAATCATTATGAATGATCATGATATATTATATATATTGTATATATGATTATCTTTGATGTTAGTATGAGTTTTGAATTAAAAACAATCAAAAAGTTTGAGTTTTAAAATTTTCCAGCAAAGCAGTTTTCTGGATAGCATGATACAGCCATGGTTATTGGCTTGTATCTTCTTCATGGGAGCAAGGCAGGGAATGAAACCACCTTTATTAGAATCATGGGACACTAGGGAATGAAACCCAAGAGGTTTCGAGACCTCATGGCAAGCAGCAAACTAGGTTTTAGAACCCATTCTTTTCTTAGTTCTTTTTCTGCAGATTTTTGGATAATCTTCATAGATTAATTTACAGCGGCTGTTTGGGCTTGATTTGATCAATGAAATCTCACCTATGGGGGTCGGAAATCATATAGGGATATGAGTTTAGGGCTGCCAAAGCATGGGCAGCCATGGAGGAGGCGTGGCAGCCATGAAAGCTTCATAGAAGCTTCATCTTCTTCAGCAGGCAGTAGCTACGGTTTATGGAAACCCCTCCCAATTTCGACCCAGGGCTCTTGGCTCTTAATCACCACCTCTATGGTGTTTAACCTTGATGTAGGAGAGTTCCCTAAGGTTGGCAGCAGCCTTGGTGGGGTCGTGGCAGCCATGGAAGCCCTATGGCAGCCTCCTTCCTATTTCAGGTAATTAGGGTTTTGATTGGGGAATCCTAATCCTATGTGTACCAGGGTTTTAGAAACCCTGATTCCCTTCATTAATGTGTCCTATTAGGATTCTAATTATGAAATTAATGACCAGCCCTGGTCATTAATGAACCCGGTTTAGTATTAAATGCATTAGGGTTTAGTTTATGAAACCCTAACCCTAATATATTTAATATTTGATTTTCCCCAATTAAATTAATTCTGAAATTAATTATATATTTAATATTGGTTAAATTTATAATGTTTTAAATTGTTTAAAACAATTTCTGGAATAAATTTATTTTCTGGAATTTTTTTTATTTAAATAAAATTGTTTTATTTATTTAAGTTAATTCCTAATACTATAGTATAAGATTCTAGTTAGTATTATTTAATTGTTTTAATTATTCTAATAATTTTAATTAATATGATTGATCAAAATTAAATGTTTTAAAGTGTTAAAACATATTAGGATATATTAAAATAATTATGGGGAATTAAATGATTAAAAAGAGTTTTAATTCATTAATTAGTTTCTAAATTAGGGTTAATGTAATTCTAATTTTAGAAATTGATAAAATTGATTATTTTCATTATTTTAATTCTGGAAATTATTATTTTATATTCCCTAATGAGATTAGGAAGCATCAATGAGATTAATGGAATCCAATTAATAGAGTTACCATAATGCCCATATGTTTTAATTGCTTACAGTACTTTTATTTGTACATGTTGTGTGAGGGTTTTTTACCCCCCTCACGGAAGGTCTTTGTTGATTTGTCCCACATCGAGTGTGGACGCCTCCCACCCTTGCCATATTAGCTGAGTGCGTAGGCAGAGGGTGTACCCATCACATGTTTGTGAGGGGTAAAAAACCCTCACAAACATGTGATTGTATGACTGTTAATGGATGATGATTATGGACTAAGACCTAATAAACTAATTGTGATTGGCCGTCTTATGATTATGGGATGTATTATTTTTCAAATGGTTGTAATTTGATTATTGGCGATGTATTTTTATTGGGGCTTGTATGCCAATTTCTCCTTCTCTCTCTATCATTCTTATGTACCCCACATACCCCTTATGTATCCCCTTCTTCTAGTTATATAAATGTTTATGTAATCAAAAGTGCATTAAGGAGCATAGGTGGAGCCTAGCAAGACATTGCTGAACAGAGAAGGACTTGGAGAGCTTAAAGAAGAAATTCTAGCGAGCATGCAAAGCTTTAATTTATTGTTTTAGGATCACCTATACCTTCCAATAGTCCATTGATTCAATTTATTGGCTTAAATTGAATCGCCCTAAAGTCCATAATCATCATAGTTGGAGCTTTTAATTTATGAGATAATTGTAGTAGCTCCAATGCCATAGGTTGATATATGTCACCTATACCTATAGGGACTAATATCAATCAATGGTATTTTATTATTGTTTATTATGCATATGATGTATGTTAAACTTTATTATTGTTTTATTATGCATGGGATGTATGTTAAATATTGATGAGACCTATTAAAACCCCTCTTGTTTTAAGATATTAAGTTGAGAAAGGAGAGAACATTAGGGAATGCTCTCTTCATAGCCTTCCACCATTATAGGCTCGACTAGGGTTCTTGGTGTGGGTGCTTGGCTGCAGATATGTAGGAGGTATCCACATTGGGGATTCTACTTGATACTATTATATATATGATATCATGGGGGTATAAGTGGCATATTCTAAAATTCTATTATGTGAGGAATGTGTCATAATGACCAAACCTGTGTGAATGGTGGGTTTGACTTAACTAGAGATTATATTCCAAAATGCTATTATGTGAGGTTTATATTTCTCTAGAGGCTAGATGATTGGAACTTGCTTATAGAAGCATTAGACAAAGAGTTGTCTACTTATTGGGAATTAGTGGCCAAAATTCTATTATGTGAGGTCGCTAGTTTTCAATGGGACCCCAATCCCTACTAGGAATCCATTGATTCCCGAATTCCATTAGAGGGTGTATAGAATTTGATAAAATAGTGAGAGGTACCATATAATTAAAGACCCAATCATTATGGATAAAAATGAAGTCTAATTCTCTATTTAATTTTCTAAATGTAGTTCATCGAAATGGCTCACCTCTAACCCGTTATCAAAAATTTTGGATACCAACCGTTTGACTGGACAAAACTATCTTGATTGGCCGAGGAACTTAAAAATTGTTTTAACTTCCGAAAAGATTACCTACACACTCGATGACACACTTCCTGAAGCTCTGGTTGAGGTTGTAACTCAGCAGGAGATAGACACTTATCAGAAGCGCATGGACGATGACTTGAAGGCAAGATGCTATATGATGGCATCCATGAGCCCTGAGCTTCAGAAGCAACATGAGTCCATGAAGAGTGCTCGCGATATCTTTCTCCACTTACAAGAGTTGTATGGGGAGCAAAGTAGGACTGCGAAGTACAATATTGTCAAGGATCTATTCAAGGCAAGGATGAATGAGGGTTCATCCATGACTGATCACACCTTGAAGATGATCAACCATATCGAGCAGCTTGAGAAGCTTGATGTGATCATTGAAGTTGTTATGTGTTCAGACATAATTCTACAGTCCCTTCCTGATTCATTTGGGCTGTTCATTATAAATTTTCATATGAATAAGCTTGAGCTCACTCTCCTTGAGCTGCACAATTTGCTCAAGATGACTGAGGAGACGATGAAGAAAGGGAAAGGTTCTTTGTTTGCATTTGATGGAGCTTCTACTTCCAAAGCCAAACCTAAGCCCAAGGGCAAAGGAAAAGACAAGGGTAATAGTACCTAAGGGAAGAAGAAGAAGAACTTAAAGCCAAAGGGAGGCGTCAAGAAAGGTAATAACGATAAGGCCAAAGGAACCTGTTTTCACTGCGGCAAAAATGGGCACTGGAAACGTAACTGTCAGGAGTATCTGGATACTCTAAAGAACTGACCTTCGGAAGGTATGGATCATGCACTAAACTAAACGTTAGTTTTATGCTTCCACTTGGGTATTTAATTCTGATGTGAATTTTAAATTCCATGCAGGATCTAGTGGGAAGCAGAAGGCTGAGTAGAAGCGGAGTAACCCTACGAGTAGAGAATGGAGCAAAGTGTTGCTGCATTAGCTATGGGGCTTGCTGCTTGACTTTCCCTGAAGGAGTAGTTTAGAATTAATAAGCTATCTTTATATTCTAGAAGTTTTAGTGTGATAATCTAAATATTTTCCACCCTAATTATCAATTGATTATTGTGATTATTATTGTTGTTATCATTATTATAATTCCTATTAAAATTTATCATTATTTAATCACTAAAACTTTAGGATATATAAAACAACATTACCAATTTATCAAAATAATAGGATTAATGATGTGATCAAGTCTTAGGATGAGGTCATGCTTGCATAGGGGGGGGGGGAATTCTATGAATTGTTGAAAAAGCAAAACAAAACAAAACAAAAACAAAAAAAAGTTAGCCACGTTTGCTTGCTTGGAGAGAAAGGAGGTGCTTGCTTGGGGAGCAAGGGATAAGGAGGAATCTTCATCAATTAATGAGGGGAGACTTCCTTTGACTTGAGGGGTTATAAAAGGGTTGATATTCAGCCCATTTTCGTGCTACATGAGCTGCTAAGAGAGTGTAGCAAAAGAGAGAAATAGAGAGAAAGCAAGAAGGAGAAAGAAGGGAGCTCAAACCAAGAAAGTTTCAAAGCATTCTTCTACAAACCTGAGGTGAGATTTTTTATCTTTGAATGATATAGGAAAGGTTCTAAAAGTTTCATGAGGATTGGTTAATATTTGGATAGTTTTTGGAGCTTCAAAGAAACATCAATGGCTTCTCTCATACTTTGTTTGATTGGTTCTCTATCACAATAAATAAAACTCTATGAAATTTTTACCATAGTTTTATGATACTATAGAGAAGCTTCTGTATAAATCTTAGCCTTTAATACCTTGTAGGTTGCGAAAAATAAATTGGACAACCCGAAACACAAATATGAAAAACTGTACAAATTCGTAACTCGTTTTATTTTTCTGATATTTTTATAATATTCTCCATAAAAAAAAACTAGGCAAAATGGGCTTTTGAATCATCGAAAAAGGTTAAGAAATGAATTAGTTATGAATTTTTCAAGTTTTGATAAAATCTTGAAAACAAACTATGAAAAGTAGCAGAATTTTAGGCTTGTGTGGGGAAGAAGAAGGGTATGTGATTGATTGTGGCAGTGTGCACCATAGGCCACGTGTACCCTAGTGCAATTGGCCATGTGGGGCCCTCATTAGGCGTTGAAAATATTTTTAAAAATCTTATAAAAATACTAGAAACTTATATTTATAATTTTGTAATCATATGAGTATGATAACATGGGTTTCAAAAATTAGAAGACTTTAGCCCTTTTGTGTAGTTTGTTTTCAAACTTTGACTAGCTTGAAACAAAGTTTATAGAATTCTGATTGAGTTACGAATTAAACCATTGGATTCATATCAACAAAATTTACATAAGAGTATTTTTGAGGTAAAATGAATGTTTTAATTTTATTTTATTCACGTGTAAAATGACCTATTTTACCCTTACTTACTAAAAATAGCTCAAATGGATTCCAAATTGAGTTTTGTTTGAACCTAAGCAATTTCTATGAGAAGTAGAACACTTCAGGGACTTTTTATTAATATTTTTATGATGTCATCATAGTCCTCATATTTTTATATTTGCAATATAGCCCCTGAACTTATGAAAAATTCCAAAATTTCCCCAAACTGAATATTTGGCTTTAAGATTTATGTTGAGTAGTTTGATTAAGATTGTTAATGATGGTAGAGCATAATATGAATGATAATTCATAATTGAATATTGAAATATTATTGAGATTAATTAGTGTACATGCATGATATTAGCATCCATATGTTGAGCAATATGATTATTAATGCATGCACAAACATGTATCAAGTTATTCAGTGATCTGTTTATGTGAAGTCGAATGCTTATACCTATGATTAAGATTAAGATGTTGAGACGAGAAACAAGCATGTATAAATCTATTTTGTGACATGTTTATGTGAAGGTGCTTATACTTGTAACTGAGATTGAAATATTGAGATGTTGAGATGAGACGACCGGGTTGAGAAAGCCCTGCAGTTAGTGCACTAATATGCTACTCCATTTTTGAGGGCAAGAGGCCAGTGGGGTAGCATACACACATGATGAGAGGTGTGTGTTGTGGTCGTAGATAGTATATCCTATATGAGCAAACAGGTATGCTATGATTGTTGTTTTTGCAGGTTGCAGCAGGCAACAGAGGCATAGGTACGTGTAAATATTATATGCTTAAGTGGCATAAATTTTGAGAAGTGCTATTAACATCATTGTAGTATGAGATGTTACAGAGATGCTATTAAATGTAAGATGAGCTATTGTATACTAATGTTAAGCATTCATGGATGAATTATCTCACTGAGCATGTGGTTTGCTCACCCTTTTATTAAATTTTTTTTTTTTTCAGGATCTGAAAATTTGTGAACTATTGAGAAGACATGAATAGAGGAGCATATTTTCTTGATTTGATAGTTGTTTAGTTTTGATAAGTTGACATATATGATTTAATATCAAACAATGATGCATTGTAATAATTATAATTTAGTATATGAGGTAATAAAGAAATTAATATTTATGTGACGTAATATTTGTCAACATGGTGTCTCTTGGAGAATGAATGGATAAGGTTTTGAGCTGTCACTATCTCACTAGGCTTTAGCAAGGCTATTTTTGGGGCGTGACAGATTTTGGTATCAGAGCTTAGGAATTAGATCTCTTTGGGATTTAAAATCTTTATTTGGTGATTAGATTCCTAAGTTTTAGCATTTTTAAAATGAAAAAATTTTTAGATTTAGGATGTTTAGTTGAATAATTAAGGCTGTTGTGATTCATATTGTTGAAGTATTTGAAATTTTGGGTCTCAAGATAATATTATGTTCGAGATATGATATGGGTAGAAATGGAGAATGTTTGAGTTCGTAGTGGAATTTCATATCTTTTGATGGTAGTAGTGCATTCGAGTCTCATTATTAGGATTATGTGATCAGAAACTCAAGGTTAGAAATTCCATGAATAGCTCTTGAAGATGGCAGAAAAAAAAAAAATATATATATATATATATATATATACCTATTTGGTTTGAAAAGTTAGAAGTAATAGGGGCATAGGTTTTAAGATGGACTTTGTGTACCACATGTTGAAGATTTGAAAGTGAAATTCTTAAGTAAGTGACAACTCTGACTTCTTGATGGGGAATGATGTGACAAGAGGCCCAAGAGACCAATAGTCCCAACAATCCCAACAGGCTCGAAATGGGTGAAGGTTAGGGTGAGGTTGAGAGAACCAAGAGTCCCAATATTCCCAATAGGCTCAAGATGGGTGAGGGTGAGGGTGAGGGTGAGGTTGAGGGATGAGTCACAAAATTCTATATCAGAAGCGGAGGAGTTCAAGATTTAAGTAAAGATATCATTTTTAATTTTGAGATGAAGTACTTGGGTTAGTACTATGAGTAGTATCATGATTTATTTAGAAATTTCTTTTAAAGGTGGACAGATGAGAAGACTGACAATTTGAATTCACGAGTATGGTTCTTATTAAAGGATCAAATAGGAGATATGAGTTAATTGTCGTAAAGAATGAATAGTAACTATACTACGAGAAGAAAATTGGTATCCAAGTATGTATACGGATTTGTGTTATATAAATTGAATATTGTTGTATTGTTGAGAAACATAAGGATTCTATTCCTCCCATGAATAAGAGTATAGTTTATATAAATAAAGTGCATGGATAATTAAATTTACAAAGTTGTAAGAGTAAAGCTGTTTTAACAGACCATGCTATATATGATTTGACTTCAGGAATTTTGTACTTATAGTTTTACTTGAAGTCAATTCATAATTTTTAGTATAAAGACTATATTATGTTAGTTTTCATATGCTACAAGTCTCAAGCCCATATTTTTTAAAAACATTTAGTAATGATTTTCTACTATTGAACCAGTGTTAGAACCAAATTCCAACATACTATCCACAAAATCAAATTGGTTTTATAATCAATGAAATCATATTTTCTCATTGGGTTATCATTTTTCCTACTATTGGGCTTTGAGTCTAGTTTTCAAATCTTCAAGAATGACCTCATTTGCACAACAATAGAGTGAGTTATGAATTTTTGAATACGAATGGTTCTGTTTTCGGCATTAAAAAAATAATGATAATAATAATAATAATAATAATTTCAATGTGTTCAAATAGAAAATAATTATTTTTATTAAGTTTGAAGATCTTGAAACCCTCTGTTTGTGAAAAGTTTGTTTTGTGAAAAGTTCTACAAAAGTATTTGAAATGATTTCTGAGAAAAGTAGGAGCCATGTTTGGATTTGAAAAGAATTGAAATGAATTTTATGAATTTTTGAAATTTGAGGGTTGAATACTCATTTTATATTTAAAATGGAACATTGGCTCCTATCCTTGAATGCATTACTCGATGGTTTGACTGAGAAATTCTCCCTTGTTTAACAAGAAGGGTGTAGAGTGCCCTTGGGTGAAAGGCCCTAAAGGTTTATTCCGTAATGGTTATCCGTATGGTTGTTTTTCTACCTGATGGATGGTTATGGTTCCCTCCTGGAACATCGATGGTGTCCCTCTTATGATGGATGGGTGTAAAAGGTTTGAAATATGGGGACAAAATCAAGCCAGTGAAAACTGTGTGATTGATGTACATCAGTGATTGGCATTTTCTTGGTATTCTTAATCTATAATAACAGGTAGTGTCTACGAGACTTGAGAATTAAGAGTGTTGTCAAGAAGGATGCTGAATAAAAATCCCAGTTATTTTTAGAGTTCATATTGAGGAATATAGCAATTCTCTAGCAGTTGCATTGACAATTTGTGGAATTAACTTGGAGGATGAAACTTTTTTTACAATCGATTTTGTTTGCTAAATCACATCAATTACAGATAAGAAAGGAATTTTAGGGAGATATAATTTATAGTAAATTGATGGTTCAATTTGAGCTTGTTAGTGAGGATTGACCCCTATTTTTATTTAACGTTGATTCCTAGTTTCAATTGAAATATTTGGTTTGGAAACTTTGAGTTTAAAAGCTTAAAACTATGCTTTAATGAAGTCCAAATTATAATAGTTTAATTGTTTTTATACAATCAATTATTTGATTCTATTATTGAGGACTTTGTATCCATTTAGCATGTAATTTTTACCCATGAAATTTGGGGAGGAACAATTAAGAGTGTAACAATTTTTTGTAGGGAAACACTCTCTAGGACAGAAGTCTTCGAAGCGGATGGAAATGTTTCTTGAGAGAGAAGCTCTCGAATTTGGTTAGGGTTTTGGCCACTGTTCGTTGTTTGTCATCATTTATTTCATTATTATGTCTTCAGCACCTACTTCTCCGGCATTCATTGCTAATCCTTCACTTCCCATTCATGATTCCGTCTCTATTCCTCCCATTATTCCTCGTGCATCTTGTGTTTCTGCTCAGGAGGTTCCTGAAGATCTACAGCTATGGGAAGCTTCTCACGGGCCTCCTTCTACTGTTTGCGATCGTGGATCTGGTGGTTTTGGTGGATCTCCTATTCCTCAACCAGATCCGCTTCTTGAAGGTCGTACGGTATCTCAACAGGCGAGCCCGAGAGTTTGGATTTCGTCCAACATTATTTATCCTTCTGGGTTATCTTCGAATGATATACGGGATACAGCGAGATCTCAGATCCACGATGTTCCTCTTGTAGAGAAGAGTAATCTCGATAAACCCGCAAACCCCGTTGGGAATCCGAACATTCCAGTTGTTATGAAGGACTGGAAAGCCCTTTTTGCCTCGGCCAAGAAAGCTTTGTCAGATCTGAAGTATTACTAGCCTACCAGAATTGGTGGAAGAATAGTGGTGAAACCACCTCCAGAAATCGCAGAAAAAGGCACTGAGATCTGGAAGAACTGCCTTGTGGGCCAGTTCATTGATAAGAAGCCACATTTTTCTTTTCTTCGAGCTTCAGTGGACAAGCTTTGGGGACGCAAGGAGATGCCAGAAATAATCACCACAGACAGTGGCATGTTTATGTTCAGATTCTCCAATCTGTCTGCCTTGGAGTGGGTTCTTGAGAATGGCCCATGGCATATAGGAGGCAAACCCCTAATTCTCAGAAAATGGAAGCCAAGGATGGATCTTTCCAAACCGCTGTTGAGTAAATTACCGGTGTGGGTTAAATTTTTTAAAGTTCCAACTGAATATTGGCATAGAGGGATGGGCTTAGTTTTGTTGCTAGTGCCATTGGTACTCCCCTGTATTTAGATGGGCTCACTGAGGCTGGTTCTCGCTTGAACTTTGCTCGAGTGTGTGTGGAGGTCGACATCAACTCTGAATTTCCTACAAGTTTCGACCTTGATTTGGGAGATGGTACCTCGTGTGAGATATTTGCAGAATACTCGTGGAAACCCTAGGTGTGTAAGTTTTGGTCACCCCTCCATTTATTGCCCTTCGGCAGTTAAGCAGGTCTAGATTCCAAAGAGAGCGGCCCCCCCCCCTATTTCAACTGTGGATCAACTTGATTCAATTGTTGATAAGATTTATATTGAGCTACATGATTCGGCTGTAGGTGGTAACTCATCTAGTCCTGTTGTTATCACTAATGTTGATAAGCCGAATAGCTTTTTGAAGTCAGATCAAAATCAATTCCAGATTTTTAGTGATCAACCAGAGGCATCTTCGGATTTAGAACCTGAGGTAGCTGGTGTGGAGTCTCCTGTTTCTTCTCTTCCTATTGAAACTGATAGTTCCCAGAGTACAATTTCAAGAATTGTAATTTGAAAATTGATGAGTAGGTGAAGAAATCGGGTGGTAATAAGAAGAAAAAGTCCAATGCGAAGAAAGGTCCTCCTGTTCCTAATTCTTAGGCGGGTAAAGGCACTAAGGCTACCAATAAAGGTAAAGGTGTTGTTCTCCATCAACCCCTTAATGATTAATTTAGCTTACCGGAACATAAGGGGTCTCAATGATCCTTTAAAACAGAGAGAGATTAGATCGTTTATTAATTTACATAAGATTAACTTATTGGGTATTGTTGAGACTAGGGTAAGATACCCCAATTTTGGTAGAGTCTCGAAAGCTATAGCTCCTTCTTGGAGCTTTATTCAGAATTACCATGCTTCAACTATGGGGCGTATATGGGTAGGCTGGGATCCTAAAGTGATGTCTGTCCAAGTGATCAGCTCATCTGATCAAGCTATTCACTGTATGACTACTACTATTCAAGATAACTTCCAGTTTATGAGTTCCTTTATTTATGCAGCTAATTCCATTAACGATAGATCTATGCTTTGGAATCATTTGCTGACTTGTGCTAGTAGATTTTCCTCTTCTCCATGGATCCTTCTTGGAGATTTCAATGTTGTCAGATTTGGGTGTGAGAAATTTGGTGGTAGAGCTGGTGATTCCCAAGCTACTATTGACTTTCATCAATGTCTTCTTGAGGCTGATTTGGTGGATTTGCCTTTTATTGGGCCTCTGTTTACTTGGTCTAATAGGAGGGAGGGTGATGGTTTTGTTGCCAGGAAATTGGATCGTGCTCTTGTCAATGAGGCATGGTTTGATTCCTTTCCTAACAAGATGGCTGTTTTCGGCTCTCCTGGCATCTTGGATCATTGTACTATACTTGTTGAGATTCAGCCTATCACTAACAAGATCAAAAAGCCTTTCAGGTTCTTTAATTTTTGGGTCCATCACGCTGAGTTCATTCCTACTGTTACTAGATGTTGGAATATGCAAGTATCTGGTACTCCAATGTTTGTTTTAGTTTCCAAACTCAAAGCGCTTAAAGGTGAATTGAGGAAGTTTAATTTTACTTATTATGGTGCTCCTAGATATAGGGTTCTTGAGGCTAGCAGAGAGCTCCATAATGCCCAGAAGGATCTTTTACATAGTCCCTAGGTTCCTAATTTTATCCCTGTTGAAAAGGAGTGTTTTCATAAGTATGCTTCTCTTGCTCGTGCAAAGAAAGCTTCTTAAAGAAAAAGTCCCGTATTCAGTGGTTGAAGCTTGGAGACCATAATACTTCTTACTTCCACAGAACAGTGAAGGTCAGGAACTCCCTCAATGCTCTTACTAAATTGTTTGATAGCTTTGGTAAGCTTATTGATGGTCATAATGCTGTTAAGCAGGGAAGCCGTTAATTATTTCAAGAATCTGTTGGGTGTTTCTTCTCCCAGCTCTATTAGAAGGCTTAGTGTTCTGAATGAGATGATAGATTTGAAGTGGAATGATGATTAGATTTTATCTCTTAATCGTCCAGTGACTAATGAGGAAATCAGAGATACCTTATTCTCTATTAATTGGGACAAAGCCCCTGGCCCTGATGGGTATACTCCGTTATTCTTCAAGGTTGCTTAGAGTATTGTTCAGCAGGATGTTTTGGCAGCCATTAATTCTTTCTTTTGTCAAGGGAAGTTGCTGGGTGAGGTGAATGCAACTATCATAGCGTTGATCCTGAAAATTCCCAAACCTTCTAGTATGGGTGATTTTAGGCCTATTTTACGGCTGTCTTGGAAGCGGTGTCAGCCTCACATAGTCTATGGAGACTCTAATTTTGTTTAGAGAATGCTGTGGACTCTGGGGTACCTCCTATGGTTTTTCTGAGTGTACAGAGCTCCTATGAGTGTGTAAGAAGCGTTCTGTGGCACCCACGAATTTATCACGACTCTAATTGAGTTGTGGACTCTGGGAAACGTCCTTGGACTTTTTAGAGTGTAAAGAGCTCCTACGAGTGTCCAGGAAGTTTTGTGAGCCTCTCAAGGGCCTCTGGCGACTCTAATTTAGTCTAGAGAGCGTCATGGACTCTAGGATACCTCCTACGATTTTTAGAGTGTATAGAACGCCTACGGGTGACTAAGAGGTGTTGTGGGGCTGACACGAGTCTACAGTGACTCTAGTTGGGCCGTGGACAAAAGGATACTTCCTCCTCGGGACTTTTTGGATGTATAGGGCTCCTACGGTCGTTTAGGAAGTGTTGTGAGGCTGCAACGAGTCTACAGCGACTCTTATTGAGTCTAGAAGGTGTTGTGTACTCAAGGACATCCCCTATTTTTTTTGGAGTGTATAGAGCTCCTATGGGTGTCTAAGCGGCGTTGTGAGGCCCCCATGAGCCTATGGCGACTCTAATATAGTTGTGGATGCTAGAATGCGTTCAAGGATTTTTTTTTTTTTTTTTTTGGAGCCTATAGAGGTCTTATGGGTGTGTAGCTAGTCTTGCGAGCATCCCACGAGTGTATGGCGACTTTAATTTAGTCCAGAGAGTGTTGTTGACTCTGGGAATCCTCCTAGGACTTTTCGAAGTGTGTAGGGCTCCTACGGTTGTCTTGGAAGCGGTGTCAGCCTCACAATAGTCTATGGTGACTCTAATTTAGTTTAGGGAATGCCGTGGACTCTTGGGTGCCTCCCATGGTTTTTCTAAGTGTATAGAGTTCCTACGGGTGTGTAAGAAGCGTTGTGAGGCTCCCATGAGTTTATATCGACTCTAATTGAGTTGTGGACTCTAGGAATCGTCCTTGGATTTTTTAGAGTGTATAGAGCTCCTACGAGTATCTAGGAAGTTTTGTGAGCCTCTCAAGGGCCTTGGCGACTCTAATTTAGTCTAGAGAGCATCATGGACTCTAGAATACCTCCTACGATTTTTAGAGTGTATAGAACGCCTACGGGTGTTTAAGAGGTGTTGTGGGGCTGACACGAGTCTACGGTGACTCTAGTTGGGCCGTGGACAGAAAGATACTTCCTCCTCATGAATTTTTGGATGTATAGGGCTCCTATGGTTGTTTAGGAAGCGTTGTGAGGCTAGCAACGAGTCTATAGCGACTCTTTTCGAGTCTAGAAAGTGTTGTGGACTTAAGGACATCTCCTAATTTTTTTTTTTTGGAGTGTATAGATCCCCTACGGGTGTCTAAGCTGTGTTGTGAGGCTCCCATGAGCTTATGGCGACTTTAATTGAGTTGTGGATTCTAGAATGCCTTTAAGGTGTTTTTTTTTAGGAGCCTATAGTGCTCCTATTGGTGCCTAGCTAGTCTTGTGAGCGTCCCACGAGTCTATGGCGACTCTAATTTAGCCCAGAGAGTGTCATTGACTCTGGAAATCCTCCTAGGATTTGTCGGTTTGTGTAGAGCTCCTACAGCTGTCTTGGAAGGGGTGTCAGCGTCACAATAGTCTATGGCGACTCTAATTTAGTTTAGAGAATGCCGTGGACTCTGGGGTACCTCCTACGGTTTTTCTGAGTGTACAGAGCTCCTACGGGTGTGTAAGAAGCGTTCTCAAGGGCACCCACGATTTTTTTTTTTTTGGGATAAATGAGTAAGTATATTCCAAAAAGAAAAGATATACAAATAAAATAGAACAGGCCCAAAGGCAACCAAGAAAAATAAATCTCCAAACAAACTATATTAAGCTACCCAAAAAGAGGAGAGATTAATATAATTTGTAAGGAGCCCAAACCTCACAGCTCGAGGTAAGCAACCCAAACTAACTAAGAATATCATAGTTAATGTCCCAGTTTGTACAAAATGTTCTATTCCTATCATTATCTTTGAATGTGTTAAGGCTAGCAATACGGAACCTAACATCATCAGTGATACAAGAAATAATAAAACTAGGGGGTTTAAACACATTCTCATGAATTCGAGTATTACGTTCCCTCCAAAGGTGATAGAAAGTGGCTGCCCACGCAATCCGTTTGGTGTAAGAACCAAGAGACTTGCCTTTCAAAGCATGAATTGCCCAAAGAAGCTCATTTTGCCAAAGTCTTGGCCTTCTGAAAACGCAACACCTCTGTAAAATGGATTTCCATACTTCAGAAGCAAAAGGACAGGTAATAAATAAATGGTCACGGGTCTCCACATGATTATTACAGAACACACAAGTGGCCGAACTGATAATACCCCAATTGAGAAGCTTATCTTTGGTATTAACTCTGTTAAGAATGATTAACCAAAGGATAAAAGCATGTCTTTTGATAGCTTTAGGGAACCAAACAACCTTGTACCAGTCCACCTCATTTTTCTTCTCCCTAATGGCATTCTAGGCAGAGCATGAAGAAAACGACCCTATGGGGTCAGGGAGCCACAAGATTTTATCATTTATCTCATTGTTAGGCCTGAAAAAAGAAGGAGTAGAAGAGTGAAATTCAAGCAGATCAGCCGAGAGAGACACTGGCCACGCCCATTGCCGTTGAGAGATAATGGTGTTGACTTTAGCTTGAGAAGGGATAGCTGCATCATACATGACTCTATTCCCAAAAACTTGGACAAGAGGCCCAAGTGGATGCCAGAAATCATGCCATAAAAAAGTACTATTACCATTACCAACAATGTGTTTAATGAAAGGCCTTGCCCTGGGTCTTAGCTTGAGAATCTTACGCTAGGCCCAAGAGCACGAGGCTAGATAATTAACCACCCAAAAACTGTTGCCCCGAAGGAGATAGGTATGGATCCAGGCCACCCATAAAGAACCTGCATTGGTGAAAATATCCCAAATGAGCTTAAGAGATGAAGCCTTATTCCAATCTTTTAAATTCCGAATCCCTAAGCCCCCTTCAACTTTCGGGTAACAGATTGCATCCCAACTAACTTTGGCACCCGAATGAACCTCTGCCTTACCCTTCCACAGAAAATCACAAAAGAGCTGCTCAATAGATTTATAAATCTTCTGGGGAAGAATAAATATATTACTCCAATAAGCTTGGATGCTATATAACACAGAGCTTATGAGTTGTAATCTGCCAGTATACGATAACCATTTACTACTCCAAGACTGAATCCTTTTGGTAATACGATCAACAAGGGGTTGATAGTCTGAAGAAGAGAGCTTTTTGGTAATGAGAGGAACACCCAAATACCTAACAGGGAGGAAGCCTTCAGAGAAATTAAGAATAGGAATGATGACATTCTTAATGTCATTGGAGACACCTGCAAAGACTTACCAAAAAAAAAAAAAATGACACCTGCAAAGAAAATGGTACTTTTACTAATATTAGCTTTGAGGCCCGAGAGAAACTCAAAATCATCCAGAACCTGCTTAATAATCCTAATGGAAGATTCATTAGCATAGGAAAATAAGAGCACATCATCAGCAAAGCATAAATGACTGAGGTTCAATTTGCCACATTTGGAATGGAACTTGAAATGGTTGTGAGCAGTCATATTACCCAGCATTCTAAAGAAAGCATCCATGACAATAACAAACAGATATGGAGATAAAGGGTCACCTTGCCTCAGCCCTCTTTTACCTTGAAAATAGCCTTCAAGACCTCCATTAAGAGCAATAGAGAATTTAGGGGTGCTAATGCAAGTATAAATCCAGTTAACAAGATGCACTGGAGTGTTAAGAACCCTAAGAGCACCAATAAGGAAATCCCAACTGACAGAGTCATACGCCTTCATTAAGTCAACTTTGACAGCACAACGAGGAGGGCCTTCTCTCCGATGATAGTTCTTCAAGATCTCTTGAGCCAATAAAATATTATCTAATATCTTACGACCTTGAATAAAAGCGGACTGATTAGGGCAAATAAGATCAGGTAAGCAAGGCTTGATTCTGTTAGCAATGATCTTAGAAATGCACTTATAAATTGTATTGCAGTAAGAGATAGGTCTGAAATCACCCATCGTAGTGGGATTGGGAGTTTTGGGCACTAGAGCAATAATAGTGGCATTCACCTCACCAAGAAGTTTATTGTGCTGGGAGTAAGACTTAATAGCACTAATAACATCATGGCCAACAATGCTCCAAGCAACTTTAAAAAACCAAGGAGTAAACCCATCAGGACCAGGAGCTTTGTCATTGTTAAGAGAGAAAAGAGTGTCTTTAATTTCTAAAGGAAGGACAGGTTGATTGAGATGGGAGAGCTGATCTTCATTCCATTGAAAACCTTCAAGGCTATTCAAAATTTGCAATCTGTCAACACTTGAAACAGTGGAGTGGCCCAAGAGCTTGTGAAAGAAGTTAATAACCTCACTTTTGATACCATCAGAAGTGGAAATAAGATTGCCTTAAGCATTATAAATTTTTCTGATCTCATTACAAGAATTCCTAATCTTCACTTGCTTTATGAAAATATCCAGTATTCTGATCTCCTAAATTTAACCAGTTAATATGAGATTTTTGCTTCAAGAAAGCCTCTTCAGCATTAGCCAAATCAATGTACTTCTTAAGACAGACCTTCTCTTCAACACAGTAGCTAGTAATATGAGGGTGGTGGAGCAGATTGGATTGGGCATTGTCCAAACTAGCTTTGGCCTGAATCACCCGCTCTCTAATGTCACCATAGAAAGTTTTGTTGAATTTTCGAAGCTCCCTTTTAACAGCCTTAAGCTTAGAATACAACACAAACATAGGAGCACCCTGAAAACAGAAGATCCCAACACGACTGCGCTATAGAAATAAAATCTGGATGTTTAGTCCAAAAATTAAAGAACTTGAAAGCACGCTTAGCTTTACTAGTATCTTCTCCAAGAGTAACTGTAACAGGACTATGATCTGAAATACTCGGATTACCAAAAGCAGCAGAGGAGTGAGGAAAACAGTCCAGCCAACTATCATTCATAAGAGCTCTATCCAGCTTCCTAGCAATGAGGGCATGACCAACATGTTTATTAGTCCACATAAAGAGAGGCCCAATAAAAGGAAGGTCCACCAAATCAACTTGCAGCAAAGAGGCATGAAAATCAAGAATATCCTGGGAGAAAGCAAGAGAGCCACCATGTCTTTCACTGTGAAACCGAACAGTATTAAAATCCCCCAGCATAATCCAAGGGAGATTACCATTAGAAATAGAAATAGAATTAATATGGTTCCATAACATTTTCCTATCAGAAAGGGAATTAGAGGTGTCAATGAAAGAACACATAAAATCCCTTCTGTCCTGGATGATATGCACTTGGCAATGCACAATCTGATCACTGGAGAAAACCATACCCACCTGCACAACATTAGGGTCCCAATAAACCCAGATACGGCCTTGAGTAGAAGCATGATAATTATGGATAAAATTCCAATTAGGAGCAATTTTATGAAGAATAAAATCAGACTTCGAAATTCAGACTTTAGTCTCTCCAATACCAAAAAGACACACTTTATTAGAGCTAATGAACTGTTTAATCTCCTTGTGTTTCATAGGGTCATGAAGACCTCTAATATTCCAAAAGGCCGTGTTAACCATTAACACCAGAAATATGAGCTGGACCTTTCCCCTTAATCAGGGGACTATCTTTGCTACCACTGGAGCTATTGGTTTTACCTTTAGCTTTCTTGTTGCTTTTCTTCTTCTTCTTGATATTGCCTATTTTAACTATCTCATCAATTCGGACATCACAAAATTTAGAATCAATATCAAGAGAATTGTCAATATCTGAGACAGCTAGTTTACTCACCACAAGGGATTGCATAGAGCAATCTTCAACTTGGCAAGAAGATAGAGATGGCTCCGCATCTTCAACATTGTCACTAAGAGCACTACAATGATTCGGATTGCAAGGCACCTCCACGACAGGAACATTAGCCGAGATAGTATTAGAAAGGGCTTGATCATTAGGCACAATAGTCTCCACCAAGACTTCAGGCTCAGCAATAACAACAGGATTCAGAACTTCGGGCTTTTTCTTCTCTACCCACACTTGCTTAACACTAACTAGACAATGAGAGGTTGTGTGTCCAAAAATCTTGCATTGCTTGCATACCTGCGGCTTCCATGGGTACTCAGCATGGACATTGATAGTGCATTTGTCTCCCATATCAAGAGCAAAAGAAGAAGGAAAGTTAGACTCCACATCAACTTCAACACAAATACGAGCAAACGATAATCTAGTTTTGGCCTCAGTCAAACCATCAAGATACAAAGGGGTCCCAACAGCACTAACAATATAGCTTAAACCATCATCATCCCAGTATTCCGTAGGAATATTGTAGAATTTAACCCAAATGGGTATCTTCTGCAATTGAGGCTTTAGCAAACTCATGCGTGGCTGCCATCTTCTAAGAATAAGAGGTTTACCACCAACATGCCAGGGCTCTGATTCTAAAATTTCCTCCATAGCAGCAAAATTCAAGAACCGAAAAATGTATAAACCTCCATTAGTGGTTAGAATTTCTGGTATTTCCAGTCTTCCCCAAAGTCTTTCTACTATAGATTTAAGAAAACTATATGGAGGCTTTCTATCAATAAATTGACCAACCAAACAGTTCTTCCATCTTTCCTCTCCTGCTTTAGCAACACAAAGAGGTGGGCGCACAATCAGCTGACCATTTTCCTTTATAGGCGCGAAGAACTTGAGCTCAGAACCCTTCCTTTTAGGGCTGGAAAAAAGGTTTTTCCAGTCTCTGACCACAGACGCCTCTGGATGGGTAGGACGATCTGAAGACGATGGATGTGCTACTGAACTTAACGGAGGGAAATCCGAAGTAGAAGAAGCCTGACCCAAAGAACTAGGTGGCACACTTGAAGTATTGGCCATCACAATAGAATCCGAAGGCTTACCGATAGATCCACAGCTATAACGATCTTTTAAAGCAGCGATCTTCTCAAGATGCAAAAGATCCACATTATCAGAACCTTCCGAAGACCCCGCGACACCAACACCATGACTGAAAGTAGCTTGATGACGTAAGGTAGCTTCACCCAGATCTCTAGAAGTATAGCCTGAAGGATAGGTAATGCCAGAATTATTCAGACCATCGATGGGAGAATTGCTCCTCGAGAAGACACCCGGAGAAATAACTGGGCCGTATCCACCCTAGATCTAGAAGAGATAGAACTCCCTGTAGCAAAAGACGAGCCACTCGTAGTAGGTTTCGAAAAAATCTCAGAAACCGAAGGGAAAGAAGCGACTTTAGAAGGATTTTCATCAGGATGCACTATAGATCTAGAACCACCGACACCATAGGTACCAGATTCATAAAGAAAAGAAGTGGGTTTGGAAAGGCGGCATGGACTTGATGAGGGGGAACAATAACAGGAAAATAAGAAGCATTAGAAGTGGCTAGATTCTTTGGATTTGACAAAGAAGGTAAAAGAATATCTTGAGGAAAAGGGGGAGATCCATTCAGAACACGTGATTCAATAGTCAAGGAAGAAGGTAATAAAGGAATAGAAGAAGAGGTTGGACTGGTAGATGAATCCATAATGAAGAAAATTATAGCATAACAGACGAGAAAAAACCAAGCAAAAAATTTCAATCGGGAACCAGAGCTTCTCTCTCTAGGATCATCATGCCTCCCTAGTCACCGCACCCACAAATTTATCACGACTCTAATTGAGTTGTGGACTCTGGGAACCGTCCATGGATTTTTTAGAGTGTATAGAGCTCCTACGAGTATCTAGGAAGTTTTGTGAGCCTTTCAAGGGCCTATAGTGACTCTAATTTTGTCTAGAGAGCGTCATGGACTCTAGGATACCTCCTACGATTTTTAGAGTATATAGAACGCCTACGGGTGTCTAAGAGTTGTTGTGGGGCTCTCACGAGTCTACGGCGACTCAAGTTGGGCCGTGGAGAGAAGGATACCTCCTCATCGAGACTTTTTGGATTTATAGGGCTCCTACGGTTGTTTAGGAAGCGTTGTGAGGCTATAACGAGTCTACAGCGACTCTTATTGAGTCTAGAAGGTGTTGTGGACTGAGGGACATCTCTTATTTATTTTATTTTTTTTGGAGTGAATAGTGCTCCTATGGGTGTCTAAGCGGCGATGTGAGGCCCCCTATGAGCCTATGGCGACTCTAATTGAGTTGTGGATGCTAGAATGCCTTCAAGGATTTTTTTTTTGGAGCCTATAGTGGTCCTATGGGTGTGTAGCTTGTGAGCATCCCACGAGTCTATGGCGACTTTAATTTAGTCCAGAGAGTGTCGTTGGCTCTGGGAATCGTCTTAGGACTTTCCGGTGTGTGTAGGGCTCCTACGGCTGTCTTGGAAGCGGTGTCTGCCTCATAATAGTCTATGGCGGCTCTAATTTCATTTAGAGAATGCCGTGGACTCTGGGGTACCTCCTACGGTTTTTTTGAGTGTACAAGTTCCTATGGGAATGTAAGAAGCGTTCTGTGGCACCCACAAATTTACTACGACTCTAATTGAGTTGTGGACTCTGGGAAACGTCCTTAGATTTTTTAGACTGTAAAGAGCTCATATGAGTGTCCAGGAAGTTTTGCGAGCCTCTCAAGGGCCTATGCTGACTCTAATTTTGTCTAGAGAGCGTCAGTGGACTCTAGGATACATCCTACGATTTTTAGAGTGTATAGAACGCCTACAGGTGTCTAAGAGGAGTTTTGGGGCTCACTACGAGTCTACGGCGACTCTAGTTGGGCCGTGGACAGAAGGATAGTTCCTCCTCGGGACTTTTTGGATGTATAGGGCTCCTACGGTTGTTTAGAAAGCGTTGTGAGGCTGCAACGAGTGTACCGCGACTTTTATTGAGTCTAGAAGGTGTTGTGGACTCAAGGACATCTACCTATTTTTTTTTTTGGAGTGTATAGAGCTCCTAAGTGTGTCTAAGCGGTGTTGTGAGGCCCCTATGAGAGACTCTAATTGAGTTGTGGATGCTAGAATGCCTTCAAGGATTTTTTTTTTGGAGGCTATAGAGGTCTTATAGGTGTGTAGCTAGTCTTGTGAGCAGTCCCACGAGTCTATGGTGACTTTAATTTAGTCCAGAGAGTGTCGTTGACTCTGGGAATCCTCCTAAGACATTTCGAAGTGTGTAAGGCTCCTACGGCTGTCTTGGAAGCGGATGTCAGCCTCACAATAGTCTATGGTGACTATAATTTAGTTTAGGGAGTGCCGTGGACTCTGGGGTACCTCCCATGGATTTTCTGAGTAAACAGAGCTCCTACGGGTGTGTAAGAAGCGTTGTGACGCTCCCACGAGTTTAGGGTGACTCTAATTGAGTTGTGGACTCTAGCAATCGTCTTTGGATTTTTTTGGAGTGTATAGAGCTCCTATGCGTATCTAGGAAGTTTTGTGAGCCTCTCAAGGGCCTATGGCGACTCTAATTTAGTCTAGAGAGCGTCATGGACTCTAGGATACCTCCTACGATTTTTAGAGTGCATAGAACGCCTACGAGTGTCTAAGCGGTGTTGTGGGGCTGACACGAGTCTACTGGCGACTCAAGTTGGGCCGTGGACAGAAGGATACTTCCTCCTCGTGACTTTTTGGATGTATAGGGCTCCTACAGTTGTTTAGGAAGCATTGTGAGGCTGTAACGAGTCTACAGCGACTCTTTTTGAGTCTAGAAAGTGTTATGGACTTAAGGACATCTCCTATTTTTGTTTGGAGTGTATAGATCTCCTACGAGTGTCTAAGCAGCGTTGTGAGGCTCCCATGAGCTTAGGGCGACTTTAATTGAGTTGTGGATTCCAGAATGCATCCAAGGATTTTTTTTTTTTTTTTTTTTTTTAGGAGCTTATAGAGCTCCTATTGGTGCCCAGCTAGTCTTGTGAGCGTCCCACGAGTCTATGGCAACTATAATTTAGTCCGGAGAGTGTCATTGGCTCTGGGAATCCTCCTAGGATTTTTCAGGTGTGTGTAGAGCTCCTACGGTTGTGTTGGAAGCGGTGTCAACCTCACAATAGTCTATGGCAACTCTAATTTAGTTTAGAGAATTGCCGTGGACTTTGGGGTACCTCCTATGGTTATTCTGAGTGTACAGAGCTCCTACAGGGTGTCTAAGCAGCGTTGTGAGGCCCCCATGAGCTTATGGCAATTCTGAGTGTATTGAGTTGTGGATGCTAGAATGCCTTCAGGGATATTTTTTTTTTGAGCCTGTAAAGGTCCTATGGTTGTGTAGCTAGTCTTGTGAGAGACCCATGAGTCCATGGCAAGTTTAATTTAGTCCAGAGAGTGTCGTTCACTCTGGGAATCCTTTTAGGATTTTTCAGAGTATGTAGAGCTCTCTTACGATAGTCTTAAAAGTGGTGTCAACCTCAAAATAGTCTATGGCGACTCTAATTTAGTTTATCGAATGCCATGGACTCTGGGGTACCTCCTATGGTTATTTTGAGTGTACAGAGCTCCTACGGGTGTCTAAGCAGTGTTGTGTGGCTCCCATGAGCCTATGGCGACTCTAAATGAGTTGTGGATGCTAGAATGCCTTTAGGGATATTTTTTTTTGGAGCCTATAGAGGTCCTAAGGGGGTCTAGCGAGTCTTGTGAGCATCCCACGAGTCTATGGAGACTTTAATTTCGTCCAGAGAGTGTCGCTCACTCTGGGAATCCTCCTATGATTTTTTGGAGTGTGTTGAGCTCCTACGGCTGTCTTGGAAGCAGTGTCAGCCTCACAATAGTCTGTGGTGACTCTAATTTAGTTTAGAGAATGCCGTGGACTTTGAGGTGCCTTCTATGGTTTTTCTGAGTGTACAGAGCTCCTACGGCTATGTAAGAAGCATTCTATGGCACCCACAAATTTTTGGCGACTCTAATTAAGTTATGGACTCTGAGAATTGTCCTTGGATTTTTTAGCGTGAATAGAGCTCCTACGAGTATCTCCGAAGTTTTTTCAGCCTCTCAAGGGCCTATGGCGACTCTAATTTAGTCTAGAGAGCGTCATGGACTTTGGGATACCTCCTACGATTTTTTGAGTGTATAGAACGCCTACGGGTGTCTAAGAGGAGTTGTGGGGTCACATGAGTCTACGGCGACTCTAGTTGGGCTGTGGAGTGAAGGATACTTCCTCATCGAGACTTTTTGGATGTATAGGGCTCGTACGGTTGTTTAGGAAGCATTGTGAGGCGGCAACGAGTCTATAGCGACTCTTATTGAGTCTAGAAGGTGTTGTGGACTCAAGGACATCTCCTTTTTTTTTTTTTTTTAAGAGTGTATAGAGCTCCAATGGGTGTCTAAGCGGCGTTATGAAGCCCCCATGAGCCTATGGCAACTCTAATTGAGTTGTGGACACTAGAATGCCTTCAAGGATTTTTTTTTTGGAGCCTATAGAGGTCCTATGCGTGTGTCGCTACTCTTGTGAGCGTCCCACGAGTCTATGGCGACTATAATTTAGTCCAGAGAGTGTCGTTGGCTCTTGGAATCCTCCTAGGACTTTCCAGAGTGTGTAGGGCTCTTACTGCTGTCTTGGAAGCGATGTCAGCCTCACAATAGTCTATGGCGACTATAATTTAGTTTAGGGAGTGCCGTGGACTCTGGGGTACCTCCCATGGATTTTTTTTGAGTGTACAGAGCTGCTACGGGTGTGTAAGAAGCGTTGTGAGGCTCCCACAAGTTTATGGTGACTCTAATTGAGTTGTGGACTCTAGGAATCGTCCTTGGATTTTTTAGAGTGTGTAGAGTTCCTACGAGTGTCTAGGAAGTTTTTTGAGCCTCTTAAGGGCCTATAGTGACTCTAACTTAGTCTAGAGAGAGTTATGGACTCTAGGATGCCTCCTACAATTTCTAGAGTGTATAGAACGCCTACGGGTTTCTAACAGGTGTTGTGGGGCGCACACGAGTATACCGTGATTCTAGTTGGGCTGTGGACAAAAGGATACTACCTCATCGGGACTTTTTGGATGTATAGGGCTCCTGTGGTCATTTAGGAAGCATTGTGAGGCTGCAACAAGTCTACAGCGACTCTTATTGAGTCTAGAAGGTGTTATGGACTCAAGAACATCTCCTATTTTTTTTTTGGAGTGTATAGAGCTCCTAAGTGTGTCTAAGCGGCATTGTGAGGCCCCCATGAGCCTATGGAGACTCTAATTGAGTTGTGGATGCTAGAATGCCTTCAAGGATTTTTTTTTTGGAGGCTATAGAGGTCTTATGGGTGTGTAGCTAGTCTTGTGAGCGTCCCACGAGTCTATGGTGACTTTAATTTAGTCCAGCGGGTGTCGTTGACACTGGGAATCCTCCTATGATGTTTCGGAGTGTGTAGGGCTCCTACGGCTGTCTTGGAAGTGGTGTCAGCCTCACAATAGTCTATGGCGACTATAATTTAGTTTAGGGAGTGCCATGGACTCTGTGGTACCTCCCATGGATTTTTTGAGTGTACAGAGTTCCTACGGGTGTGTAAGAAGCGTTGTGAGGCTCCCACGAGTTTATGGTGACTCTAATTGAGTTGTGGACTCTAGGAATCGTCCTTGGATTTTTTTAGAGTGTATAGAGCTCCTACGAGTGTCTAGGAAGTTTTGTGAGCCTCTCAAGGGCCTATGGCGACTCTAACTTAGTCTAGAGAGCGTCATGGACTCTAGGATACTTCCTTCGATTTTTAGAGTGTATAGAACGCCTATGGGTGCCTAAGATGTGTTGTGGGGCTCACACGAGTCTACAGCGACTCTAGTTGGGCCGTGGACAGTTGGATACTTCCTCCTCGTGACTTTTTGGATGTATAGGGCTCCTACGGTTGTTTAGGAAGCGTTGTGAGGCTGCAACGAGTCTACAATGACTCTTTTTGTGTCTAGAAAGTGTTGTGGACTTATGGACATCTCCTTTTTTTTTTTTGGAGTGTATAAAGCTCCTACGGGTGTCTAAGCAGCGTTGTGAGCCTCCCATGAGCTTATGGCGACTTTAATTGAGTTGTGGATTCTAGAATGTCTTCGAGGATTTTATTTTTTTTAGGAGCCTATAGAGCTCCTATTGGTGCCTAGCTAGTCTTGTGAGCGTCCCACGAGTCTATAGCGGCTCTAATTTAGTCCAGAGAGTGTTATTGACTCTAAGAATCCTCCTAGGATTTTTCGGTGTGTGTAGAGCTCCTACGGCTGTCTTGGAAGCGGTGTCAGCCTCACAATAGTCTATGGCGACTCTAATTTAGTTTAGAGAACGTCGTGGACTCTGGGGTACCTCCTATGGTTTTTCTAGGTGTACAGAGCTCCTATGGGTGTGTAAGAAGCGTTCTGTGGCACCCACGATTTTTTATTTTTTTTTTGGTAAGTAAGAGTACACCCACGAATTTATCGCGACTCTAATTGAGTTGTGGACTCTGGGAATCGTCCTTGGATTTTTTAGAGTGTATAGAGCTCTTTTTTTTTTTTTTGGATAAGTATTCCAGAACAAAAGATGTACAAAGCTCCTACGAGTATCTAGGAGGTTTTGTAAGCCTCTTAAGGGCCTATAGTGACTCTAATTTTGTCTAGAGAGCGTTATGGAATCTAGGATACTTCCTACGAATTTTAGAGTGTATAGAACGCCTACGGGTGTCTAGGAGGTATTATGGGGCTCACATGAGTCTACGGCGACTCTAGTTGGGACTTGGACAGAAGATTACTTCCTCATCAGGACTTTTTGGATGTATAGGGCTCCAACGGTTGTTTAGGAAGCGTTGTGAGGCTGCAACGAGTCTACAGCAACTTTTATTGAGTCTAGATGGTGTCGTGGACTCAAGGACATCTCCTTCTTTTTTTTTTTTTTTTTTTTTTTTTTTTTGGAGTGTATAGAGCTCCTAAGGGTGTCTAAGCAGCATTGTGAGGCCCCCATGAGCCTATGGCGACTCTAATTGAGTTGTGGATGCTAGAATGCCTTCAAGGATTTTTTTTTTTTTTTTTTTTGGAGCCTGTTGAGGTCCTATGGGTGTGTAGCTAGTCTTGTGAGCATCCCACGAGTCTATGGCAACTTTAATTTAGTCCAGAGAGTGTCATTGACTCTGGGAATCCTCCTAGGATTTTTCGGAGTGTGTAGAGCTCCTACGGCTGTGTTGGAAGTGGTGTCAACCTCACAATAGTCTATGGTGACTCTAATTTAGTTTAGAATATGCCGTGGACTTTGGGGTACCCCCTATGGTTATTCTGACTGTACAGAGGTCCTACGGTGTCTAAGCAGCGTTGTGAGGCCCCCATGAGCATATGGCAACTCTAATTGAGTTATGGATGCTAGAATGCCTTCAGGGATATTTTTTCTGGAGCCTATAGAGGTCCAATGGGTGTGTAGCTAGTCTAGTGAGCATCCCACGAGTCTATGGCAACTTTAATTTAGTCCAGAGAGTGTCGTTCACATTGGGAATCCTCCTAGGATTTCTCGGTGTGTGTAGAGCTCCTACGATTGTCTTGGAAGTGGTGTCAGCCTCACAATAGTCTACGGCGACTCTAATTTAGTTTAGAGAATGTCGGGGACTCTGGGGTACCTCCTATGGTTATTCTAAGTGTACAGAGCTCCTACGAGTGTGTAAGAAGCGTTGTGAGGCTCTCACGAGTTTATGGCGACTCTAGTTGAGTTGTGGAAGCTGGGAATCGTCCTTGGATTTTTTAGAGTGTATAGAGCTCCTACGAGTGTCTACGAAGTTTTGTGAGCCTCTCAAAGGCCTATGGCGACTCTAATTTAGTCTAAAGAGCATCTTGGACTCTAGGATACCTCCTATGATTTTTAGAGTGTATAGAATGCCTACGGGAGCCTAAGAGGTGTTGTGAGGCTCACATGAGTCTATGGCGACTCTAGTTGGGCCGTGGATAGAAGGATACTACCTCCTCGGGACTTTTTGGATGTATAAGGCTCCTACGGTTGTTTAGGAAGCGTTGTGAGGCTGCAACAAGTCTACAACGACTCTTAATGAGTCTAGAAAGTGTCGTGGACTCAAAGACATCTCCTATTTTTTTTTGGAGTATAGTAGAGCTCCTGTGGGTGTCTAAGCAGCGTAGTGAGGCTCCCATGAGCCTATGGCGACTCTAATTGAGTTGTGGATTCTAGACTGCGTTCAAGGATTTTTTTTTTTTTTTTTTTTTTTTTTTGGAGCCTATAGTGCTCCTATTGGTGTCTAGCTAGTCTTGTGAGTGTCCCATGAGTCTATGGCGACTCTAATTTAGTCCAGAGAGTGTCATTGACTCGAGGAATCCTCCTAGGATTTTTCGGAGTGTGTAGAGCTCCTACGACTATCTTGGAAGTGGTGTCTGCCTCACAATAGTCTATGGCAACTCTAATTTAGTTTAGAGAATGCCGTGAAGTCTGGGGTACCTCCTATGGTTTTTCTGAGTGTACAGAGCCCCTACGGGTGTGTAAAAAGCGTTGTGAGGCTCCCATGAGTTTAATGGCAACTCTAATTGAGTTGTGGACTCAGGAATCGTCCTAGGATTTTTTTTAGAGTGTATAGAGCTCCTACGGGGGTGTCTAGGAAGTTGTGTGAGCCTCTCAAGGTCCTATGGCGACTCTTATTTAGTCTAGAGAGCGTCATGGACTCTAGGATACCTCCTATGATTTTTGGAGTGTATAGAACGCCTACGAGTGTCTAGGTCGTGCTATGGGGCTCACACGAGTCTATGGCGACTCAAGTTGGGCCATGGATAGAAGGATACTTTCTTTTAGGGACATTTTGGATCTATTGGGCTCCTACGGTTGTTTAGGAAGTGTTGTGAGGTTGCAACAAGTCTACAGCGACTCTTATTGAGTCTAGAAAGTGTCGTGGACTTGACATCTCCTTTTTTTTTTTTTTTTGGAGTGTATAGAGCTCCTACGAGTGTCTAAGCTGTGTTGTGAGGCTCCTATTGGACTATGGTAACTCTAATTGAGGTGTGGATTGTAGAATGCCTTCAAGGATTTTTTTGGACCCTATAGAACTCCTATGGGTGTCTAGCTCGTCTTGTGAGCGTCCCACGAGTCTATGGCGACTCTAATTTAGTCCAGAGAGTGTCATTGACTCTGAGAATCCTCCTAGGATTTTTCGGATTGTGTAGAGCTCCTACGACTGTCTTGGAAGCAGTGTCAGCTTCACAATAGTCTAGGGCTGACTCTAATTTAGTTTAGAGAATGCCGTGGACTCTGGGGTACCTCCTATGGTTTTTCTGAGTGTACAGAGCTCCTACCGGTGTGTAAGAAGCGTTGTGTAGCTCCTATGAGTTTTTTTTTTTTTGGATAAGTGAGTAAGTATATTCCAAAAAGGGGGGAAAAAGATATGCATGAAGCACAACACATGCCTAAAAGGGCCACAAAAGGACACAAAAAATCCTTACCACCCAAGGACAAGCAGGGGTACAAGGGGGCATTATCCTTTTTCTAACATAGGAAAATTAACATTACAGCCCTTCCAATTTGGAGATTTTGAAGGAGAACCTTCCACGACTCTTGTAGGAAGCTTGTTACTTGGGACTTTAAAGCAGGATTTGTTAGGCTGCAGTTTTTAAATTGGCAAGAGCTTGATCAATGAATCTAGCACGCTCAAGCATACTAGATTTACTCGAACTAACAGTTGCACTTGATAAACTCTTTGTCTTCTCAGTCTCACCCATAGGAATATACCGCACTGGAACTTTACATGGAATCTCAATAGCACTTGGAACCCTCTGATTCTTATCAATCACAACCATAGGAATAACTTGAAAACTAGGCTTCACAATACCCATACTAGCACTGGTGGGAGGACCAAAATTATTAACTTTGGGAGGCACCATACTACTACAATTAGAGTTAAGCAATTCAAATTTGTTTAGAACAGAAGTAGATCCTGAGGAAACCTCCTTACCCTTATTAGAATTATTTCTTTTGACCACAGTAGTCCACTGATTGGAATTTTGAGTATTACTCTCTTGAACTTGCACAGTAGGGGTTTTAGAAACTTCAGAAGGGTGGCTCTTAGGAACCCATATGTGTTTGGTAGCTATAGTACACGATTTTAAATTATGGCCAAAACATTGACATTTGCTGCATCGTTGAGGTCTCCAAGGGGCTTCAACTGTAATGCAAACAATATCTCCATTGCTCATCACAAGATCAAACTCCTCAGGGATGTCTTCTTCAACGGATATCTCAACATAAGCACTGAGCAAAATTAACCCTCTCCCTCTGAATAGTGACTTCATCAAAATATAGAGGTTTCCCAATAGCACTAGCAACATAATTTAACCCATCTTCCGTCCAATATTCCAACGGAACATTAAAAAGCTTAACCCAAATTGGAATTTTGGAGAGAGAGACTTTAGTCAGATTTAAACCCGGCTACCATTTCCTTAAAACAATAAGTTTACCCACAAGAAACCAAGGACCTGCATCAAGAATTTTGTCACAGCAAGAAGGATTTGAAAATTTGAAAATAAAGCAGCCATTGTCAAGGAAATAAACCTTCACTGAACCTTCCTTTGCCCCATAGATGAGATGCCCATTGTTGAACAAGCAAAAAAGGGAGTTTTTTATCTAGGACACAACCCACTAAAGAACCCTCCCAAACAGCACACCCTTCCACAACCACCTCCTTTAGTGGACTCACCACAATCCTACCATTAGATATACTAGGCTTATAGGCTCCCACGAGTTTATGGCGACTCTAATTGAGTTGTGGACTCTAGGAATCCTCCTAAGATTTTTTTAGAGTGTATAGAGCTCCTACGTGTGTCTAGGAAGTTTTGTGAGCTTCTCAAGGATTTGTAGGCGACTCTAATTTAGTCTAGAGAGCGTCATGGACTCTAGGATACCTCCTATGATTTTTAGAGTGTATAGAGCGCCTACGGGTGTCAAAGAGGTGTTGTGGGGCTCACACGAGTCTACAACGACTCTAGTTGGGCCGTGGACAGAAGGATACTTCCTCCTAGGGACTTTCTAGATGTATAGGGCTCCTATGATTGTTTAGGAAGCGTTGTGAGGATGCAACGAGTCTACAACGACTCTTATTGAGTCTAGAAAGTGTCGTGGACTTAAGGACATCTCCTTTTTTTTTTTTTTTTCTGGAGTATATAGAGATCCTATGAGTGTCTAAGCAACGTTGTGAGGCTCCCATGAGCCTATGGTGACTCTAATTGAGTTGTAGATTCTAGAATGCCTTCAATGATTTTTTTTTGGAGCCTATAGAGGTCTTATGGGTGTCTAGCTAGTCTTGTGAGAGTCCCACGAGTCTATGGTGACTCTAATTTAGTCCAGAGAGTGTCATTGACTTTGGGAATCCTCCTAGGATTTTTCAGAGTGTATAGAGCTCCTACGATTGTTTTGGAAGCGGCGTCACCCTGACAATAGTCTATGGCAACACTAATTCAGTTTAGAAATACCGTGGACTCTGGGGGTACCTTCTATGGTTTTTCTGAGTGTACAGAACTCCTACAGGTGTGTAAGAAGCATTGTGAGGCTCCCACGAGTATAATGGCGACTCTAATTGAGTTGTGGACTCTGGGAATTGTCCTAGGATTTTTTAGAGTGTATAAAGCTCTTACGAGTGTCTAGGAAGTTTTGCGAGCCTCTCAAGAACTCTGTTTTTTTTTTTTTTTTTTTTGGTAAGTGAGTATTGTATATTGCCAACAAGGAAAAAAGAAATACAAGGAGAGAGGCCTAAGGGCCCAAACAGGCCAAAAACAAGCCCAAAGAAAACAAGCCTAAAACATACAAATTAGTAAGCTAAACAAATAGAAAAGCTTACTGATTTGTGAGCTTAAGAGCCTAACAAAATACACTTAAGAAGAAAAGAAAATATCAGGGGAAATGTTCCAATTAGTACAAAAAATCCTATGTCGCTCATTGTCAATAACTTTATCCATGCCATGGACTTTGAAACGCACATCATTAATAATCTTTCCCAAAATACCATTAGCATCTAAGAAACAGTTGTTATGAATCCTCGCATTACGCTCAATCCAGATGTTGTAAATAGTAGAGGCCCACGCTAGCTTCTTAATGGTTGAACAAAAATTTTTCCCTTTCAGGGAATGAATTGCCCAATTCAGCTCAGTTTGGCCAGCACCTAGGATTACGATTGATGCAACAAAGAGAAAGCACCTGCCCCCAAATTCCCGTTGTGACTCTGCAGTCAAAGTAGAGATGATTACGGTTCTCTTGGTACTGTTGGCAAAAAACACAAATATCATTGGACACAATACCCCATCTGCTCAGTTTATCCAGGGTAGGTAATCTATCCATAATAGTCAACCAAGAAATAAAAGCATGTTTGCATATAGATTTAGAAAACCAAATAGCCAAATGCCATTCCTAAACAACTCCTCTAGCTCTAATAGCCTGCCATGCAGAATGAGAGGAAAAGTCACCAGTAGAAGACTGGAACCCACCTAATCACATCTGGTCTATTGGTATTAGGGACAAGAGATGGAGGGATAGCATCTTGGATCTCCAAGAGGTCGGCAGTGACTAGTCACAGGCCAATTCCACTGATTCTAGGAGATAATTGCACTAACCTTTGAAGAACTAGGGAAGGGCTGAGTCATAGATAACACGCTGACTAAAGGAAGAAAGGAGGGGCCCCACAGGATGCCAATAATCATACCACAAAAAAGTATTTGCAACATTACCCACCTGATGCTTAATGAGAGAATGAGTAGTGTCACGAATTTTAGGAAGCTTACGCCAAACCCAAGAACAATTAGAAGGAACACAAACAGCCCAAAAACTCCTCCCTTTAAGGAGATACTCTTTCACCCATGCAACCCAAAGCGACCCAGATCTATGAAAAATAGCCCAGATGTGTTTCATTGCAGCTACAATATTCAAATCTTCAATTCTTCGAAGGCCAAGCCCACCTTCAGATTTAGGTAAGCACACTAGAACTCCAACTTACTTTAGCACCTGAGGCATTTAAGCTCACTTCTAGACCACAAGAAACTCCTAAAGATCTTCTCAACTTTCTTGTAAATTTCCTTAGGTAAAATAAAAATACTGCTCCAATAGTGCTGGATACCATATAAAACTGAGCTCAGTAATTGCAATCTACCAGCAAAAGACAGCTTTTTAGCACTCCAGCTCTGAACTCTATGAGTAATCTTCTCAATAAGAGGGATACAATCACGAGCAGTGAGCTTAGTAGTGATGAGAGGAACACCAAGGTATTTAACAGGCAGCTGACCTTCTTTAAACTCCATACTGCTTAAGATGTTACATTTCTCAGCATTGGAAATACTAGAGAAAAAAATTTGGCTCTTGTCACCATTAGCTTTAAGCCCCGAGAGATTTTCAAAAAGATTAAGAGCACTCTTCAGATGATTAGTGTCTTCAACAGAACCATTGGCAAACAGGAGAAGATCATCCGCGAAACATAAATGAGTGAGCTTAGTCTTGGAGCAATTCGGATGGAATTTGTACCCAGGCTGATTAGAAATCCGGATAAGAATCCTAGATAGAACCTCCATAGCACAGACAAACAGGTATGGAGAAAGAGGGTCGCCCTGGCGGAGACCTCTCTTTCCTTCAAAATACCCTTCCAGAGAGCCATTGACAGAGATAGAAAATTTAAGGGGTGAAAATACAAGCTCTATTGAACCAGCTTATTTGGAGTGTTAATAGCCTTAAGAATATCAATAATAAATTCAAGATCAACCGAATCGTAGGCCTTCATCAAATCAACCTTTATAGCGCATCTAGCCACACCAGAGCTTCGATGATAGTTTTTGAGAATCTCTTGAGCCAGGAGCACATTGTCCGAGATACTTCTACCCTGAATAAAAGCTGACTGGTTTGGACTAATGAAATCTAGGGAGGCAGCACTTAAGTCTATTAGCAATAATCTTGGAAATGCACTTGTAGATAGTATTACAGCAAGATATAGGCCGAAAATCCTTCATCTTAGAAGCATTGGGAATTTTGGGGACTAAAGCAATGGCAGTAGCATTAACCTCACCAAGCAGCTTACCATGAGTAAAGAAGGAATTGATGGCAGCCATCACATCATAGTGGATAATGCTCCAAGCTTTTTTGAAGAAGAGAGGAGTAAATCCATCAGGGCCTGGCGCCTTATTGTTGTTGAGTGAGAACAAAACATTCTTAATCTCCAAAGAAGTTATGGGCATGTTAAGAGAAGACACATGATCATCCCTCCATCTCCAGTCAATCAAATCTCTAACAACTGTAAACCTATTGGAAAAAGGGGAGGGGGAGACACCAAGCAAATTCTGAAAATAGCTAACAGCTTCATGACTAATATCTGAATGAGAAGTCAGAAGCACATTAGAATCATTAAACAACTTGGACACAGAATTGAAAGAGTTCCTTACTTTGATTGCTCTATGAAATAGAGCTGTATTCTGATCCCCCAATTTTAGCCATTGGATACGAGCTTTTTGCTTAAAAAAAGCCTCTTCAGCTTTAGCAAGAGAGATATACTTATACTGTTTATCTTTTTCAACAGAGCAGTGGGAAGCAATATGCGGACTGTGAAGAAGGTCATGCTGGGCTTTTTGCAACTCTTCCTTGGCTTCTTTGGTTCTAGAACTGATAGAACTGAAATTCTTCTCATTAAAATCTCTTAAGGCTCTCTTAAGAGCTTTAAGCTTAGAGTAAAGAATAAACATTGGGTACCCTTCTACTTGCATATTCCAACAATTCTGAACAAGGGGAAGAAAATCCGGATGATCAGCCCAATAATTGAAGAATTTAAACGGTTTCTTTGTTGTCTTTCTGGGAGCATCAATAGTTACAAGCATGGAACAATGATCAGAAATACCAGGGGCCAAGAATTCAGCAGAGACTTGAGGAAACAAATCAAGCCAAACCTCATTAACCAACACTCTGTCCAGTTTTCTAGCAATAAGTTGATTACCTTCTCTTTTGTTAGTCCAGGTGAAAAGGGGACCAACAAAAGGCATATAAGACAAATCAGCATCAAGGAGACAATGGTGGAATTCAGACATAGCTTGCACAGGAAATTTGCCACCTCCAAATCTTTCATCACAGTATCTAATAGAGTTAAAGTCACCCAGCAGAACCCAAGGAGAAGGGCTGAACAAACTGGCTTGACTCCTAAGGTGGGACCACAGCAGAGATCTGTCATTAAGAGAATTTGATGCATAAACAAAAGAGCAAAGAAACTGCTTCTTATCAGCAAGGACAGTGATATTACAGTGCATAACTTGATCGTTGGAGCAAATAACAGCTAAATCAACAGTATTGGGATCCCAGCCCACCCAGATTCTCCCCAAAGTAGATGCATGATAGTTGTGGGCAACTTTCCAGTTAGGCAAGGCAGCAAAAGAAATTCTATTCAAATTACAATATCTAACTCTAGTTTCAATAATACCAAAAATACTAAGATTATGACTTCTTACAAAATTCCTTATCTCCTTATGCCTTAGAGAGTCATTAAGACCTCTAATGTTCCAACATGCAAGATTAACCATTAGGAACAGAAGATAGAACCGTGGCCTTCCCCTTGGCTGGAGAACTCTGCTCGTATCTGTATCGAGGTGGAGGTTAATTCCGATTTTCCTACGGTTTTAGACCTGGATTTAGGAAATGGTACTTCTTGTGAAATTGCAGTTGAATATCCATGGAAGCCTTTAGTATGCAAGTCATGTCAATGTTTTGGCCATTCTACTACTCATTGTCCTAAAGTGGTGAAGAAAGTTTGGGTTCCTAAGAAGGAAGTGACTCCCCAGCAGGATTCGATTCCGTCCGATTCAGTCCATTCTGACTCTATCGTTGAGAGCATTGAGTCTGTTATTCTTCTTCCCCCGTCTAATATTCAGGAAGTTCCTGGCTCTAATGTTCATTCTGTCACTTCGAGCAAAAATTCTGCCCAGAACCATTTTAGCTGCTTGAGTAATGTTGAGGAGGAGCATGGATGTGTTACTTTGGGTGATTCTGTTAGTATCTTGCCTGTTACTTCCACTGATGGGGAGGCTGCTAATATGTCTATTCTGGATTCTGATAGTTCTCCAGAATACAACTTTAAGAAGTGTAATCTGAAGATAGATGAACTTGTTATTAAGCCAGCAGGAGCCAAGAAGAAGAAGGCCAACTCTAAGAAGGATAAGACTCCTCCTAATGCTATTTCTGTCAAAGCTTCAGTGTCTACCAATAAATGTAAAGCAGGTGCCCATCATTATTCTGCTAATGGTTAATACAGCTTGCTGGAATATAAGGGGTCTTAATGATCCCATGAAACAGTTAGAGGTTAGGAATTTCATTAGAATGAATAAGATTGATTTTATGGGCATTGTGGAAACTCGAGTTCGCTTCACTAATTTTGCCAGAGTGTCTCGAAGTGTTGCCCCCTCATGGAAATTTTGCCAGAACTACCATGCTTCTACAATGGGTCGTATTTGGGTTGGGTGGAATCCCAACATTCTCAGTGTTACTGTTGTCAGCTCTTCGGACCAAGCCATTCACTGCCAAGTCACTTCCTTACATGATAAAGTCCAATTCTTTTGCTCTTTTATTTATGCAGCTAATTCTCAGGGTGATAGGAATTTGCTTTGGAATCAATTTCGGAGTCTGGCTGTTAATTTCAGTTCCTCTCCTTGGATGCTGCTTGGTGATTTTAACACAATTAGATTTGATCATGAAAGATTTGGGGGCAGGCTTGGCTCTCAAGCAATGGATGATTTTCATCAAAGCCTTCTTAATGCAGATTTAGTTGACATGCCTTTTCTGGGTCCTCTTTTCACGTGGACTAACAGAAGAAATAGTGATGGTTTTATTGCTCGCAAGCTGGATAGGGTCCTTGTTAATGATACTTGGTTCGATATTTTTCCTAATAGAATGGCTGTGTTTGGGCCCCTACTGTTTCTGATCATTGTTCTATCACTGTTGATTTTAATTTATGTCAGAATAAGATTAAGAAGCCTTTTAAGTTCTTTAATCTATGGGTGAATCATCCTGATTTCATTCCTACAGTGCAGAATAGCTGGGATATGCAAGTTACTGGTACTCCCATGTATGTCTTAGTCTCTAAACTTAAAGCTCTCAAGTGTGTCTTGAAGCAGTTTAATTCTACTCACTTTGGTGCAATTAGAGAGAGAGTCAAGATGGCTCATCAAGATCTTCAAAATGCCCAGAGTAATTTATTACACAATCCTCATATTGTGGAATTAATTCAGCATGAGAAGAATTCCTTCCACTCTTATGCCAGTCTTGCCAGAGCTGAAGAGAGCTTCCTCAAGCAAAAATCCCGTATCCAATGGCTTAAGTTGGGTGATCAGAACAATTCCTATTTCCACAGGTCTGTCAAGATCAGAAATTCACTCAATGCCTTATCCAAGTTGTATGATTCCTCGGGTAACCTTCTGAATGGTCATAAAGAGATTAGTAAAGAAGCTGTTGACTATTTTGTTCACCTTGTTGGTAAGCCTGCCTCTCCTTCTCCTGCTAGATATGAAGTCTTAAGGAACTTAGTTGATTTTAAATGGTCTGATGAGCATCTTATTCTCTTAAATCAACCTGTTACTAATGAGGAGATCAAAGAGACTCTCTTTTCTCTCAACAGTGATAAAGCTCCGGGTCCTGACGGGTTTACTTCTTTGTTCTTTAAGGCTGCCTGGAGTATTATTCGCCAGGATGTTCTGGCTGCTGTGAACTCTTTTTTCAATCAGGGGAAATTGCTTGGAGAAGTGAATGCTACTATTCTTGCTTTGATTCCTAAAGTTCCGAATCCTTCGAATATGGGAGATTTTCGTCCCATTTCCTGTTGTAATACGATCTACAAATGTATCTCAAAAATCATTGCCAGTAGACTCAAAGGTTGCCTTCCAGATTTTATTAATCCTAACCAATCAGCTTTTATCGCAGGCAGGAATATATCAGATAATATTCTTCTCGCCCAAGAGGTCCTCAAAAATTACCATCGTAATTCTGGGCCTCCTAGGTGTGCCATTAAAGTGGACTTAATGAAAGCCTATGATTCGGTTAGTTATGAGTTTATTTTAGATGCTTTGGCAGCTCTCAACACCCCTCCTCATATGTTGCTATGGATTAAAGCCTGCATTACGACTCCTAAGTTCTCGGTTTCTATTAATGGAGGTTTAGAAGGCTATTTTAATGGTAAGAAAGGGCTCAGGCAAGGGGATCCCATTTCCCCTTATCTCTTTGTTATTGCCATGGAAGTCCTCACTAGATTGTTCATTATTTCGGCTTCCAGTCCTGAGTTTGTGTTTCACGCTAGGTGTAAGAAACTAAATCTTACTCACCTATGTTTTGCTGATGACATTCTCATTTTTGCTCATGGTACTGTTGATTCTATTAAAAGGATTCATGATGTTTTGAATCTCTTTGAGAACATTTCAGGGCTTAAAGCTAATGTGAATAAAAGCCAAATCTTCTTTGCCAGAGTTCCTGATGATACTAGAACTGAAATTATGAATATAATGGGGTTTTGTGAAGGTTCTCTGCCTGTCAAATACCTTGGTGTTCCTCTCATTACTAGTAGGTTGAAGAAGGAAGATTGTAAACCTCTCATTGATAGAATATCGGCCAGGGTGAGCTCGTGGAGTTCTAAAGGTCTTTCTTATGCTAGACGGCTTCAATTAATTCAATCTGTTCTTTTCAGCATTCAGCAGTACTGGAGTAATATTTTTCTTCTTCCCAAATCTATCTACAATACTCTTGAACAAATTTTCAGAAGATTCTTATGGTCTGGGTGTGATCTCAAGAGTTCTGGTGCCAAAGTTGGGTGGGCTGCCGTTTGTAAACCCAAACAAGCAGGAGGGCTGGGTTTAAGAAGAGTGAAGGATATGAATATTGCTGCTGTGTTTAGGCATATATGGGCTCTTTTCTCCAGGTCAGGTTCTCTGTGGGTTGCTTGGGTTAAACTTTATCTTCTAAGAGGTAGGAGTTTTTGGGTTGTTAACACTCCGGGGGATTGCTCCTGGGTTTGGAGGAAAATTCTCAAGTATAGAACCATTGTACGTTCTTTTATCAAGCATGATATTGGGAATGGAGAGTCTACCTTTCTCTGGCATGACAATTGGCATCCTTTGGGTCCTCTTTTTCCTCGATTTGGGGCTAGAATAATGTATGATTCGGCGCTGTCCTCTCCTTCTTTGGTCAGTGCTGTCATCCAAGATTCCTATTGGTCATGGCCTATTACTAATACCCTTGATTTAATGGAGGTTCGGTCTTTTTTAAATCTCACGATTCCTTTGAACAATAGGAATGATACCATTAAGTGGATCCCTTCCCCTTCTGGTACTTTTACTATGAAATCTGCGTGGAATGCTATTAGGGAGACCGGTCACGAGAATGAATGGTTTGGTATAGTTTGGTTCTCTAAATCTATTCCAAGGCATTCGTTTATTCTTTGGCTTGTCATTCAAGATCGTTTGGCCACGTTAGACAGGTTGGTTGCTTGGGGTATCAACACTAATGATATGTGTGTGCTGTGTAGACAAGCTTCTGAAAACAGGAATCACTTGTTCTTTTATTGTGATTACTCTGCCACTGTTTGGAAAAAGGTGCTTAGCTTATGTTGTACCTTCCGTACTCCTCGTTATTGGGCCAATGAATTGTTGTGGGCTAAACATATCATGAAGGGGAAATCCTTTTGTGCTGTTATCAAAAGACTTGCTTGGGCTTCAACTATTTATAACATTTGGAGAGAGAGAAACTCGAGAATCCATGACAATTCATTCATGAATGAAAATCATGTTGTGGATATCATTATCAATGATGTTAGACTTAAAGCAGCTAGTTTTGGAGGAATTAAAGATAATGATAGACATAGAATTTTTTGTACTAATTGGGGTATCTCTTTTGATATTCTAAGTTAATTGCTTTCCTCGGGCTGTGAGGGTTTTCTGTTCTCTTTAAACAATCTAATAATCCATTTTTGGTTTATTGGCTTGTTTTTAGATGGGTTTTTCTTTTTTTTGGCCTCTTGGCTTGTTTGATCTTATTGTAATTCTTTTGTTCTTTTAATACACTCTCACTTATCCAAAAAAAAAAAGAAGAGGATAAATTGGCAGTTTTCCGATTACCTCTACCCTTCTTCTTCTTCTTGTTAACAGGTTTGTTGACAGGCTTAACCAGTTCATCAATCCTCATACTAGCATATCTGACATCAATGGCAGGAGAGGTATCAGACAAATCTTCTTCATGAGAGATGGCACTAGGTGAGCCAGGTTCCACAACCAAATCTTCATGGTTACCAAGATCACTAGGTTTCTCCTGTAACACACTAAACGCATTAGTGTTCATAAGAATCTTACTAGACCCAGGCATAGATGAAATAGGGGACTTAAGAGCCATAATGGAAGTGTTGTTTGCCCCAACACTATTGGAAGGGCTGGAGGCAACTCGTTCATTCTTTGAAACATTACTGATAGTCTCAGTTGGGATAATTGTAGTGACAATGCTATCAACCTCCATACTACTAGGATTAGCATCTATGCTAGCTTCCTCCTTTTGTTTTGGTACCCACACTTGTTTGACAGTGGAAGGACAGTGCAACGTGGAATGACCAAAACTCTGGCAAGATTTGCACACTTGCGGCTTCCATGGGTATTCAACCCCAACTTCAATGGTGCTGCCATCACTCAAAACAAGATCGAATAAAGTAGGAAATTCAGAATTTATATCAACTTCCACACATAGCCTAGCAAACGATAGGCGAGATCTAGATTCAGTAAGTGCATCAAGGTATAATGGGAAACCAACTCCACTAGCCACATAACTCATACCCTCCAACGTCCAGTATTTAGTTGGTACATTGAATAACTTAACCCACAACAGAATCCTCTGTAGCTGAGGTCTTAACATCTCCATCTGAGGTTTCCACCTCCTAAGAATGAGGGGTTTACCCCCAATAAACCAAGGGCCTGCTTCTAGGACCCATTCAAGAGCTTCAGGATTTATAAATTTGAAGAAGATAACACCATGATCAGTAGACAGCACTTCGGGCATTTCTTTTTTACCCCACAATCGATCAATCGTAGCCTTGAGAAAAGAAAAGGCTGGTTTCTTATCTATAAACTACCCAACAAGACAATTTTTCCAGATTTCACACCCAGCCAAAGCCACTTCAGGGGGGGTTTCACAACAATTCACCCATTAATCTTCGAAGGCTCAAAGTACTTGAGTTCAATGTTGACTCTCTTACTTGGAGAAAACAATTGTTTCCAGTCAGACACAACTCGTTGATGAGTAGCACCATGATTAGCACTTGGAGACTTTCCGTGCTGCCTATGCCCACCTAGATGGTTCTGGCTGTTGAGATCAACATTGAATGATTTACCGTATTGCATATAATCAGGGCCAATACACCCAATAGTGCTATCATCAGGTCCAGAACTAGGTCTGCTGTCAAGGGGAGGAAAATTGGACTGGTGAAGAAGAGCCTGAGCCGCTATATCCACCGACATCTTCCCAGAAGGGTAAGAGATACCTGAACTGAGACAAATTCCGGCAGACGAGCAAGATCTACCCGGAGCTGTACTGGCCAATGGAGAGAAATGCCCAACGCTAATCGAAGAAGACAAACTTTGCGGCCCAACAAAACATCCCGCACTCTCCGTAAAAGGTTTAGAACCAACCATAGGCAACGAAGAGTTATCACCCATAGATCTGGAACCACCGACAGCAGGGAACACCAGATCTAAGGTGGACGACACTAAAACAGTAGAACTGGAGCCTCCACCAGAGATCAAGCTCAGATTGCGCGGCAAGATCGAGGAAGACGAAGCTGAACTATGCAAGGAAACCGCGGTGAGGGACGAACCCACCAGCTCTGTCGAGATCACAGCATCAGAACCCTCAGATCTGGTCACGGGACATCCACATGTAGCTGCAGGGGACAAGGAAACACCGCCACTACCCAGCAGAGGCAAGGAAGCACCGGAGAGCTGCGATCCAACCAGATCCGACGAAGACACGGCATCAGTGCCTTTAGTTCTGGTGTCGAAACACCCAGATCGAACACTAGGAGTATGTTCAGGGGAGATACCCTCTCAAGTACCTTCACGACTTCAGAAGACTTTAAACCGCCTGATTGAGTTTGATTTGGAGAGATAACACCTCCAACAGAACTATTCGAGAGATCAGAACTAGAACAATAATTAAAAGTGGCCATAATAAATAAAAAGTACAGTGATTTGTGGTGGTGGGTACAAAGCCAACCAAGAGAGGACTTATGGCGACTCTAATTTAGTTTAGAGAGCGTCATGGACTCCAGGATACGTCCTACGATTTTAGGAGTGTATGGAGCTCCTACGGGGGTCTAAGAAGCGTTGAGAGGCTCACACGAATCTATGGCGACTCTAATTGAGTCGTGGACACCAGGATACCTCCTAGGGACTTTTTGGAATGTATGGAGCTCCTAAGGTTGTTTAGGAAGCGTTGTGAGGCTCCTATGAGTCTATAGCGACTTCTATTGAGTTTAAAAAGCCTCGTGGACTTATAAGGACATCTCCTCTGACTTTTTGGAGTATATGGAGAACCTAGGGGTGTCTAAGAAGCGTTGTGAGGCTTCCATGAGTCTATGGCGGCTCTGGTTGAGTTGTGGACTCTAGGATACCACCTCCTATGATTTTTTTGAGGCGTATAGACCTCCTACGGGTGTCTAGCAAGCATTGTGAAGATCACATGAGTCTATGGCAACTCAAATTGAATCTAGAGAGCGTCTTGGACTCTTGGAATCCTCATAGTATATTTTTTGGAGTGGATAGAACGCTGCTTAATGGGTGTCTTGGAAGCGTTTTGAGGCTCCCACAAGCTATGGTGACCTTAATTTTATTTAGAGAGCATCGTGGACTCTAGGATACCTCCTATGATTTGCTTGGATGTATAGAGCTCCTGCAGGTGTCTAAGAGGTGTTGTGAGGCTCCCATGAGCCTAGGGCGACTTTAATTAAGTTGTGGGCTCTAGGATGCCTCCTAGGATTATTTTTAGAGCATATAGAGCTCCTACGGGCGTCTAGCAAGTGTTGTGAGCACCCACGATTCCATAGCGACTCTAATTCAGTCCAAAGAGCGTCGTGGACTCTAGGAATCCTCCTCATATTTTTTGGAGTGTATAGAGCTCCTGCGGGTGTCTAAGAAGCGATGTCAGCCTCACAATAGTCTGTAGTGACTCTAATTTAGTTTAGAGAATGTCGTGGAGTCTAGGGTGCCTCCTATGGTTTTTTTGGTGTACAAAGCTCCTACGGGTGACTAAGAAGCGTTGTAATGGTTCTACGACTTTATGGCGTCTCTAATTGGGTTGTGGATTCTGTGAATTCTCCTATGATTTTTTTTTAAAAGTGTATAGAGCTCCTACGAGTGTCTAGGATGTTCTGTGAGCCTCTCAAGGGCCTATGGCGGCTTTAATTTTGTCTTGAGAGCGTCGTGGAGTTTAGGATACCTCCTACGATTTTTAGAGTGTATAGAGCGCCTAAAGGTGTCAAAGAGGTGTTGTGGGGCTCACACGAGTCTACGGCGACTCTAGTTGGGCCGTGGACAAAAGGATACTTCTTCCTAGGGACTTTTTGGATGTATAGGGCTCCTATGCTTGTTTAGGAAGCGTTGTGAGGCTACAATGAGTCTACAACGACTCTTATTGAGTCTAGAAAGTGTCGTGGACTTAAGGACATCTCCTTTTTTTTTTTTTTTGTTGGAGTGTATAGAGCTCTTACGAGTGTCTAAGCAACGTTGTGAGGCTCCCATGAGCCTATGTTGACTCTAATTGAGTTGTGGATTCTAGAATGCCTTCAAGGATTTTTTCTTGGAGCCTATAGGGCACCTATAGGTGTCTAGCTAGTCTTGTGAGCTTCCCACGAGTCTATCGCGACTCTTATTTAGTCCAGAGAGTGTTGTGGACTCTGGGAATCCTCCTAGGATTTTTTGGAGTGTGTCGAGCTCCTACGGCTGTCTTTGAAGCGGTGTCAGCCTCACAATAGTCTATGGCGACTCTAATTTAGTTTAGAGAATGTCATGGACTTTGGGTACTTCCTATGGTTTTTTTGAGTGTACAGAGCTCCTACGGGTGTGTAAGAAGCGTTGTGAGGCTCCCACGAGTTTATGGCGACTCTAATTGAGTTGTGTGGACTTTAGGAATCCTCCTAGGATTTTTTAGAGTGTATGGAGCTCCTACGAGTGTCTAGGAAGTTTTGTGTGCCGCTCAAGAACTTTTGGCGACTCTAATTTAGTTTAGAGAGCGTCGTGGACTCCAGGATACCTCCTACGATTTTAGGAGTGTATGGAGCTCCTACGGGGTCTAACAAGCATTGAGAGGCTACCACGAGTCAATGGCGACTTTAATTGAGTCGTGGACAGTAGGATACCTCCTAGGGACTTTTTGGAACGTTTATAGCTACTATGGCTGTTTAGGAAGCGTTGTGAGGCTCCCACGAGTCTATAGCGACTGCTATTGAGTTTAGAAAGCCTCGTGGACTTACAAAGATATCTCCTCTGACGTTTTGGAGGGTATGGAGCTCCTACGGGTGTCTAAGAAGTGTTGTGAGGCTTCCATGAGTCAATGGCGGCTCTGGTTGACTTGTGGACTCTAGGATACCACTTCCTATGATTTTTTTTGGGGCGTATAGACCTCCTATGGGTGTCTAGCAAGCGTTGCGAAGATCGTACGAGTCTATGGTGACTCAAATTGAGTCTAGAGAGCGCCTTGGACTCTTGGAATCCTCCTAGTATTTTTTTTTAGAGTGGATAGAGCTTTGCCTAACGGGTGTCTTGGAAACGTTGTGAGGCTCCCACGAATCTATAGTGACCCTAGTTTTATTTAGAGAGCATCGTGGACTATGGGATACCTCCTACGGTTTGTTTGAGTGTATAGAGCTCCCGCGAGTGTGTAAGAGGTGTTGTGAGGCTCCCACGAGCCTACGGCGACCAGGGGCGGAGGGACAGGGGTGCCAGGGGGGGCAGGTGACCCCCCTCACCTATTGAAATTTTTTTTTTTACTACACATATATATGTCTAAATTTTTAAATCTGACCCCTCTGAAATTTTTTTTGACCCCTCTAATTTTTTAATTAAAGCCCCCTACTCCTCTCTCTTTCCTTTTTTTACCCACTTTAACCCATGAGTCATGACAAGCATTGATAATGAGATTATCATTCAACGCTTTCAAAACATGAAGACTCGTCGGGACAATTATAAAGTAGGAACGTAAGAACTTTTGATGGGATGAAAACTTCGATTTTGACCCTAAGTCGTCTTTTGTAAAGACTCTTTTTTGGTGGTTTTGTTGTCACGTATAATAGTACTAGTAGGTGTTCTTTTATTTCTTTTGTATGTGGAGTTCCTAAAGTTTTAGTTAGGGCTCTTGATTAGTGCTTGTATATGTCTCATATCCTTGGGTTATGCCCTTTTTTTGTCTAATACATACATTACTTTATAAAAAAGAAAAAGAAATTATCAATGAATATTTAAGTTTTTGTATTAATTATTAAGTTCAAAAAATTTTCTTTGTTCTTATTAATTATATTGTATAGAGAAGGCTACTTCAAATGATTATTTAATTTATAAAGTTAGAAAGAAGGGGAAAAAAAAAAACACAGCTACATCCAAAGAAAGTCGCCCCCCCTAGTATAAATTCCTGGATCCGCCACTGATAGCGACTCTAATTGAGTTGTGGGCTCTAGGATGCCTCCAAGGGTTATTTTTAGAGCATATAGAGCTCCTACGAGTGTGCAACAAGTGTTGTGAGCACCCCATGGTGTTAGTTGTATGCCTTATAGCCAATCATAGAAATGATGCTTTAGGGATAAAGAACAATTACAAGATTTCATTTATTGTATGTCACATTTATTATTAATTTAATAAAAGGGCTTATCTGTCATATTTATTTTATTCTTTATATTTATATGATATGTCCATAGAGTTGGAGTTGAAAATATGAAATCACAGGGTGTTGTGATTATGAGACTGTATATATATCTCTGTACTAAACTCTTAAATCATTCTTTGTTGAAGGTTCACTATGATGGATAATAATAAACCATAGGACTAGCATATGTTACGTTAGCTCTTTAGGAGGATAGCTAATCTCTAAGCTATTTGTGTGGAGACACTATAACCAACATGTGGGTGCTTGTTGTATTAATAAACAAGTACACTGAATGTGACCAAAGTCATGAGATCAACTGAATGGAGTTTTACTTACCTGTCAATCAGTTTCTCAGGGACTTTTTGGAATGTATATAGCTACTATGGCAGTTTAGGAAGCGTTGTGAGGCTCCCACGAGTCTATAGCGACTGCTATTGAGTTTAGAAAGCCTCGTGGACTAATAAAGATATCTCCTCTGACTTTTTGGAGGGTATGGAGCTCCTACAGGTGTCTAAGAAGCATTGTGAGGCTTCCAAGAGTCTATGGCGGCTCTGGTTGACTTGTGGACTCTTGGATACCACCTCCTATGATTTTTTTTGAGCCGTATAGACCTCCTACGGGTGTCTAGCAAGCGTTGTAAAGATCGTACGAGTCTAAAGCAACTCAAATTGAGTCTAAAGAGCGTCTTGGACTCTTGGAATCCTCCTAGTATTTTTTTTGGAGTGGATAGAGCTCTGCGTAACAAGTGTCTTGGAAGCGTTGTGAGGCTCCCACAAATCTATGGTCACCCTAATTTTATTTAGAGAGCATCGTGGACTCCGAGATACCTTCTACGGTTTGCTTGAATGTATAGAGCTCCTGCGGGTGTCTAAGAGGTGTTGTGAGGCTCCCATGAACCTACGGCGACTCTAATTGAGTTGTGGGCTCTAAGATGCCTCCAAGGATTATTTTTAGAGCATATAGAGCTCCTACGAGTGTCTAGCAAGTGTTATGAGCACCCCACGGGTCTGGTGACTTTAATTCAGTCCAAAAAGTGTCTTGGACTCTAGGAATCCTCCTAAGATTTTTTGGAATCTATAGAGCTCCTGCGGGTGTCTAAGAAGCGATGTCGGCCTCATAATAGTCTGTGGAGACTCTAATTTAGTTTAGAGAATGTCGTGGACTCTAGGGTGCCTCCTATGGTTTTTTTTTTTTAGTGTACAGAACTCCTACGGGTGACTACGAAGCGTTGTGACGCTTCCACGAGTTTTTGGCGACTCTAATTGGGTTGTGGATTCTGTGAATCCTCCTAGGATTTTTTTTTTTTTTAGAGTGTATAGAGCTCTTACAAATGTCCACAAAGTTTTGTGAGCCACTCAGGGGCCTATGGCGACTCTAATTTAGTCTTGAGAGCGTCGTAGACTTTAGGATACCTCCTTCGATTTTTAAAGTGCATAGAGTGCCTATGGGGGTCTAAGATGTGTTATGGGGCTTACACGACTCTACGGCGTCTCTAGTTGGGCCGTTGACAGAAGGATACTTCCTCATAGGGACTTTTTGGATGTACAGGGCTCCTGCGGTTGTTTAGGAAGCGTTGTGAGGCTGCAACGAGTCTACAGCGACTCTTATTGAGTCTAGAAAGTGTCGTGGACTCAAGCAGATCTCCCTTTTTCTTTTTTTTCTTTTTTTTGAGTGTATAGAGCTCCTACAGGTGTCAAAGCAGTGTTGTGAGGCTCCCATGAGTCTATGACACTAATTGAGTTGTGGATCCTAGAATCGCTTCAAGGATCTTTTCTTGGAGCCTATAGGAGTGTCCCACGAGTCTATGGCGACTCTAATTTAGTCCAGAGAGTGTCGTTGACTCTAGGAATCCTCCTAGGATTTTTTGGAGTGTGTAGAGCTCCTATAGTTGACTTGGAAGCTGTGTCAGCCTCACAATAGTTTATGGCGACTCTAATTTAGTTTAGATAATGCCGTGGACTCTGGGGTACCTCCGTTGGTTTTTCTGAGTGTACAGAACTCCTACGGGTGTGTAAGAAGCGTTGTGAGGCTCCCACGACTTTATGGCTTGAGTTGTGGTCTCTAGGAATCCTCCTAGGATTTTTTTAGAGTGTATAGAGCTCCTACTAGTGTCTAAGCCTCTCAAGAACTTATGGCGACTCTAATTTAGTTTAGAAAGCGTCGTGGACTCCAGGATACCTCCTACGATTTTAAGAGTGGATGGAGCTCCTACGGGGGTCTAAGAAGCATTGAGAGGCTCCCACGAGTCAATGGTGACTCTAATTGAGTCGTGGACAGTAGGACACCTCCAAGGGACTTTTTGGAATGTATATAGCTACTATGGCAGTTTAGGAAGCGTTGTGAGGCTCCCACGAGTCTATAGTGACTGCTATTTAGTTTAGAAAGCCTCGTGGACTAACAAAGATATCTCCTCTGACTTTTTGGCAGGTATGGAGCTCCTACAGGTGTCTAAGAAGCATTGTGAGGCTTCCAAGAGTCTATGGCGGCTCTGGTTGACTTGTGGACTCTTGGATACCACTTCCTATGATTTTTTTTGAGGTATATAGACCTCCTACGGGTGTCTAGCAAGCGTTGCGAAGATCGTACGAGTCTAAAGTCACTCAAATTGAGTCTAAAGAGCGTCCTCGACTCTTGGATTCCTCCTAGTATTTTTTTTTGGAGTGGATAAAGCTCTGCCTAACGAGTGTCTTGGAAGCGTTGTGAGGCTCCCATGAGTCTATGGTGACCCTAATTTTATTTAGAGAGCATCGTGGACTCCAAGATACCTCCTGTGGTTTGCTTGAGTGTATAGAGCTCCCGTGGGTGTCTAAGAGGTGTTGTGAGGCTCCCATGAGCCCACGGCGACTCTAATTGAGTTCTTGGCTCTAGGATGCCTCCAACGATTATTTTTAGAGCATATAGAGCTCCTACGGGAGTCTAGCAAGTTTTGTGAGCACCCCACGGGTCTGGCGACTCTAATTGAATCCAAAAAGCATCGTGGACTCTGGGAATCCTCCTAAGATTTTTTGGAGTCTATAGAGCTCCTGCGGATGTCTAAGAAGTGATGTCAGCCTCACAATACTTTGTAGTGACTCTAATTTAGTTTAGAGAATGTCGTGGACTCTAGGGTGCTTCCTATGGTTTTTTTTAGTATACAGAACTCCTATGGGTGACTAAGAAGCATTGTGACACTTCCACGAGTTTATGGCGTTTCTAATTGGGTCACGAATTTTGTGAATCCGCCTAGGATTTTTTTTTTAGAGTGTATAGAGCTCCTACGAGTGTCTAGGAAGTTTTGTGAGCCTCTCAAGGGCCTATGGCGACTCTAATTTAGTCTTGAGAGCGTCGTAGACTCTAGGATACCACCTACGATTTTTAGAGTGTATAGAGTGCCTACGGGTGTCTAAGAGGTGTTGTGGGGCTCACACGAGTCTACGGCGTCTCTCGTTGGGCCGTGGATGGAAGGATACTTCCTCCTAGGGACTTTTTGGATGTACAGGGCTCCTACGGTTGTTTAGGAAGCGTTGTGAGGCTGCAACGAGTCTACAGCGACTCTTATTGTCTAGAAAGTGTCGTGAACTCAAGGACATCGCCCTTTTTCTTTTTCTTTTTTGGAGTGTATAGAGCTCCTACGGGTGTCTAAGCAGCATTGTGAGGCTCTTATGAGCCTATGGTGACTCTAATTGAGTTGTGGATTCTAGAATGGCTTCAAGGATTTTTTCCTGGAGCCTATAGAGCACCTATGGGTGTCGAGCTAGTCTTGTGAGTGTCCCACGAGTCTATGGCAACTCTAATTTAGTCCAGAGAGTGTCGTTGACTCTAGGAATCCTCCTAGGATTTTTTGGAGTGTGTAGAGCTCCTATGGCTATCTTGGAAGCGGTGTCAGCCTCACAATAGTCTATGGCAACTCTAATTTAGTTTAGAGAATGCCGTGGACTCTGGGCTACCTCCGATGGTTTTTCTGAGTCTGCAGAGCTCCTACGGGTGTGTAAGAAGCGTTGTGAGGCACCCACGAGTTCATGGCACCCACGGCGACTCTAATTGAGTTCTTGGCTCTAGGATGCCTCCAAGGATTATTTTTAGAGCATATAGAGCTCCTACGGGGGTCTAGCAAGTGTTGTGAGCACCCCACGGGTCTGGCGACTCTAATTCTGTGCAAAATGCATCGTGGACTCTAGGAATCCTCCTGAGATTTTTTGGTGTCTATAGAACTCCTATAGGTGCCTAAGTACCAATGTCGGCTCACAATAGTTTGTGCTGACTCTAATTTAGTTTAGAGGATGTCGTGGACTCTATGGTGCCTCCTACGGTTTTTTTTACTGTATAGAGCTCCCATGAGTGACTAAGAAGTGTTGTGACGCCTCCATGAGTTTATGGCGACTCTAATTGGGTTGTGGATTCTGTGAATCCTCCTAGGATTTTTTTTCTAGAGTTTAAAGAGCTCCTACTAGTGTCTAGGAAGTTTTCTGAGCCTCTCAGGAGCCTATGGCGACTCTAATTTAGTCTTGAGAGCATCGGGGACTCTACGATACCTCCTTCGATTTTTAGAGTGTATAGAGCGCCTACGGGTGTCTAAGAGGTGTTGTGGGGCTCACACGACTCTACGGCGTGACTAGCTTGGCCGTGGGCAAAAGGATACTTCCACCTAGGCACTTTTTGGATGTATACGGCTCCTACGGTTGTTTAGGAAGCGTTGTGAGGCTGCAACGAGTCTACAGCGACTCTTATTGAGTCTAGAAAGTGTCATGGACTCTAGGTCATCCCCTTTTTTTTTTTTTTTTTTTTTTTTTTTTTTTTTTTGGAGTGTATAGAGCTCTTACGGGTGTCTAAGCAGCGTTGTGCGGCTCCCCTGAGCCTATCGCGACTCTAATTGCGTTGTGGATTCTAGAATGGCTTCAAGGATTTTTTTTTGGAGCTTATAGAGCACCTATGGGTGTCTAGCTAGTCCTGTGAGCATCCCACGAGTCTATGGCGACTCTAATTTAGTCTAGAGAGTGTCGTTGACTCTGGGAATCCTCCTAAGATTTTTTGGAGTGTGTAGAGCTCCTATGGCAATCTTGGAAGTGGTGTCAGCCTCACAATAGTCTATGGCGACTATAATTTAGTTTAGAGAATGCCGTGGGCTCTGGGGTACCTCCGATGGTTTTTCTGAGTATACAGAGCTCCTACGGGTGTGTAAGTAGCGTTGTGAGGCTCCCACGAGTTCATGGCGACTCAAATTGAGTTGGGGACTCTAGGAATCCTGCAAGGATTTTTTTTAGAGTGTATAGAGCTCCTACGAGTGTCTAAGCCTCTCAAGAACTTATGGCGACTCTAATTTAGTTTAGAGAGCGTCGTGGACTCCAGGATACCTCCTACGATTTTAGGAGGGTATGGAGCTCCTATGGGGGTCTAAGAAGCAATGAAAGGCTCCCACGAGTCAATGGCGACTCTAATTGAGTCATGGACACTAGGATACCTCCTAGGGACTTTTTGGAATGTATATTGCTACTATGGCAGTTTAGGAAGCATTGTCAGGCTCGCACAAGTCTATAGCGATTGCTATTGAGTTTAGAAAGCCTCGTGGACTTATAAAGATATCTCCTTTGACTTTTTGTAGGGTATGGAGCTCCTACAGGTGTCTAAGAAGCATTTTGAGGCTTCCATGAGTCTATGGCGGCTCTAGTTGACTTGTGGACTCTTGGATACCATCTCCTATGATTTTTTTTTTTTAGGAGTATAGACTTCCTATGGGTACAGGTGTTTAGAAAGCGTTGCAAAGATCGTACGAGTCTATAGCGACTCAAATTGAGTCTAAAGAGCGTCTTAGACTCTTAGAATCCTCCTAGTATTTTTTTTGGAGTGGATAGAGCTCTGCCTAACTAGTGTCTTGGAAGCGTTGTGAGGCTCTCACGAGGATATGGTGACCCTAATTTTATTTAGAGAGCATCGAGGACTCCGAGATACTTAGTGCGGTTTGCTTGAGTGTATAGAGCTCCCGCGGGTGTCTAAGAGGTGTTGTGAGGCTCCTATGAGCCTACGGTGACTTTAATTGAGTTGTGAAGCTCTAGGATGCGTCCAAGGATTATTTTTAGAGTGTATAGAGCTCCTACGGGCATGTAGCAAGTGTTGTGAGCACCCCACGGGTTTGGCGACTCTAATTCACTCCAAAAAGTGTCGCGGACTCTAGCAATCCTCCTAATATTTTTTGGAGCCTATAGAGCTCTTGTGGGTGTCTAAGAAGCGATGTTGGCCTCACCATAGTCTGTGGTGACTCTAATTTAGTTTAGAGAAGGTCGTGGACTCTAGGGTGCCTTCTATGGTTTTTTTTTTAGTGTACAGAACTCCTATGGGTGACTAAAAAGCGTTGTGATGCTTCCACGAGTTTACGGAGACTCTAATTGGGTTGTTGTTTCTTTGAATCCTCCTATGATTTTTTTTTAGAGTGTACAGAGCTCCTACGAGTGTCTAGGAAGTTTTCTGAGCCTCTCCGGGGCCTATGGTAATTTAGTCTTGAAAACATCGGGGACTCTACAATACCTCCTTCAATTTTTATAGTGTATAGAGCGCCTACGAGTGTCTAAGAGTTGTTGTGGGGCTCACACGACTCTACAGCATCTCAAGTTGGGCCATGGACAGAAGGATACTTCCTCCTAGGCACTTTTTGGATGTATACGGCTCCTACGGTATAGAGCTCCTACGGGTGTCTAAGCAGCGCTGTGAGACTCCCCAGAGCCTATGGCGACTCTAATGGAGTTGTGGATTCTAGAATGGCTTCAAGGTTTTTTTCCTGGAGCCTATAGAGCACCTATGGGTGTCGAGCTAGTCTTGTGAGTGTCCCACAAGTCCATGGTGACTCTAATTTGGTCCAAAGAGTGTCGTTGACTCTGGGAATCCTCCTAGGATTTTTTGGAATGTGAAGAGCTCCTATGGTTGTCTTGGAAGCAGTGTCATCCTCACAGTAGTCCATGGCGACTCTAATTTAGTTTAGAGAATGCCGTGGACTCTGGGGTACCTCCGATGGTTTTTCTGAGTTTGCAGAGCTCCTATGGGTGTGTAAGAAGCGTTGTGAGGCACCCTCGAGTTCATGCCGACTCGAATTGAGTTGTGGACTCTAGGAATCCTCTTAGGATTTTTTTAGAGTGTAGAGCTCCTAAGAGTGTCAAAGCCTCTCAAGAACTTATGGCGACTCTAATTTAGTTTAGAGAGTGTCGTGGAATCCAGGATAGCTCCTACGATTTTAGGAGTGTATGGAGCTCCTATAGGGTTCTAAGAAGCATTGAGAGGCTCCCATGAGTCAATGGCGACTCTAATTGAGTCGTGGACAGTAGGATACCTCCTAGGGACTTTTTGGAATGTATATAGCTACTATGGCAGTTTAGGAAGCGTTGTGAGGCTCCCACGAGTCTATAGCGACTCCTATTGAGTTTAGAAAGCTTCGTGGACTTACAAAGATATCTCCTTTGACTTTTTGGAGGGTATGGAGCTCCTACAGGTGTCTAAGAAGCATTTTGAGGCTTCCATGAGTCTATGGCGGCTCTGGTTGACTTGTGGACTCTTGGATACCACCTCCTATGATTTTTTTTTTGAGGTGTATAGACCTCCTACGGGTTTCTAGCAAGCGTTGTGAAGATCGTACGAGTCTATAGCAACTCAAATTGAGTCTAAAGAGGGTCTTGGACTCTTGGAATCCTCCTAGTATTTTTTTTGGAGTGGATAGAGCTCTACCTAGCGAGTGTCTTGGAAGCATTGTGAGGCACCCACGAGTTTATGGTGACCCTAATTTTATTTGGAGAGCATAGTGGTCTCCGGGATACCTCCTGTGGTTTACTTAAGTGTATAGAGCTCCTGCGGGTGTCTAAAAGGTGTTGTGAGGCTCCCATGAGCATACGGCGACTCTAATTGAGTTGTGGGCTCTAGGATGCCTCCAAGGATTATTTTTAGAGCGTATGGGGCTCCTATGGGGGTCTAGCAAGTGTTGTGAGCACCCCACGGATCTTGCAACTCTAATTATGTGTAAAAAGCGTCGTGGACTCTGGGAATCCTCCTGAGATTTTTTAGAGTCTATAGAGCTCCTGCAGGTGCCTAAGTACCGATGTCGGCTCACAATAGTTTGTGGTGACTCTAATCTAGTTTAGAGGATGTCGTGGACTCTAGGGTGCCTCCTACAGTTTTTTTTTACTGTATAGAGATCCTATAGGTGACTAAGAAGCGTTGTGACGCCTCCACGAGTTTATGGCGACTCTAATTGGGTTGTGGATTCTGTGAATCCTCCTAGGATTTTTTTTTCTAGAGTTTAAAGAGCTCCTACTAGTGTCTAGGAAGTTTTCCGAGCCTCTCAGGAGCCTATGGCAACTCTAATTTAGTCTTGAGAGCATCGGGGACTCTATGATACCTCCTTCGATTTTTAGAGTGTATAGGGCGCCTACGGGTGTCTAAGAGGTGTTGTGGGGCTCACACGACTCTACGGCGTCTCTAGCTGGGCCGTGGATAGAAGGATACTTCCTCCTAGGCACTTTTTGGATGTATATGGCTCCTACGGTTGTTTAGGAAGCGTTGTGAGGCTGCAACGAGTCTACAACGACTCTTATTGAGTCTAGAAAGTGTCGTGGACTCTAGGAATCCTCCTAGGTTTTTTTTTGGAGTGTATAGAACTCCTACAGGTCTCTAAGCAGCATTGTGAGGCTCCCCTGAGCCTATCGCGACTCTAATTGCATTGTGGATTCTAGAAGGGCTTCAAGGATTTTTTTCTTGGAGCTTATAGACCACCTATGGGTGTCTAGCTAGTCCTGTGAGCGTCCCACGAGTCTATGGCGACTCTAATTTAGTCTAGAGAGTGTCGTTGACTCTAGGAATCCTCCTAGGATTTTTTGGAGTGTGTAGAGCCGCTATGGCTATCTTGGAAGCGGTGTCAGCCTCACAATTGTCTATGGCGACTCTAATTCAGTTTAGAGAATGCCGTGGGCTCTGGGGTACCTCCGATGGTTTTTCTTAGTATACAGAGCTCCTACGGGGGTGTAAGAAGCGTTGTGAGGCTCCCACGAGTTTATGGCGACTCGAATTGAGTTGTGGACTCTAGGAATCCTCCTAGGATTTTTTTAGAGTGTATAGAGCTCCTACAAGTGTCTAAGCCTCTCAAGAACTTATGGCGACTCTAATTTAGTTTAGAGAGCGTCGTGGACTCCAGGATACCTCCTACAATTTTAGGTGTGTATGGAGATCCTATGGGGGTCTAAGAAGCATTGAGAGGCTCCCATGAGTCAATGGCAACTCAAATTGTGTCATGGACACTAGGATACCTCATTGGGACTTTTTGGAATGTATATGGCTACTCTGGCAGTTTAGGAAGCGTTGTCAGGCTCCCACGAGTCTATAGCGACTACTATTGAGTTTAGAAAGCCTCGTGGACTTATAAAGATATCTCCTTTGACTTTTTGGAGGGTATGGAGCTCCTACAGGTGTCTAAGAAGCATTGTGAGGCTTCCATGAGTCTATGGCGGCCCTAGTTGACTTGTGGGCTCCTGGATACCACCTCCTATGATTTTTTTTTGAGGCGTATAGACCTCCTACGGGTCTTTAGCAAGCGCTGCGAAGATCGTACGAGTCTAAAGAGCGTCTTGGACTCTTAGAATCCTCCTAGTATTTATTTTGGAGTGGATAGAGCTCTGCCTAACTAGAGTCTTGGAAGCGTTGTGAGGCTCTCACAAGTCTATGGTGACCCTAATTTTATTTAGAGAGCATCGAGGACTCCGGGATACTTAGTGCGGTTTGTTTGAGTGTATAGAGCTCCCGCGGGTGTCTAAGAGGTGTTGTGAGGCTCTTATGAGCCTACGGTGACTTTAATTGAGTTGTGGGGCTCTAGGATGCGTCCAAGGATTATTTTTAAAGTTTATAGAGCTCCTACGGGCATGTAGCAAGTGTTGTGAGCATCCCACGGGTTTGGCGACTCTGATTCACTCCAAAAAGCGTCGTGGACTCTAGGAATCCTCCTAATATTTTTTGGAGTCAGTAGAGCTCCTGTGTGTGTCTAAGAAGCGATGTCGGCCTCACAACAGTCTGTGGTGACTCTAGGGTGCCTCCTATGATTTTTTTTTTTAGTGTACAGTACTCCTATGGGTGACTAAGAAGCGTTGTGATACTTCCGCGAGTTTATGGAGTCTCTAATTGGGTTGTTGATTGTTTGAATCCTCCTAAGATTTTTTTTTAGAGTGTATAGAACTCCTACGAGTGTCTAGGAAGTTTTCTGAGCCTCTCAGGGGCCTATGGCGACTCTAATTTAGTCTTGTGAGCATTGAGGACTCTACGATACCTCCTTCAACTTTTATAGTGTATAGAGCGCCTACGAGTGTCTAAGAGTTGTTGTGGGCCTCACATGACTCTACGGCATCTCAAGTTGGGTCGTGGACAGAAGGATGCATCCTCCTAGGCACTTTTTGGATCTATACAGCACCTACGGTATAGAGCTCCTACGGGTGTCTAAGCAGTGTTGTGAGACTCCCCTGTGCCTATGGCAACTCTAATGGAGTTGTCGATTCTAGAATGGCTTCAAGGCTCTTTTCCTAGAGCCTATAGAGCACCTATGGGTGTCGAGCTAGTCTTGTGAGTGTCCCACGAGTCTATAGCAACTCTAATTTGGTCCAGAGAGTGTCATTGACTCTGGGAATCCTCCTAGGATTTTTTGGAGTGTGTAGAGCTCCTATGGTTGTCTTGGAAGCAGTGTCAGCCTCACAGTAGTCTATGGTGACTCTAATTTAGTTTACAGAAAGCCGTGGACTCTAGGGTACCTCCAATGGTTTTTCTGAGTCTGCAAAACTCCTACGGGTGTGTAAGAAGCGTTGTGAGGCACCCACGAGTTCATGGCGACTCAAATTGAGTTGTGGACTCTAGGAATCCTCTTAGGATTTTTTTAGAGTGTGTAGAGCTCCTACGAGTGTCTAAGCCTCTCAAGAACTTATGGCGACTCTAATTTAGTATAGAGAGCATCGTGGACTCCAGGATACCTCCTACGATTTTGGGAGTGTATGGAGCTCCTACGGGGGTCTAAGAAGCATTGAGAGGCTCCCATGAGTCAATGGCGACTCTAATTGAGTCGTGGACAGTAGGATACCTCCTAAGGACTTTTTGGAATGTATATATAGCTACTATGGCAGTTTAGAAAGCGTTGTGAGGCTCCCATGAGTCTGCGACGATTTTTTTTTTTTTTTTTTTTTTTTTTTTTGATGCGTATAGACCTCCTACGGGTGTCTAGCAAGCGTTGCGAAGATCGTACGAGTCTATAGCGACTCAAATTGAGTCTAAAAGAGCGTCTTGGACTCTTGGAATCTGCTAGTATTTTTTTTGGAGTGGATAGAGCTCTACCTAACGAGTGTCTTGGGGGCATTGTGAGGCTCCCACGAGTCTATGGTGACCCTAATTTTATTTAGAGAGCATCGTCGTCTCCGAGATACCTCCTGCAGTTTACTTGAGTGTATAGACTGCCCGCGGGTGTTTAAGAGGTGTTGTGAGGCTCCCATGAGCCTATGGCGACTCTAATTGAGTTGTGGGCTCTAGGATGCCTCCAAGGATTATTTTTAGAGCATATGGAGCTCCTACGGGGGTCTAGCAAGTGTTGTAAGCACCCCACGGGTCTGGCAACTCTAATTCAGTGCAAAAAGCGTCGTGGACTCTGGGAATCCTCCTAAGATTTTTTGGAGTCTATAGAGCTCCTGCAGGTGCCTGAGTACCGATGTCGGCTCACAATATTTTGTGGTGACTCTAATTTAGTTTAGAGGATGTCGTGGACACTAGGGTGCCTCCTATGGTTTTTTTTACTGTATAGAGCTCCTATGGGTGACTATGAAGCGTTGTAACGCCTCCATGAGTTTATGGCGACTCTAATTGGGTTGTGGATTCTATGAGTCCTCCTAGGATTTCTTTTTTCTAGAGTTTAAAGAGCTCCTACTAGTGTCTAGGAAGTTTTCTGAACCTCTCAGGAGCCTATGGCGACTCTAATTTAGTCTTGAGAGCATCGGGGATTCTACGATACCTCCTTCGATTTTTAGAGTGTATGGAGCACTAACGGGTGTCTAAGAGGTGTTGTGGGGATCACACGACTCTACGGCGTCTCTAGCTGGGCCGTGGACAGAAGGATACTTAGGACCTAGGCACTTTTTGGATGCATACGGCTCCTACGGTTGTTTAGGAAGCGTTGTGAGGCTGCAACGAGTCTATAGCGACTCTTATTGAGTCTAGAAAGTTTCGTGGACTCTAGGTCATCTCCTTTTTTTTTTTTTTTTTTTTTTTTGGAGTGTATAGAGCTCCTACGGGTGTCTAAGTGGCGTTGTGAGGCTCCCCTGAGCCTATCGCGACTCTAATTGCGTTGTGGTTTCTAGAATGGCTTCAAGGATTTTTTTCTTGGAGCTTATAGAGCACCTATGGGTGTCTAGCTAGTCCTGTGAGCGTCCCATGAGTCTATGGCGACTCTAATTTAGTCTAGAGAGTGTCGTTGACTTTGGGAATCCTCCTAGGATTTTTTGGAGTGTGTAGAGCTCCTATGGCTATCTTGGAAGCGGTGTCAGCCTCACAATAGTCTATGGCGACTCTAATTTAGTTTAGAGAATGCCGTGGGCTCTGGCGTAGCTCCGATGGTTTTTCATAGTATATAGAGCTCCTACGAGTGTGTAAGAAGCTCTAGAAATCCCCATAGGATTTTTTTTAGAGTGTATAGAGCTCCTACGAGTGTGTCTAAGCCTCTCAAGAACTTATGGCGACGCTAATTTAGTTTAGAGAGCGTCGTGGACTCCAGGATACCTCCTACAATTTTAGGAGTGTATGGAGCCCCTATGGGGGTCTAAGAAGCATTGAGGCGCTCCCACGAGTCAATGGCAACTCTAATTGAGTCATGGACACTAGGATACCTCCTAAGGACTTTTTGGAACGTATATAGCTACTATGGCAATTTAGGAAGCGTTGTCAGGCTCCCACGAGTCTATAGCGACTGCTATTGAGTTTAGAAAGCCTCGTGGACTTATAAAGATATCTCCTTTGACTTTTTGGAGGGTATGGACCTCCTACAGGTGTCTAAGAAGCATTGTGAGGCTTCCATGAGTCTATGGCGGCTCTAGTTGACTTATGGACTCTTGGATACCACCTCCTATGATTTTTTTTTTTTTTAGGCATATAGACCTCCTACAGGTGTTTAGCAAGCGTTGCGAAGATTGTGCGAGTCTATAGCGACTCAAATTGAGTCTAAAGAGCGTCTTGGACTTTAATTGAGTTGTGGGGCTCTAGGATGTGTCCAAGGATTATTTTTAGAGTGTATAGAGCTCCTACGGATGTGTAGCAAGTGTTGTGAGCACCCCACGGGTTTGGTGACTCTAATTCACTCCAAAAAGCGTCGCGGACTCTAGGAATCTTCCTAATATTTTTTTGGAGTGTATAGAGCTCCTGTGGGTATCTAAGAAGCAATGTCGGCCTCACAATAGTCTGTGGTGATTCTAATTTAGTTTAGAGAATGTCGTGGACTCTAGGGTGCCTCCTATGGTTTTTTTTTTTAGTGTACAGAAGTCCTATGGGTGACTAAGAAGCGTTGTGAGGCTTGCACGAGTTTATGGGGACTCTAATTGGGTTGTTGATTCTTTGAATCCTCCTAAGATTTTTTTTTAGAGTGTACAGAGCTCCTACAAGTGTCTAGAAATTTTTCTGAGCCTCTCAGGGGCCAATGGCGAGTCTAATTTAGTCTTGAGAGCATCGGGGACTCTACGATACCTCCTTCAATTTTTATAGTGTATAGAGCGCCTACGAGTGTCTAAGAGTTGTTGTGGGGCTCACACGACTCTACGGCATCTCTAGTTGGGCCGTGGACAGAAGGATACTTCCTCCTAGGCACTTTTTGGATATATACGGCTCCTACGGTATAGAGCTCCTACGGGTGTCGAAGCAGCGTTGTGAGACTCCCCTGAGCCTATGGTGACTCTAATGGAGTTGTGGATTCTAGAATGGCTTCAAAGCTTTTTTCCTAGAGCCTATAGAGCACCTATGGGTGTCGAGCTAGTCTTGTGAGTGTCCCACGAGTCTATGGCGACTCTAATTTGGTCCAGAGAGTGTCGTTGACTATGGGAATCCTCCTAGGATTTTTTGGAGTGCGTAGAGCTCCTATGGTTGTCTTGGAAGCGGTGTCAGCCTTACAGTACTCTATGGCGACTCTAATTTAGTTTAGAGAATGCCATGGACTCTAGGGTACCTCCGATGGTTTTTCTGAGTCTGTAGAGCTCCTACGGGTGTGTAAGAAGCGTTGTGAGGCACCCATGAGTTCATAGCGACTCAAATTGAGTTGTTGACTCTAGCAATCCTCTTAAGATTTTTTCAGAGTGTGTAGAGCTCCTATGAGTGTCTAAGCCTCTCAAGAACTTATGGCGACTCTAATTTATTGTAGAGAGCATCGTGGACTCTAGGATACCTCCTATGATTTTAGGAGTGTATGGAGCTCCTATGGGGGTCTAAGAAGCATTGAGAGGCTCCCATGAGTCAATGGTGACTCTAATTGAGTCATGGACAGGATACCTCCTAGGGACTTTTTGGAATGTATATGGCTACTATGGCAGTTTAGGAAGCGTTGTGAGGTTCCCACGAGTCTATAGCGACTGCTATTAAGTTTAAAAAGCCTCGTGGACTTACAAAGATATCTCCTTTGACTTTTTGGAGAGTATGGAGCTCCTACAGGTGTCTAAGAAGCATTATGAGGCTTTCATGAGTCTATGGCGGCTCTGGTTGACTTGTGGACTCTTGGATGCCACCTCCTATGATTTTTTTTTTAGGCATATAGACGTCCTACTAGTGTCTAGCAAGCGTTGCGCCGATCGTACTAGTCTATAGCGACTCAAATAGAGTCTAGAGAGCGTCTTAGACTCTTGGAATCCTCTTAGTATTTTTTTTGGAGTGGATAGAGCTCTACCTAACGAGTGTCCTGGAAGCATTGTGAGGCTCCCATGAGTCTATGGTGACCCTAATTTTATTTAGAGAGCATCGTGGTCTCCGGGATACCTTCTGCGGTTTACTTGAGTGTATAGCACTCCTGCAGGTGTCTAAGAGGTGTTGTGAGGCTCCCATGAGCCTACAGCGACTCTAATTGAGTTGTGGGCTCTAGGATGCCTCTAAAGATTATTTTTAGAGCGTATGGAGCTCCTACGGGGGTCTAGCAAGTGTTGTGAGCACCCCACGGGTCTGGCAACTCTAATTCAGTGCATAAAGCGTCACGGACTCTAAGTACCGATGTCGGCTCACAATAGTTTGTGGTGACTCTAATTTAGTTTAGAGGATGTCGTGGACTCTAGGGTGCCTCCTACGGTTTTTTTTTTACTGTATAGAGCTCCTATGGGTGACTAAGAAGCATTGTGACACCTCCACGAGTTTATGGCGACTCTAATTGGGTTGTGGATTCTGTGAATCCTCCTAGGATTTTTTTCCTAAAGTTTAAAGAGCTCCTACTAGTGTCTAGGAAGTTTTCTGAGCCTCTCAGAAGCCTATGGCGACTCTAATTTAGTCTTGAGAGCATCGGGGACTCTACGATACCTCCTTCGATTTTTAGAGTGTATAGAGCACCTATGGGTGTCTAAGAGGTGTTGTGGGGCTCACACGACTCTACGGCGTCTCTAGCTGGGCCGTGGACAGAAGGATACTTCCACCTAGGCACTTTTTGGATGCATACGGCTCCTACGGTTTGTTTAGGAAGCGTTGTGAGGCTGCAACGAGTCTACAGCGACTCTTATTGAGTCTAGAAAGTGTCGTGGACTCTAGGTCATCTCCCTTTTTTTTTTATTTTTTTTTTTTTTTGGAGTGTATAGAGCTCCTACGGGTGTCTAAGCAGCGTTGTGCGGCTCCCCTGAGCCTATCGCAACTCTAATTGCGTTGTGGATTCTAGAATAGCTCTAAGGATTTTTTCTTGGAGCTTTTAGAGCACCTATGGGTGTTCTAGCTAGTCCTGTGAGCGTCCCACGAGTCTATGGCGACTCTAATTTAGTCTAGAGAGTGTTGTTGACTCTGGGAATCCTTCTAGGATTTTTTGGAGTGTGTAGAGCCCCTATGGCTATCTTGGAAGCGGTGTCAGCCTCACAATAGTCTATGGCGACTCTAATTTAGTTTAGAGAATGCCGTGGGCTCTGGGGTACCTCCGATGGTTTTTCTTAGTATACAGAGCTCCTACGGGTGTGTAAGATGCGTTGTGAGGCTCCCACGAATTTATGGCAACTCAAATTGAGTTGTGGACTCTAGGAATCCTCCTAGGATTTTTTTAGTGTATATAGCTCCTACGAGTGTCTAAGCCTCTCAAGAACTTATGGCGACTCTAATTTAGTTTAGAGAGCGTCGTGGACTCCAGGATACCTCCTACAATTTTAGGTGTCTATGGAGCTCCTATGGGGTCTAAGAAGCATTGAGAGGCTCCCACGAGTCAATGTCGACTCTAATTGAGTCGTGGACAGTAGGATACCTCCTAGGGACTTTTTGGAATGTATATAGCTACTATGGCAGTTTAGGAAGCGTTGTCAGGCTCCCACGAGTCTATAGCGACTGCTATTGAGTTTAGAAAGCCTCGTGGACCTACAAAGATATCTCCTTTGACTTTTTGGAGGGTATGGAGCTCCTACAAGTGTGTAAGAAGCATTTTGAGGCTTCCGTGAGTCTATGGCGGCTCTGGTTGACTCATGGACTCTTGGATACCACTTCCTATGATTTTTTTTTTTTTGTGGCATATAGAGCTCCTACAGGTGTCTAGCAAGCGTTGCAAAGATCGTACGGATCTATAGCGACTCAAATTGAGTCTAAAGAGCATCTTGGACTTTTAGAATCCTCCTAGTATTTTTCTTTGAGTGGATAGAGCTCTGCCTAACGAGTGTCTTGGAAGCGTTGTGAGGCTCTCACGAGTCTATGGTGACCCTAATTTTATTTAGAGAGCATCGAGGACTCCGGCATACTTAGTGCGGTTTGCTTGAGTGTATAGGGCGCTCGTGGGTGTCTAAGAGGTGTTGTGAGGCTCCTATGAGCCTACGGTGACTTTAATTGAGTTGTGGGGCTCTAGGATGCGTCCAAGGATTACTTTTAGAGTGGATAGAGCTCCTACGGGTGCGTAGCAAGTGTTGTGAGCACCCCACGGGTTTGGCGACTCTAATTCACTCCAAAAGCGTCGTGGACTCTGGGAATCCTCCTAATATTTTTTGGAGTCTATAGAGCTCCTGTAGGTGTCTAAGAAGCGATGTTGGCCTCACAATAGTCTCTAGCGACTCTAATTTAGTTTTGAGAACGTCGTGGACTCAAGGGTGCCTCCTATGGTTTTTTTTTTTTTAGTGTACAGAACTCCTATGGGTGACTAAGAAGCGTTGTGATGCTTCCACGAGTTTATGGAGACTCTAATTGGGTTATTGATTCTTTGAATCCTCAGATTTTTTTTTTAGAGTGTACAGTGCTCCTACGAGTGTCTAGGAAGTTTTCTGAGCCTCTCAGGGGCCTATGGCGACTCTAATTTAGTCTTGAGAGCATCGGGGACTCTACGATACCTCCTTCAATTTTTATAGTGTATAGAGCGCCTACAAGTGTCTAAGAGTTGTTGTGGGGCTCACACGACTCTACGGCATCTCTAGTTGGGCCGTGGACAAAAGGATACTTCCTCCTAGGCACTTTTTGGATGTATACGGCTCCTACGGTATAGAGCGCCTACGGGTGTCTAAGCCTATGGTGACTCTAATGGAGTTGTGGATTCTAGAATGGCTTCAAGGCTTTTTGCCTGGAGCCTATAGAGCACCTATGGGTATCAAGCTAGTCTTTTGAGTGTCCCACGAGTCTATGGCGACTCTAATTTGGTCCAGAGAGTGTCATTAACTCTGGGAATCCTCCTAGGATTTTTTGGAGTGTGTAGAGCTCCTATGGTTGTCTTGGAAGCGGTGTTAGCCTCACAGTAGTCTATGGCGACTCTAATTTAGTTTAGAGAATGCCGTGGACTCGGGGTACCTCCGATGGTTTTTCTGAGTTTGCAGAGCTCCTACGGGTGTGTAAGAAGCGTTGTGAGGCACCTACGAGTTCATGGCGATTCGAATTGAGTTGTGGACTCTGGGAATCCTCTTAGGATTTTTTTAGAGTGTGTAGAACTCCTACGAGTGTCTAAGCCTCTCAAGAACTTATGGCGACTCTAATTTAGTTTAGAGAGCGTCGTAGACTGCACCTCCTACGATTTTAGGAGTGTATGGAGCTCCTACGAGGGTCTAAGAAGGATTGAGAGGCTCCCATGAGTCAATGGCGACTCTAATTGAGTCGTGGACAGTAGGATACCTCCTAGGGACTTTTTGGAATGTATATAGCTACTATGGCAGTTTAGGAAGTGTTGTGAGGCTCCCACGAGTCTATAACGACTGCTATTGAGTTTAGAAAGGCTCGTGGACTTACAAAGATATCTCCTCTGACTTTTTGGAGGGTATGGAGCTCCTACAGGTGTCTAAGAAGCATTTTGGGGCTTCCATGAGTCTATAGCGGCTTTGGTTGACTTGTGGACTTTTGGATAACACCTCCTATGATTTTTTTTTTTTTGAGGCGTATAGACCTCCTACGGGTGTCTAGCAAGCATTGTGAAGATCGTACGAGTCTGTAGCAACTCAAATTGAGTCTAAAGAGCATCTTGGACTCTTGGAATCCTCCTAGTATTTTTTTTTTGGAGTGGATAGAGCTCAACCTAATGAGTGTCTTGGAAGCATTGTGAGGCTCCCACGAGTCTATGGTGACCCTAATTTTATTTAGAGAGCATCGTGGTCTCCGGGATACCTCCTGTGGTTTACTTGAGTGTATAGAGCTCCCGCGGGTGTCTAAGAGGTGTTGTGAGGCTCCCATGAGCCTACGGCAACTCTAATTGAGTTGTGGGCTCTAGGATGCCCCAAAAGATTATTTTTAGAGCGTATGGAGCTCCTATAGGGGTCTAGCAAGTGTTGTGAGCACCCCACGGGTCTGGCGACTCTAATTCAGTGCAAAAAGCGTCGTGGACTCTAGGAATCCTCCTGAGATTTTTTGGAGTCTATAGGGCTCCTACAGGTGCCTTAGTACCGATGTCGGCTCACAATAGTCTGTGGTGACTCTAATTTAGTTTAGAGAATGTCGTGGACTCTAGGGTGCCTCCTACGGTTTTTTTTACTGTATAGAGCTCCTATGGGTGACTAAGAAGCGTTGTGACACCTCCACGAGTTTATGGCGACTCTAATTAGGTTGTGGATTTTGTGAATCCTCCTAGGATTTTTTTTTCTAGAGTTTAAAGGGCTCCTATGAGTGTCTAGGACGTTTTCTGAGCCTCTCAGGAGCCTATGGCGACTCTAATTTAGTCTTGAGAGCATCGGGGACTCTACGATACCTCCTTCGATTTTTAGAGTGTATAAAGCGCCTACGGGTGTCTAAGAGGTGTTGTGGGGCTCACACAACTCTACGGCATCTCTAGCTGGGCCGTGGACAGAAGGATACTTCCTCCTAGGCACTTTTTGGATGTATACGGCTCCTACGGTAGTTTAGGAAGCATTATAAAGCTGCAACAAGTCTACAGCGACTCTTATTGAGTCTAGAAAGTGTCATGGACTCAAGGTCATCTCCTTTGTTTTTTTTTTTTGGAGTGTATAGAGCTCCTACGGGTGTCTATGCAGCGTTGTGAGGCTCCCCTGAGCCTATGACGACTCTAATTGCGTTGTGGATTCTAGAATGGCTTCAAGGATTTTTTTTTCTTGGAGCTTACAGAGCACCTATGGTAGCTAGTCTTGTGAGCGTCCCACGAGTCTATGTCGACTCTAATTTAGTCTAGAGAGTGTCGTTGACTCTAGGAATCCTCCTAGGATTTTTTGGAGTGTGTAGAGCTCCTATGGCTATCTTGGAAGCTGTGTCAGCCTCACAATAGTCTATGGCGACTCTAATTTAGTTTAGAGAATGCCGTGGACTCTAGGGTACCTCCGATGGTTTTTCTGAGTGTACAGAGCTCCTACGGGTGTGTAAGAAGCGTTTTTTTTTTTTTTTTTAAAGTGAGATGTATATAAATAAATAAATAAATAAATAAAAGAGAAAACCAAATACAGGAAGCCAAGAGGCAAAAAACCATCTCAACAGCCAACACAACCTATTAAGCTAAACTTGTGGGAAAGCTGAGATACAAACCCTCACAGCCTGAGGTGAGCAAGAAAGAAAAAATAAAATCCTCCAACCCGAGGGGAGTATAAATACTAATAAAAATGTCATAACTAATACCCCATTTGGTACAAAAAGTTCTGTTCCTTTCATTATCTCTAACACCCTTAAATCCCATAACTCTATATCTTATGTCAACTTCAATACTAGCAACGATATGGTGATATGGCTAGAAAACATTCTCATGAAGTCTCGCATTCCGCTCCCGCCAAATGTGATAGATTGTGGCAGCCCACGCCATTTTCTTGATAATGGAAGCAAAGGAATTCCCCTTAAGAGTATGCACAGCCCACAAATACTCATTCAACCACAATCTGGGTTGTCTATAAATACAACAATGAGAAAGAACCCTTTTCCAAACAGCAGCAGAATAGTGACATTCAAAAAATAAATGGTCTCTATTCTCATCATGACAACCTTATAAAATACAAACTGAAGGGGTATTAATTCCCCACACAACAGCTTATCCCTAGTAGGCAAACGATGAAGAATAGTTAACCACAGAATAAAAGCATGCTTAGGTATAGATTTGGAGAACCAAATCATTTTATACCACTCAACTTCAGGAGAAGGAACACGAATTGCTTCCCAAGCCGAACTGGATGTGAAGGATCCATCCTTAGAAGGATGCCAAACCACTGAGTTCGGTCTATTCTGGTCAGGAATAAGAGAAGGGGGGGTAGCGCGTTGTAGTTCAAGCAAATCAACAGTGACTGTGGATGGCCAACGCCACGATCTCTAGTCAACAATAGCGCTCACAAGAGTTTGAGATGGAAGAGCAGCATCATACATAATTCTTTCACCCATCTGTTGCACAATTGGACCAATAGGGTGCCAAGTATCATACCAAAGAAAAGTTGACTCACCATTACCAATGATATGTTTGATTAGAGGTCTGATGGTGCACCAAAGCTTAAGAATCTTCTTCCATGCCCAAGAACTAGCTGAGGGAATTTTAACAGCCCAGAGGCTTTCATCCCTGAGTAAATGCAATTTAACCCAAGCAACCCATAAAGAGTCAGGAGAGGAGATGGTTTTTTCTAGAGAGAGAAGCTCTGGTTTTCTCTTCTCTCATCTATGGCATTTTCTCTCTTGGTAAGCCTCTGGTTTGACGAATCATGGGTAGAAGGTTGGCCAAGAAGAAGAAGAATAAGAAATCACCTATGATTACCTTATCTAAATCAGATTTGAAAGATGATTTGGTCCATGATTCTGTCGGGTTTGGTTCTGGTGGCAGTGATACTAATGGGGAAGCTTCTGCACTTCTCCAATGTCTCCCAGCTGGTAAGGTTGATAATGGTGGCATTGGCGAGTCTTCCTTTGAGATTCAGCGAGCTACTATAACCTTGATGATGAGAAAGTTTGGAGATTGTTAGGCTCTGGTCGTACCAATATTGAGTTTCATGGTATTTTGGAAAACTCAACCTTGGTTGTTTATGATGAGAGTAACAATACGTCTTTACACTCTCACTATTTTAGATTAGATGTTATTTATTCGAAGCATAATGATACTACCATCTCTTGTCATGATCCAAAAGATGATGCTTTCGAAGCTCTTGTTTTTCAGGATATTTCTTGCTGCTCTTCAATTTGGAACCATATCGTTCAGGTTCAAAACAATGTTTCAAATGGAGATGAAGATTTTTGCTATGATAGCAGTGTTAACTCTAATGATAGTTTTGTTTCTGATGATGGTGATGCTCAGATTGATTGTCCCGTTTTGGGTATGGTTGGTTCTAGCTTGAAGACGAGTGGAGTTCACGCACAAGCTTGTGCAAGTGGGGTTGTTGTCAATGCCGTTTTGGACAATAGTGATGCTGTTGATACCAAGGCTCTTGGTCCATCACCAGTTGTACTTGTTCCCCATGTGAAGTTTGATGTTCACGCATCTGGCTTAGCGAGTCACAATGTTGTGAAGACATGTGCCCAGGTTTTTCCAACAAATTTGCCATTGGTGTCGGGTCTTGATCAGAGTGAAGGAAAATTTTTGGGGGGAAATTCTCCGCCCAAACAATCTCGGTGTGATGAGGGTCCCACCACGTGCTCCACTTTTCCTAACCAGCCTTGTTTGGATGCTACTCTTTGTGCTAGTGGTGATAGTGATGTTGCTTCTAAGGCACATCCTCCAACAAGTGCTGACTTTGTCCCACATGTGAATATGTCTAAAGTGGATGGTAACCATACCTTTTATCCTTTGCTTGTTGGAGAGAAGGATCAGGTGGGTCCCGTGTCTACCACTTTTAGTGGGAATTCTTTTGGTTTTCCGTTTGTTGAGTCTCATACTTCACAGCCCATACTATCTTGGTGTGATGAGGGCCCCACCACATGCTCCACTTCACCTATCCAGTCGTGTTTGGATGCTTCTCAATCCCATGGTAAGCCTAGTTCCTGGCTTAGTTTATTTTCTCCTAAAAAACAATCCTCAAAGCTTGTTTATTATGAACCTAGTAAATCAAATGGGAGAATAGTGGTGAAACCACCGAAAGATATTGCTTTGAAGGGATGTGCTGCTTGGGAAGGTTCTCTAGTGGGTCATTTCCTTGATAAGAAACTTCCCTTCTCCCTTGTTCAATTTTGGGCAAACCGGCTTTGGGGTAGAGCGGATCCTGTGAAGGTTTTTTCACTTGATAATGGGTGTTTCATCTTTAAATTCACTAATACTTGTAGATGTGACCATATTCTTGATGTTGGTCCGTGGTTTTTTGCTGGCAAACTTATTGTTCTTAGAAAATGGCAGCCGGGTATAAACCTTACTAAAGTTTCTCTTTCCAAAATTCCTATTTGGGTAAAACTTTTTAATGTTCCTTTGGAATATTGGTCTAATGATGGATTGAGTTATGTTGCTAGTGCTGTTGGAGCGTATTAGCTTTGCCCGCGCTTGCATTGAGATATCGGTTGAAGACGTTATTCCTGAGAATTTTAATCTTGTGATGAGTATTGGAGAGATCGCTTGCATCACAATTGAAGCAACTTGGAAACCCCAACGCTGCAATAGGTGTAAATGCTTTGGACATAGCCTCAACTCTTGTCCCAAATCATGCAAACAAATGTGGATTCCTAAATGCCAAACTACAGAGAGCTCTAAACCCTCTAATTTGGATATTACCGTGATTACTTTGCAAGATTCTTCGGAATGGACTACAGTGGCTAAGAAGAACAAATCATTCAAAGGAAAAGAAGTAGTTAATTTTGGTTCCCCTACTTTGTTGAACAGCTTTGAGGTGCTTGACTCCCCTAAAGACAGTATGGTGGTTCCCAATGTTCTTAGGAAGCCTCCCAACTCGGTTGACATGGGTATTTTAATGCCTATTGTTAATAGGCATCCTAGTTTCCTAGACACTGCCTTGGCCAATTTAAAGCTCAAACCAAGCAAGTCCTGCATCAAGGCTACAAGTTCTCAATTGTTTCAAACATCCCATCAGCACTCTCCTTCAAAATCTCCTAACGGGAAAGGCTTCAATGTTAATTTCCCTAGCATTGTCCCAGGCTAGTTTGCTTGTTCTTTGGTTTCCTTCCTTCGGGATGTGAGGGTTTGTTCTTTTCATTTTGTTTGCAGCCCTTTGAGGGCTTGTCTTGCGCTTCATGTATATCTTTATTTTTTTGGTATATCATAACTCACTTATCAAAAAAAAAAAAAAAAAGGTAGAGCTCTATCCACTCCAAAAAAAATAGTAGGAGGATTCCAAGAGTCCAAGACGCTCTTTTGACTCAATTTGAGTCGCTATAGACTCGTACAATCTTCGCAACGCTTGCTAGACACCCGTAGGAGGTCTATATGCCTAAAAAAAAAAAATCATAGGAGGTGGTATCCAAGAGTCCACAAGTCAACTAGAGCCGCCATAGACTCATGGAAGCCTCAAAATGCTTCTTAGACACCTGTAGGAGCTCCATACCCTCTAAAAAGTCTGAGGAGATATCTTTGTAAGTCCACGAGGCTTTCTAAACTCAATAGCAGTCACTATAGACTCGTGGGAGCCTCACAACGCTTCCTAAACTGCCATAGTAGCTATATACATTCCAAAAAGTCCCTAGGAGGTATCCTACTGTCCACGACTCAATTAGAGTCGCCATTGACTCATGGGAGCCTCTCAATGCTTCTTAGACCCCCGTAGGAGCTCCATACACTCTTAAAATCGTAGGAGGTATCCTGGAGTCCACGACGCTCTCTAAACTAAATTAGAGTCGCCATAAGTTCTTGAGAGGCTTAGACACTCGTAGGAGCTCTACACACTCTAAAAAAATCCTAAGAGGATTCCTAGAGTCCACAACTCAATTCGAGTCGCCATGAACTCGTGGGTGCCTCACAACGCTTCTTACACACCCTTAGGAGCTTTGCAGACTCAGAAAAACCATCGGAGGTACCCCAGAGTCCACGGCATTCTGTAAACTAAATTAGAGTTGCCATAAACTACTGCGAGGCTAACACCACTTCCAAGACAACCATAGAAGCTCTACACACTCCAAAAAATCCTAGGAGGATTCCCAGAGTCAACGACACTTTCTGGACCAAATTAGAGTCGCGATAGACTTGTGGGACACTCACAAGACTAGCTCAACACCCATAGGTGCTCTATAGGCTCCAAGAAAAAAAAATCCTTGAAGCCATTCTAGAATCCACAACTCCATTAGAGTCGCCATAGGCTCAGGGGAGTCTCACAACGCTGCTTAGACACCCATAGGAGCTCTACACCGTAGGAGCCGTATACATCCAAAAAGTGCCTAGGAGGAAGTATCCTTCTGTCCACGGCCTAACTAGAGATGCCGTAGAGTCATGTGAGCCCCACAACAACTCTTAGACACCCGTAGGCGCTCTATACACTATAAAAATCGAAGGAGGTATCGTAGAGTCCCCGATGCTCTCAAGACTAAATTAGAGTCGCCATAGGCCCCTGAGAGGCTCAGAAAACTTCCTAGACACTCGTAGGAGCTCCATACACTAAAAAAAAAAAAAAAAAAAAAAAAAAAAAAAAAAAAAAAAAAAAAAAAAAATATCTTAGGAGGATTCATAGAATCCACAACCCAATTAGAGTTGCCATAAACTCGTGGAAGCGTCACAACCCTTCTTAGTCACCCGTAGGAGTTCTGTACACTAAAAAAAAAAAAAAAAAACCATAAGAGGCACCCTAGAGTCCACGACATTCTCTAAACTAACTTAGAGTCACCACATACTATTATGAGGCCGACATCGCTTCTTAGACACCCACAGGAGCTCCATAGACTCCAAAAAATCTTAGGAAGATTCCTAGAGTCCACAACGCTTTTTGGACTGAATTAGAGCTGCCAGACCCATGGGGTGCTCACAACACTTGCTACACCCCCGTAGGAGCTCTATACACACTAAAAATAATCCTTGGACGCATCCTAGAGCCCACAACTCAATTAAAGTCGCCGTAGGCTCATATGAGCCTCACAACACCGCTTAGACACCCACGGGAGCTCTATACACTCAAGCAAACTGCACTAAGTATCCCGGAGTCCACGATGCTCCCTAAATAAAATTAGGGTCACCATAGACTCGTGAGAGCCTCACAACGCTTCCAAGACACTCGTTAGGTAGAGCTCTATCCACTCCAAAAAAAATACTAGGAGGATTCTAAGAGTCCAAGACGCTCTTTAGACTCAATTTGAGTCGCTATAGACTCGTACGATCTTCGCAACGCTTGCTAAACACCCGTAGGATGTCTATACGCCTAAAAAGAAAAATCATAGGAGGTGGTATCCAAGAGTCCACAAGGCAATCGGAGCCGCCATAGACTCATGGAAGCCTCACAATGCTTCTTAGACACCTGTAGGAGCTCCATACCCTCCAAAAAGTCAAAAGAGATATCTTTGTAAGTCCACGAGGCTTTCTAAACTCAATAGCAATCGCTATAGACTCGTGGGAGCGTCACAACGCTTCCTAAATTGCCATAGTAGCTATATACATTCCAAAAAGTCCCTAGGAGGTATCCTAGTGTCCACGACTCAATTAGAGTCGCCATTGACTCGTGGGAGCCTCTCAATGCTTCTTAAACCCCCGTAGGAGCTCCATATACTCCTAAAATCGTAGGAGGTATCCTGGAGTCCACGACGCTCTCTAAACTAAATTAGAGTCGCCATAAGTTCTTGAGAGGCTTAGACACTCGTAGGAGCTCTATACGCTCTAAAAAAATCCTAGGAGAATTCCTAGAGTCCACAACTCAATTCGAGTCGCCATAAACTTGTGCAAGCCTTGCAACGCTTCTTACCTTGTTTTCTTTTTTATTGTCTTTAATGGCTTCATCTAACCCCATTAATCGTAGATCCATGTCTGACTTTTCTTTGTGCAATAAAGAATCTACTTTTTCCTTGTTGGCCGACACTCCTAGTACTGTTGGTGGTACATGTGCTGTCGGTGTGATTGGTGCTTTACCATCCACTTGTTTGAATCCCACTACTGTAATAGCTACAGATCTGGAAGCTTCTTGTGTTCCTTTAAATACTTCTTTGATCTTGAGTGGTTTTGACCAACAAGAAGTCTCTGTTAGATCTGCCTCTAGATCTGATCTGGGTCCGTTGCTTACGGATGTGTCTCGATCTGCTCCCCGATCTACTACTTCTCTCCTGGCGAATGGGATCTCTTCCGCTGCGGGTTCCTTGCCTCCGCGAGTTCTTCCTTCGGCTGGTATCCATCAGAGTGGTTCAGATATACCTCATTTAGGGTTGATAGTGGGTAAGAGTGGTGTGTTTAGAGAACTCATTAGTTCTGGTATTTCTTATCCTTCGGGTAACACTTCGGAGGATATCGCTGCCTCAGCACTTCAACGCCAAGAGGATCTGCTTGGTTTGAAAATGTGCTCCTCGGGTTCTGAGTTTGGTGGGGCTGGATCTTCTAGTCAAGGTGCTAGTCGTCCTTCTACAGTTGAGCTTGGTAGGCTTCCTACGGTGAAGTCAGATGTCTCTGCTTCTTCTTCGGGTCCCCATCTTTCATCTGGGTTGTTGAATAGTGTAGAGTTGTTTCCTCCTCTTCGTACTACTGCGGAGTTAGATTTGAAAGCTAGGCATTCTAGTAAAGCTACGAGTTCCACAGTTGTGAAGGATTGGAAGACATTATTTTCTCACCCCAAAAGAGAGTGCTCAGAGCTTAAGTTTTATGCTCCTACTATCACTAATGGTCATATTAGTGTGAATCCCCCTCCGGAAGTTGCTACTGTAGGTAACGATTTGTGGAAAAACTGTCTGGTTGGACAGTTTATTAATAGAAAACCTCCATATAGTTATTTGAAATCCACAGTTAAGCGTTTATGGGGGCGTATGGAGATCCCAGAGATTATGTCTCTTGACAATGGGTTATTCATTTTTAGATTCAGTCAGACTACTACAGTGGAATGGGTTCTTGATTCTGGCCTATGGCATATTGGGGGTAAGCCTCTTATTCTGAGGAGATGGCAACCTAGTATGAACTTACTTAAGCCTCTCCTTCGGAAAATTCCTATTTGGGTTAAGCTTTTTAATGTCCCACAGGAATATTGGAACATTGATGGGTTTAGTTATGTAGCTAGTGCTATAGGAGTGCCATTGTATCTTGATGCTTTCACGGAATCATGTTCCAGATTATCTTTTGCTAGAGTGTGCATTGAAGTTGATGTAGAGTCAACCTTTCCTACAAATTTTTCCCTTGTTACGAGTAAAGGTCTTGTTATCAATATTCAAGCTGAATATCCATGGAAACCGCAGGTTTGCCCTAATTGCCATGTCTTTGGTCATACTGTTGCTCAGTGTGCCACTCAACTTAAGAAAGTTTGGGTTCCTAAAGTTGCTGGTAATGAGAATTGATGCACTGATCGGAATAGGGACAATGATCGGAATAGATGTTTTTGCATGAATTAGGGCATCTCTTTTGGGATTTTATCCTTGTAATTTCTTGGTTGAGTATACAGGCAAATAAGCTTTCCTTTTGTTGAGCTTATTCGTTTGTATATTCTGTTTGCTAGATTCTTGATCTAGCTTTGTCTTGTATTTCTTCTATTTTCCATTTATACAATCTCACTTACCAAAAAAAAGAAAAAAAAAAACGAATTGATGCACTAACTCTACTCCTATAGTTCCTGATGCTGATGTATCTTCTTCAGGTGATCCTGCTACTAGTGTAGACCAACCTGTTACTATTTATTCTTCTCTAGATAGTGGATCCACCCCTGTTGCTTCTATGGTTAGAGGGGATGTCCCTGCTATTTCCTTGCCTCCTGAATCAATTTCAATTGCTGAGTGATCAGGATGAAGAGAATAATGGTAATATTTCTGCAAAGACTGATAGTGTGCAAACTGATGGGAATTTACTTCCTGTAGAGAATGAGAATGTTCTGTCTGGAGGGGTGAATACAAGTTCAAAGGTTGAGAGCTCTCTTGAGAATAATTTTAAGTATCGTAAGCTTAAAGTTGATGAGTTAGACAAGCGAGCCACCAATAGTAAGAAGAAGAACTGGAGTAATAAGAAAACTAAAGGTAAAGGTTCAGGTGGGTCAGGGACTAAGAGTGCTGCTGTTGGCAAGGGGAAGGGTGTTGCTCACCATTCAAAATCTTAATGATAAATACAGCATTTTGGAACAAAAGAGGTCTCAACGACCCTCTTAAGCAGAAAGAAATAAAGACTCTTATAGCTTCTAACTCTATTCAGATGTTTGGCATTGTGGAAACTAAGGTTCAGATTAATAAATGGGAGCGTATCCTCCATTCCATTGCTCCTAACTGGAGGTGTGTTCATAATTATCATGCTTCAACCCAAGGTCGGATTTGGGTCTGCTGGAATCCTCATGTGCTTAAAATCTTCAAGTTGTCTTCTCTTCAGATCAGATCATTCACTATAAGATCCTTCTCCACTGTTGGGAATCGAAAAAGAGGGAAAAATTGAAGTGCGGAATATAAAAATTTTTCCTACGATTCCCAATCCCATGAATCTAACTATGCATAACACAAAATCAAACCCTAACTACAAAGAGGGTTAGAACACTTACAGAATTTTTGTCTTCTCCGTTTTGCTCCAAGCTTTGATTCCGGACAGCGGTGAATGAGCAGCCCAAGTGTGCTGCCTCCAACGGTATCCACACCTAGCTAGAGCTTCAAGTCCTTTCTTTCTTCTTCCTTGTTGTTGCTAGAGGTGGAGAAGAGAGAGAGAGAGAGAAGAGAGCCTCCAAGGGGCTGGACGGCTAGGGTTTATTGTGCAAGCCTATTGTGCCATGTCACACATAAGTGTGACTTATATAGGCAGCCCACTAAAGGGGGCTGGCCATGGGGAAGAAACCCTAATAGGGTTATGTGTAATTACACTTAATTGCACATTAACCCCTATTATTTGTATCAAATACAAATAGGCCTATAAAGAACTATTCTTTATTCACTAAAACCCTTTCTCTCATAGACTTTAAAGCCCTTCTTGCATGATCAGTGTGTGACCCATTGGGTTCACATCATTAAGTAGTAGGAATAGCACGAGGTGTGCACAATGGAACTCTTTCCATTTAGGGTCTAATTGGAACTCCTTCCAATTCCCTAATTGATTATAACTCACTTATATCAATTAGGGCTTCTACTAACCATGAGTAACACCTAGCATATGGCTCATGGTGTGGTCCTTAATGAGGTGAATAGTCATTTACAAAGAACCCTTCTGTTATAGTTTATAGGTTACAATTGCATCCTTCCTTCAACACAATGTCTCCAATTGAACTAATAGGACATGGAAGTCTGTCAAGTCCCTAGGTCAATTACTTTATACTCATTCATAGATATCAACTCATTGATGAACTCGTGAAACTCTTTTCATATTCATCCTACCATGGCCATGGATTTAATGAGTTATATTATGAATGCTATATGAGACATTCTCTCTCTTTTTCCTGAGAGTGATGGATCCCTTGTTGATCACTCACATGCCTTCATACACATAGCAGTAGGGCCAATGAACACCTTTGCAAACCCATGAATAGGATTTGCAATTAGTGTTATCAAACTTCTAAAGCTACATGCATAAGACAACTATGGTGTCTCAGGTCTAAGGATTACTTGTACCACTATAACAATGAGAAACTGATTGACAGGTAGGATAAAACTCCATTCAGTTTATCTCATATCTTTGGTCACATTCAGTGTACCTATTCTTATAATAGGCACCCACTTGTTGGTTGTAGTGTCTCCACACAAATAGCTTGAGACTAGCTATCCTCCTATAGAGTCAACCTAACAAGTGCTAGTCCTATGGTTCATTACTGTCCATCATAGTGAACCTTCAACTAGGAATGCTTAAGGAGTTTAGTACAGAGATATATCTATAGTCTCAAAATTACAACTCTTTGTAATTCCATATTCTCAACTCTAACTCCATGGACATATTATGTAAATATAAATGATGCATATAAACATAATAGAATAAGCCCTTTTATTAAATCAATAATAAATGTGACATACATAAATGAAATCAAATGATTGTTCCTAATCCCTAAACAATCATCTCTATGATTGGCTCTAGGGCATAATCCTAACAATCTCCCACTTGCACTAAAGCCAATCGACCATGTATCGCATACCTATCTTCTCAAGATGTTGGTCTTAGACATAACCAATTATGTTTTAAAGCTTTAGTCAATAGGTCTACAAAAACTTATGTAGATAATATCTTCTGTAATGTATCTATTACCTCTTCCAATGATTCCTCTAATCACTTGGAATTGTCACTCTATGAGTTTGGACTTTTGATGAGACTGTGATTCCTATACTTGAGCTATAGACCCATTGTTGTCACAAAACAAGGTGTGGGCAACTCAATGGAAGGAACAACTCTAAGTTCTAAATGAACTTATAGATCCAAACAGTCTCCTAGACAATGCGACAATTAATTCACCCTCAATAATGGAATCCACTGTATCTTTCATATAGTTCTTCCATTAAGTATTTCACCAACTAAAGTGAATATAAAATATACCCCATATGGATTATATCCAAATCCATATACCCATCTACTATGAGTTTACAATTTCCATATACAATCCAATATTCCAAATTTGAATTGATTGATAACTATTTGTAACAATTACAACATAATAGATATCAGGTTCAATACATAGTGTAAAATAAGGCTTCTTAACACTTTAAGAATCTTACTTGTGTTATCCTAGGGCACATGCCCTTGAATAATGAATTCTTATCTGAAGTAAATCAGACCTCCCTTAGAATTCTCCATGTTGAACTCCTTCAACATTTCAACTATGTTTGATGATTTGGAGATACTTAGCAATCTATATGATCTATCTCTATAGATCTTATTGGATGCTTTTGCCAAATCTTTCATGAATTAGTTTTTCTCCAAAAACTAAAACTTTACATTAGATAACATTCATATATCATTCATAATGATTATGATGTCATCCATACTTAGGATAAAGAAAAACGATCCCACTCCCACTAACCTTTTATACACTCATGGTCCATCTATACAATGAGAGAAATCAAACAATTTGATTACTTCAACTTTATAGATGTTCTAATTATGAGAACCTTGTAGTCTATTAATAGACTTCTATAACTTACACACTTTTATGGTTTTTCACCATTTGATATAACATCTTTATATCCTTTTTGACATATCTTATATTCAAAATGTGTGTTTATAGATAACAAGATCCAAATGGATTTCAGCATAACTATTATCAAACAAGTTTCTTTATAGACAACTTTTTGCCTATGTTGAAAACATTCTTAAATAGCCAAGCCTTTTAGGTCTCTACCTATCCATATTGGATTTAATGACTCTCAGTCATTTCTCGAGTTGATGTGAAACATCGTCTAGTCATAATCAATAGGATTATCTTGGTGATCTTTATCACCAAAGAACAATTCTTTCACATTCTAGTAGAGATACAATATCTCTTTTATGTTAAGAAATATCCAATTTGATCTATGAAAAGAATGTAGTGTAGTTAAGGGTTTTTGTCTCAACAGAGACAAGGGTTGGATCTTTGTTCGTTTGTGGCTTTACAGACAATTCTATAAATTCTATCTACTTTTGCATCTTTCTTGAATGAACTCTTTCTCAAGAAAATCCAGCAAACATCCTAATGGACAACTTTTGTTCATTAGGGTAATAGAAATACTATCCCAACCACTTTTGGGATATACCACAATTCAACACTTACTTGACCGTATTTCCAGATTGTCTACATTATGTTTCCAGACATACGTAGCACAAGCCCAAGCCTTAACTTCTTTAAGTTGGGTTTCTTCCCATATCATATCTGATATAATTGGGACAAAACTGGAGTGAACCCTAAATTATCAATATGTAGCAATTTTAAGGTATATCCTAGATGGATACATTAGTAAAACTCATCGTGGATCAAACCATATCTTAATAGGGTTCAATTTGTTCTCTTAGATTCACCATTGAGCTATGGTATTCTAAGATGAGTCTACAATAATTGAATGCATGCTCTACATGACTATATACATCACAATGTATACTCAAATTATAAATGTAACTCATTCACTTCACCAAGTGAAAGATGGGTTTGGTCATCTCATAACCAAGTCATAATCGTTACATTTAAATGAGAGTCTCTACATCTCTTGTATTCTCGGAATACGTTGCATTCGCTCTAATTAGTCATTTAAATTCAGAAATCAAATTTCTAGAATGTCTTAAATGACCTAGTTAAGAAATAAGTTCCCAAAATTAATCTAGCAACTCTTGCTCTATTAAAATTTTTAAAGGTAACTTATTATCTACTTAACTTTCTGCTTCAATTTAGATTACACTAGAATCCAAAAACCAAGAAGCAGAACTAACCAACAATTTAGTTTAGAGCATGAACCAAAACTTCAAAAGTTTGGTTCTTCTAGGAAGACTGATACTTTATCAAGTTCCCTTTACAATACCTTATATTTACTACAAAATAATTATATTTCTTTGTCTTTGACTTTTCAAGACTTGCTTTCCTCTATGCTTCCATTTTAAATCACATCTAGCTTCTCAAGCTATTCTATGTGATTAATCATTTTTCAAAAGAATGATTATTAATAAACAACTTTTATTACATCCTAGTCCAGAAGAAGTCCTTTATAAGTACTATACTTTATAGTATTGTTTTACTCACAATACAACCTTTGTATGTGATGTAGGACATCAAAGGCACTTGCATTGACTAATTTTGCTTCTGAAGCTCATTAGTCATAAATACTATCATATAGTATGGCAACAAGATGCCAATTGCACATAGTGTCTTTTTCTTCTTAGGATGTTTTATGGAGGGCCTTTAATAAAAGGCCTAATAGCATATAAACAATCTTTTGAAATTGAGAACAATTCTCAATTTCCTAAGTCAATCAAAGATATCGGGTTTAGTCAAACTATCAATATCCTATATATTAGGAAATAGGGGTTTTGAGGTGAGTAATTAGGTAATCTACATAAACAGAGAATTAGATTTCATTTTTATCCATAATGATTGGGTCTTTAATCATATGGTACCTCCCATTATTTTATCAAATTCCATACACCCTCTAATGGAATTCGGGAATCTCATTCCTAATGGGGATTGGGGTCCCACTGTGACCTAGAAGCCTCACATGTTAGTTTCTTGGCTTCTAACCCACAATAAGAAGACAACTCTTTGTCTATTGCTTCATAAGCAAGTTCCAATCGTTTTGCCTCTAGGGAACATACACCTCACATGTTAGTTTCTTGGAATACTTCCCTAGTTAAGTTAAACCCATCATTCACACAGGTATGTTTCGCCAAATATATACCTCACATGTTAGTTTCTTGGTATATACCAGTTTAGGCACCCCATGATATCTCATATGTGATAGTTTCAAGTAATGTCTTTAACATGGGTAGCTCCTACATGTCTGCAACCAGGTACCCACATTAAGGGACGTTAGATGATCCTATAATGATGGAAGGCAATGAAGAATTCATTCCCCAATGACTTCTCCATTTTCAACTTAATATTAAATAAGAGGGGTTTTAAAGGGTCTCATCAAATTAACATGCATCCTATGTATCAAAATTTAAACATATAAATTATGCTATTTATAATCATACATCTCATGCTATTATAAATCATACATCGCATGCTATTATATATCAACATATATAAAGTACCATATTTTGATATTAGTCCCTAAGTGAATAGGTAACATATACCAAACTATGGTATTGGAGCTAATACAATTATCTCATAAATTAAAGCTCCCACTATGATGATTATGGACTTTGAGAGGATTCAATCCAAGCCAATAGATTGAATCCAAGGTCTAAGGTGGGTGTAGGTGATCGTAAAATAAACCATTCGTAACATGCATGCTTTCTTGAAAAACTTCTCTAAGCTTTCAAGTCCTTCAATCTGCTCCCTTGGCTTTATGGTCTCCACCATTGGCTTGTTGGGCTCTATCATGCTCCTTTGGGTCCACCATGCTCCTTAGTGCGCTCTCGATTACATAACATTTACATAATTTAAAGAAAGGGATACATAAGGGGAATGTGGGGTACATAAGAGAATGATAGAGAGAGAGGGAGAGGGAAGGTGGCATGCAAGCCCCAAATAAATTACATCACCTTAATAAAATTACAACTCTTGTAAATAATAACATCCCATTCATAAGACGGCCAATCACAATTGGTTTAAAGGGTATAGTCCATAATCATCATCCAAACACATACATACAATCTCATTGCATAATGTAAAGAAAAACTGTAAGCATTAAAACATATGGGCATTATGGTAATTCTCTTGAATGATTTACATTAATCTCATTAATGCATCCTAATCTTATTAGGTTTTAACAAAAATATCCAGAATTAAATAAAGTCTTAACATTTAAGACATTACAGTTTCAATTAATCAAATTAATTTAAAACATGTAAAGTTTCCTAAAATAACTCTAATATCCAATATTAGGGTTTCCTTAATTAAACAAAACAATTTCATTTAATTAAGAATTTCCAGATTTTAATTTAATCCCTAATTGTGTTTTAAACCATTTAAAACATTATAAAATTAATCAATATTAATTAAATAATTAATATAGGAATTAAATAAAATCATTAAAATGATGAATTAGTGTATTAGGGTTTCCTAAAACCCTAAACCCTAAATGCATAACCCTAAACCCTAAATGCAAGCCCTAATCATTAAATGCCTTATGATTGGTCATTTAATGACCAATCATTAAAACCCTAGGTTCATACGGTATTTAATAAAAGGGATTAGGGTTTAATTAATGCCAAATAGGGTATTAATTACCCTTAATTAATTACACTAATTAGGGTTTCCAAAACCCTAACCCTAGACATCATTAATGGTATTAATTATGCCCTAACAATCAATAACCATGATTGGTCATTTAATGACCAATCATTAACTCTTAATTAAGGTAATTAATATTCCAATTAGGGTTTTAATTAATGCCATAATGAAATTAGGGTTTCATCATTAACTCAAAATTAGGGTTTCATCCTTAACTCTATGCAGCCGTCACTACCAGGGGGCTGCCTGAGCTTGGCTAGGCTGCCATGGCCACCAACGACTGTGGGAGGCCATGGCCAGTCATGGGAGAACATCCTAGGGGTGTGGGACAAGCCTCTGGACACGTGAGAAGTGGTGGAAGTGGCTGCCATCATCAAGAACAATCAGGGTTTCCAAAACCCATTGCTGGAGCCATTGTTGCAGACCTTGAAGGTCACAATAGCTTCTAAAACCTTATCAATTCGACTCTTCCATTGAAACCAGCTTTTGTATCATGTCCCTACATGAAATACTAAGCTAATAGAAGACGTTTGGATGATCAAATCATCATCAATTGTTCTAAACAATTAAAACAACAGTAGGCTGCCCAGAAATTTACAGCATACTGTCCATTGTCAGAAATTTATTTAAAACCCAGCAAGATGAATGAATTAGGCTACCAAACGAATTTTCCCAGTATCCTACATGTCTTAGGAAACTAATGCAATTGGTTTCATGCAATTTGGAGTTCCCTAACTCAAGTTCTAATCAAAACTCCATTGATGACTTTTCTGCAGAGAAAATCTGCTATGCTGTTCATGAAAAATTTTCAAACTTTTTGAATCTTTTTCCATCAAAACCTTTTTGAAACTTAAAGAAAATCATATACACATGATATATAATGATCCTACAATGATCTTCCATCATAAATACAGCAGCTTTAATTAGAATTAATTGCAAGAACCTTTGGGTTCTAAAACCCAGATTCAGCCTCCATGGTGTTCTTCTCCTTCTTCCTTCTGTTCTAGCATCTTAATCCAATTATGATGCATCTAAATGCTTGGTAACCTTTCCCTACCATGTCTAGAACATAACCCAAGTGGTGGCAACCATTGCCATGCCTTTGATCTCCATCAATAACTCAAAGTTGTGGTTATTGCATCATTCCTGAGCAAAACTGTCTTTCCAGACAGCCTGTAGTAAAAAATTCATAACTTTCACTACAGAACTCGGATTGACGCACCGTTTGTTGGGTTGGAAAGCTTATTCAAAGACCTTTCTAACCATATATGGCTCGAAAATTTTGGAGAAGAACTCTGAATTCGGCATGCAAAACAAGATGACGGTTTTTCATGGCAACCATGAAAACTGTTCATAACAGTTTTATAAAACCCTAGTTTCGTTATTCTTCTTCTCCAAACTCAAACCCTATGCAACCTATTGCATCCATGGATACACTTAACCATCAATTAGAAGAGGAGTAGAAGAGAATTGACCTAGGGTTCCAAACCCTAGGTTCAGCCATGGAGGAAAACCAATTATGCAGAAAAAATTTTCCAGATTTTTGAATCATTCAACTACACCATAATTACCAGCCCATATGTATTTTGTATTATGCATAATCATGGCTCTGATACCACTGTTGGGAATCGAAAAAGAGGGAAAAATTGAAGTGCGGAATATAAAAATTTTTCCTACGATTCCCAATCCCATGAATCTAACTATGCATAACACAAAATCAAACCCTAACTACAAAGAGGGTTAGAACACTTACAGAATTTTTGTCTTCTCCGTTTTGCTCCAAGCTTTGATTCCGGACAGCGGTGAATGAGCAGCCCAAGTGTGCTGCCTCCAACGGTATCCACACCTAGCTAGAGCTTCAAGTCCTTTCTTTCTTCTTCCTTGTTGTTGCTAGAGGTGGAGAAGAGAGAGAGAGAGAGAAGAGAGCCTCCAAGGGGCTGGACGGCTAGGGTTTATTGTGCAAGCCTATTGTGCCATGTCACACATAAGTGTGACTTATATAGGCAGCCCACTAAAGGGGGCTGGCCATGGGGAAGAAACCCTAATAGGGTTATGTGTAATTACACTTAATTGCACATTAACCCCTATTATTTGTATCAAATACAAATAGGCCTATAAAGAACTATTCTTTATTCACTAAAACCCTTTCTCTCATAGACTTTAAAGCCCTTCTTGCATGATCAGTGTGTGACCCATTGGGTTCACATCATTAAGTAGTAGGAATAGCACGAGGTGTGCACAATGGAACTCTTTCCATTTAGGGTCTAATTGGAACTCCTTCCAATTCCCTAATTGATTATAACTCACTTATATCAATTAGGGCTTCTACTAACCATGAGTAACACCTAGCATATGGCTCATGGTGTGGTCCTTAATGAGGTGAATAGTCATTTACAAAGAACCCTTCTGTTATAGTTTATAGGTTACAATTGCATCCTTCCTTCAACACAATGTCTCCAATTGAACTAATAGGACATGGAAGTCTGTCAAGTCCCTAGGTCAATTACTTTATACTCATTCATAGATATCAACTCATTGATGAACTCGTGAAACTCTTTTCATATTCATCCTACCATGGCCATGGATTTAATGAGTTATATTATGAATGCTATATGAGACATTCTCTCTCTTTTTCCTGAGAGTGATGGATCCCTTGTTGATCACTCACATGCCTTCATACACATAGCAGTAGGGCCAATGAACACCTTTGCAAACCCATGAATAGGATTTGCAATTAGTGTTATCAAACTTCTAAAGCTACATGCATAAGACAACTATGGTGTCTCAGGTCTAAGGATTACTTGTACCACTATAACAATGAGAAACTGATTGACAGGTAGGATAAAACTCCATTCAGTTTATCTCATATCTTTGGTCACATTCAGTGTACCTATTCTTATAATAGGCACCCACTTGTTGGTTGTAGTGTCTCCACACAAATAGCTTGAGACTAGCTATCCTCCTATAGAGTCAACCTAACAAGTGCTAGTCCTATGGTTCATTACTGTCCATCATAGTGAACCTTCAACTAGGAATGCTTAAGGAGTTTAGTACAGAGATATATCTATAGTCTCAAAATTACAACTCTTTGTAATTCCATATTCTCAACTCTAACTCCATGGACATATTATGTAAATATAAATGATGCATATAAACATAATAGAATAAGCCCTTTTATTAAATCAATAATAAATGTGACATACATAAATGAAATCAAATGATTGTTCCTAATCCCTAAACAATCATCTCTATGATTGGCTCTAGGGCATAATCCTAACATCCACACAGTTCAAAAGCAATTTCTTTGTTCTATTATTTATGCTTCTAATTCGCTGGTGGAACGTGGCTATTTATGGGAGCATATAAAGTCTATTGCGGGGGGAAATGGTGATAGCCCCTGGATTGTTTTGGGTGATTTTAATTTTTCAAGTTTCATTGTGAGAGATATGGTGGTTCTAATTCTCATTCTCAAACTATTATGGATTTTCATGCTTGTCTTCTCCATGTGGATCTTTTTTATATGCCTTTTATGGGCCTTCTGTTTACCTGGACTAACAATAGAGAGGGGGATGCTCTTATTGCCTGAAAACTTGATAAGGTCTTGATCAATGACAGATGGCTTGATGAATTCCCTCACTCCACTGCTGTTTTCGGTAGTCCTGGAATATCTGATCATACTCTTGTTGTTGTTACTTGTTCTAACAATATGTCAAAGACTAAGAAGTCATTCAAGTTTTTTAATTATTAGACTAACCATCCTGATTTTGTGTCCACTGTCTAGAAAAGTTGGGATATTCAATGTTAGGGCACCCCAATGTTTATTCTCTATAGCAAGCGTAAAGCTCTCAAGAAGGAACTCCGGACTTTTAATAAGGCTAATTATGGAGCTCTCAGAGATAAAGTGCAGCAGGCCAAATCGAGTCTTGATAATGCTCAGACTCAACTTCTCCATAATCCTCAAGTGTCTCATTTTTGTATTGAGGAGAAGGATTGCTTACGCAAGTATGTGGACCTTGTTATGGTTGAGGAAGCATTTCTAAAGCAAAAGTCTCGCATAATTGGCTCAAGCTGGGTGATCACAATACTAGCTACTTTCACAAAACAGTCAAGATTCGTAATTCTTTCAATGAGGTTAGAAGCATTTATAATTCCTCTATGGCACTCTCATAACCAATCCTTCTGAGGTAAAGGAAGAAGCTGTTTAGCATTTTCAGAGTATTTTAGGCCAGTCTTCTAATGTGAATTCCAACATTTTACAAAGATTACACTTGCTTGATAATTTCAAATGGTCTGCTGATCATCTGGATCATCTTAACCAGCTTGTTACTACTATGAGATTAAGGAGTCTATGTTTTCGCTTAACAACGAAAAAGCTCCTGGTCCTGATGGGTTCTCTGCTTGTTTCTTTAAAAAAGCTTGGCATATTGTGGGATCTAATGTTATAGCTGCAGTGAGCTCCTTCTTTCAACAAGGCAAACTGTTGGGTGAGGTTAATGCTACTATAATTGCGCTTGTTCCTAAGGTGCAAAATCCTTCTTCTATGGGGGATTTCAGACCCATTTCCGGTTGTAATACTATATACAAGTGTATTTCTAAAATTATTGCCAATCGTTTCAAACTTTGTTTGCCTACCTTTATCAGTCACAACCAATCTGCTTTTGTGCAAGGGAGGAGAATTTCTGACAATAATTTACTGGCTCAAGAGCTTCTTAAGAACTATCATAGGCGTAGAGGGTCTCCGAGATGTGCAATCAAGGTTGATCTTATGAAAGCCTATGATACGGTGGATTGGGGTTTTCTTATTGAGGTGCTTACTACTCTTAACACCCCGATTCATGTGATCAATTGGATCAAGGCTTGCATATGCTCCCCTAAGTTCTCTGTTTCCATCAATGGCGGTTTAGAGGGATATTTTCAAGGCAAACATGGTTTGAGGCAAGGAGACCCTCTTTCTCCTTATTTGTTTGTTATTGTTATGGAAGTGCTTTCCAGGCTTCTATCCAATGCTACTGCCCAACCTTCTTTCAAATTTCATGCTAGATGCCAAAAGTTGAAGCTCACCCACTTGTGTTTTGCTGATGATTTACTTTTGTTCAGCTATGGTAATGCTGATTCTACCTCTATTATCAAGCAGGTATTGAATAAGTTTGCTGATTTGTCTGGTCTTAAAGCTAACTTAAAGAAAAGTGTGATTTTCTTCTCTGGGATTTCTAATGGGGTTAAGGAGTCCATTCTCCATAATATGGGATTCTCAAAAGGTTTTCTTCCTGTGCGATATTTGGGAGTTCCTTTGATTACCAAGAAGTTGTTTTATGGTGATTGCCAACCTCTTATTGATCATATAACCAAAAGGATTCAATCTTGGAGCAGTAAATTCCTCTCTTATGCTAGTAGACTCCAATTGTTGAGGTCCGTGCTTTATAGTATTCAAGCTTACTGGGGTCAAATCTTCATTTTTCCCAAAAAGATTTACAAGTCCATTTACTAATTATTCCGCAATTTCTTTTGGACAGGGAAAGAAAATAAGCATTCTGGAGCTAAAGTTAGTTGGAATTCTATATGTAAGCCGAAATCTGAAGGGGGATTGGGTATTCGAAGTCTTGAAGCTTCTAATATTGTGGCTATCTCTCGACACATCTGGCATATTTTTTGCAGGGCTGACTCTTTATGGATTTTTTTTTTTTTTTTTTTTGATAAGTGAGTTATGATATACCAAAAAAAATAAAGATATACATGAAGCGCAAGACAAGCCCTCAAAGGGCCGCAAACAAAATGAAAAGAACAAACCCTCACATCCTGAGGGAAGGAAACCAAAGAACAAGCAAACTAGCCTGGGACAATGCTAGGGAAATTAACATTGAAGCCTTTCCCGTTAGGAGATTTTGAAGGAGAGTGCTGATAAAAATTGGACCCATGTCTAGAGAGAGAAGCTCTGGATCCGTCTCCATACCATGTTGTCCCTTTTTCTTTTGATCCGATTGCCTCTTGCCTTCTTCAGTTATTGTCGATTACTTTATGATGAATAGGTCCTGTTCATTGACTGATGTTTCTGGTACGGTGGTCCCCGTTAGTGGAGCCATATCTCCACCTAACCCTTGTTTGAGTTATGACTCAACTTCTACCTCTTCTGGTGCTGTTAACTCGTCGACTTGGGAAGATCTAGGTTCCCTTGTTCCGTTGGCACATCCAGTAGGTGGATCTGGTCCTTCGGATCTGCCATCGGCGGTTCTTGGTGCTTCTGTGCTCCGTCAACATGAGATCGATCCCTCCTCTCACGGTCGTTCTTCAACGCCTGCTGATTCGACCCTTCTCTGCAAAGATCGGGGTTGCGATCTGCCTTGTGCTTCCTCTCCGGTGGGTAAATCTCATCTCGTTCACTCGATCTCAGTCCGTTCTTCTGCCGATAATAGGGTTCCTTCGGTATTTTCTGATCCTTCGATGGCTGGCGTTACCCCGTCAGATCCGACGACTGTGATGTCCTCTGTAGTATCTCGTGGTGGTTCTGGTTCTTCTGGTGTCTCTAGTTCAGGAACATCTCTGTCACATGATTCTGGTGTTGCTTTTCCTTCGCGTGGCAGCCTTAGTAGTGTCGGAATCACTTACCCATCTGGGAGCAACTCCGTGGATCTTGGACTCATGGCTCTTCGCAAGCAGGTTGAGTTGCTGGCCCAATCTTCATCTTCGGGTAGATCTGGATCTGAGAGCATCGGTGTGGGCTCTTTCTCCGGTGTCAGCTCTTCTTCTCCGGTGAGTTACATTCCAAATCTCTCTGCGGTTAATGGGTTTACTGTGAGTTCTTGCAGTGGTTCTGAGTCAGTTGGTGCAACTCCGTTTGTTCTTCCGGTGTGTTGTGGTTCTGGGTCTACTGATGCTCCCGGTGGCGGATTGATCACTTCTGGTAATTCCTTGATGTCTGAAAGCACCTCTGATGATTTTCCTGCTCTTAACCCAGCATTAGGCCGTGTATCTAACAGTCTCCCAACTAGCTCATATGGTAAGAACCCAGGGTCTGTACCTAGTAATGGCTCTCCTCGAGTCATTAGCGATTGGAAACAACTCTTCTCTACAGGTAAACGTGGCTATTCTGAGCTTAAGTTTCATGAACCTATGAGAATTAATGGTAAGATAGTGGTGAAACCTCCCCCTGAAGTAGTTAAAGCTGGCTGTGATCTATGGAAAAATTGCTTGGTGGGGCAGTTCATTGACAAGAAACCAGCATATGCTTTTCTCAAAACCACCGTTGATAGGCTTTGGGGAAGGAAAGAAATGCCAGAAGTGTTGTCTACTGAGAATGGGGTTTATTTTTTCAAGTTCAATAATCCAGATGCTTTAGAATGGGTGCTGGATGCTGGTCCATGGTTTATAGGAGGGAAACCTCTTATTCTGAGTAGGTGGAAGCCGAATATGGAGATAATAAAACCACAATTGCAGAGAATTCCTATCTGGGTGAAGCTGTTTAATGTGCCTGTTGAATACTGGACTAATGAAAGTATGGGTTATGTTGCTAGTGCCATTGGTACTCCTCTTTACTTGGATGCTTTAACTGAATCTAGAACCAGATTATCATTTGCTAGACTGTGTGTGGAAGTGGAAGCTAATTTTGATTTCCCATCTACCTTTGATCTCATTCTTATGGATGGCAGTACCAGAGAAATCAAGGTGGAATATCCATGGAAGCCTCATGTGTGCAAGACATGTAATGTCTTTGGTCACTCCACGGTGCATTGTCCAGTTGCAGTCAAGCAGGTATGGGTACCTAAGCATAAAGATATTCCTGTTTCTTCATCTAGTAAGGGCGATTTAGGGGCGGATAGTATTGTTACTGAGATCTTCTCTTCCTCAGTTGTGGCTTCTAAGTCTACTGGGATTGATATGACTCAGTCTGCCATCCTTCTGAGTGAACAGTTACCTGATCAGGCTACTACATTACCTTCTTCTCTCTTGGCTGACAGGGTAAACCCAGATTTGTTAGTGGTTAACAACAACCATTTTAGTGTTCTGCAAGTGGTCGATACTGTTAGTGATGAGGCTGTTGTTGAGTCTTCTCCTCCTCGTATCCAGAAGGCTGTTATTGTGGAGACTGATTCTTCTCCTGAGATAAACACCAAGTATGCCAATATGAAAATTGATGAGTTGGTAAATAAAGGGAATAATAAGAAGAAAAAAGGGCGCAGTAATCAAAAGTAAACCAAACCTCCCTCCATGCCAGCTTCTAAGAATCAGAGTAACCCTGATAAGGGGAAGGCCACTGTCACTTCCCCTGCTCTTAATGATTAACACGGCCTTCTGGAATATAAGAGGGCTTAATGACCCTCTGAAACAAAAGGAGGTTAGGTCTCTTATTAAGGATAATAATCTTAGTTTGTTTGGTATTGCTGAAACAAAAGTTAGGCTAGTGAAATGGGACAAGATCTTATATGCCATTGCGCCTGGGTGGAAGGGTGCTCACAACTATCATGCTTCTACTCAAGGCAGAGTTTGGGTATGTTGGAATCCGAATGAAGTGAATGTGCGAGTTGTTTTCTCTACTGACCAGATTATTCATTGCCATGTCCACACTATCAGAGATCATGTGCATTTTTTCTGTTCTTTTATTTATGCTTCCAATTCTCAACAAGATAGAGTTATGCTGTGGAATCACTTATCCTCCCTTTCTATCTCTAATGGTGCCATACCTTGGATGTTATTGGGTGACTTCAACACTGTCCGCTATTGTAGTGAGAGATTTGGCGGTCTGAGATCTACTAATTCTTCTATTTCCTCTTTTCATGATTGTTTGTTACAAGCTGATCTGGTGGACATGCCTTTCATTGGTCCGTTGTTCACCTGGACTAATAAGCGTGAAGGGGACGCTCTCATTGCTCGCAAGCTTGATAGAGCTCTTATGAATGAGGGCTGGCTGGACTCATTTCCTTCCTCTGTTACTGTGTTTGGTAGCCCTGGCATTTCTGACCATTGCCCTATTATTGTGTCTCATTCTGTGAGGAAGGATAATGTTAGGAAGCCATTTAAATTCTTTAATTTCTGGACTAATCACCCTGATTTTCTTAGTATTGTGCAGAAGTGTTGGGATGTGTACTTTCAAGGCACGCCCATGTTTAAACTCTATTGTAAGCTTAAATCTCTTAAGTCTGAGTTGAGGAAGTTCAATGCCACTCACTTTGGAGCTATCAGGGATAAAGTCCAGCATGCTAAAACCAAACTTGCCACTGCTCAAATTAATCTGTTGCACAACCCCCAGGAGCATACTTATATTATTGAGGAGAAAGATTGCCTTCGGGAATTTGTTAATGTTGCTTCTGCTGAGGAGGCCTTCCTTAAGCAGAAATCACGCGTCAACTGGCTCACTCTTAGAGATCAAAACTCTGGTTTTTTTCATAAAGCTGTCAAGACTCGTAATGCTTTCAATTCTATTAGCAAAATTTATGATAGCTCAGGCAAGCTTCTTACTGCTCCCAGTGAGATTAAAAATGAAGCTACTAATTTCTTTCAAAATTTGCTCTGTCCCACTATGATGAGTTCTCTGCCCAGCAGGGACATTCTGAGGAATATTGGGAATTTTGCCTGGGATGAGGAGCAGCTGAGGCTTCTTAATAGCCCTGTTACTCTGGATGAGATCAAGGAAACACTTTTCTCTCTTAATAATGACAAAGCTCCTGGGCCTGACGGCTTCACCCCTCTGTTCTTTAAGAAGTCGTGGAGTATTGTTGGTCCTGATGTTCTTGCTGCTGTCTCTTCCTTCTTTCAGGATGGTAAATTGCTTGGGGAAGCTAATGCTACTATCATTGCATTAGTTCCCAAAGTGACTAATCCCTCTACTATGGGAGATTTTAGGCCTATTTCTTGTTGTAACACTATATATAAATGCATTGCAAAGATTATTGCTAACAAAATCAAGCCTTGCCTTCCTGCTCTTATCAGCCCCAACCAGTCTGCATTTGTCCAAGGTAGAAGGATTTCTGACAACATTCTCCTTGCCCAGGAAATTCTCAAGAATTATCATAGAGATTTGTACTCTCCCAGATGTGCCATCAAAGTTGATCTAATGAAGGCGTATGACTCCGTTAATTGGAATTTTCTCATTGAGGTTCTCACAATCCTCAAGACTCCTGCTCACCTTATCCAATGGATTAAAGCTTGTGTTTGCTCTCCTAAGTTTTCAGTGTCTATTAATGGTGGTCTGGAAGGGTATTTTCAAGGGAAAAGAGGTCTTAGACAGGGAGACCCTCTATCACCTTATCTCTTTGTGATTGTCATGGAAGTGTTCTCCCGTATGATCAATTGTGCTGCTGCCAAGCCTCAATTCAAGTACCATGCCCGATGTGACAAAGTTCAGCTGACTCATCTCTGTTTTGCTGATGACCTTCTCATTTTTTCTCATGGATGTTTGGAGTCTATCTCTATTATCAAGCAAGTTCTGGCTGATTTTGAAGCTATCTCTGGGCTTAAAGCTAATCTAGGTAAGAGTGTAGTTTTCTTCTCTGGTGTTCCATCTCCTATCCAAGACTCCATTCTCAATACCTTGGGGTTTCATGGAGGTAAACTCCCTGTCAGATATCTTGGAGTGCCTCTCATTACTAAGAAGCTTACTAGGTCTGATTGTCAGCCTCTTATTGAGCGCATTACCCAGCGTATTAATTCTTGGAGTTGTAAGAGACTTTCTTATGCAGGGAGACTTCAACTTCTTACTTCTGTTCTCTACAGTATCCAAGCCTACTGGTGTAGTATTTTTATCCTTCCTAAGAGCATTTACAAGACTATTGAACAAATTTTTCGTAACTTTCTCTGGACTGGTACTGACACCAAGCACAGTGGTGCTAAAGTGAAGTGGTCTTTGATTTGTCTTCCCAAATCTGAGGGTGGTCTTGGTCTCAGGCGTTTGAATGAGTGGAATATGGCAGCCTCGTTTAGACACATTTGGAGCATATTCTGTCAAACAGGCTCGTTATGGGTGGCTTGGGTGAAAGCTTACTTATTAAGAGGTAAAAGCTTCTGGTCAGTGAACACTCCTGCTGATTGCTCGTGGGTTTGGAGGAAACTCCTTAAGGTACGAGACATTATTAGACCTTTCATTCAGCATTCCATTGGTGATGGCTCTTCTACCTTTCTTTGGCACGATTATTGGCATCCTATTGGTCCCCTGTTTAATTTTTTTGGTAGCAGAATCATGTATGATAGTGCACTGCCTTCCCATTCTAAGGTTAGTGCTATTGTGCATCGGTATGATTGGAACTGGCCTGCTTCCATCACGGCTGACCTTTTGGAGCTTCAGCGAGCTACTCCTACTAACTTCAAGCCTAATTTTTCTAGGCCTGATACGCTCCGTTGGGTGCCAGCCTCCTGTGGGCAATTCACGGTCTTTTCTGCTTGGGATTCTATTCGTTCAAAAAAGGAGTCAGTTGAATGGTATAGAGTTGTTTGGTTCCCTAAAGCCATTCGTAGGCATGCTTTTATTCTTTGGCTTGTTATCCATAATAGGATTGTTACCAGAGATAAACTTAAATTATGGGGGCTAATTTCTGATGATGCCTGTGTGCTTTGCCAAGGCTCGATTGAAAGCAGGGACCACCTTTTCTTTCAATGTAGCTACTCTGCTGAAATATGGGGTACTGTCTTGCGCAAGTGTGGTGTCATTCGGTTTCCACGGTTTTGGGCAAATGAGCTAAGGTGGGCTATACACTCTCTAAAATCTAATGAATTCGGCTCTACTTTGAAGAAGATTGCCTGGGCTGCTACAATATATCATGTTTGGCAGGAGAGGAATAATAGGCTTCATGAAAACTCCTTCAAGACTTCCAAAATGGTTTTGGCTCTTATTGTTGATGATGTTCGAATTAGAGCAGTGAATTTCAAAGGAATTAAAGATAACATTAGAACTAGGGATTTATGCTGTAATTGGGGTATTCATGCGGATATTTTTAGTTAGGTTTTTGCTTGGCTTACCTCGGGCTGTGAGGTGTTCTCTTTTGGCCTAAACAATCTCTTAAGCTTCCTAAGGTTAAGCTTAGGTGATTGTTTTGGCTTTGTTGTAGGCCTTTGGCTTGTTTTCTTTTCTTTCTTTTAATATATCTCTCACTTATCAAAAAAAAAAAAAAAAAAAAAAAAAAAGGAGAGTGCTGATGGGATGTTTGAAACAATTGAGAATTTGTAGCCTTGATGCAAGACTTGCTTGGTTTGAGCTTTAAATTGGCCAAGGCAGTGTCTAGGAAACTAGGATGCCTATTAACAATAGGCATTAAAATACCCATGTCAACCGAGTTGGGAGGCTTCCTAAGAACATTGGGAACTACCATACTGTCTTTAGGGGAGTCAAGCACCTCAAAACTGTTCAACAAAGTAGGGGAACCAAAATTAACTGCTTCTTTTCCTTTGAATGATTTGTTCTTCTTAGCCACTGTAGTCCATTCCATAGAATCTTGCAAAGTAATCACTGTAATATCCAAATTAGAGGGTTTAGAGCTCTCTATAGTTTGGCATTTAGGAATCCACATTTGTTTGCGTGATTTGGGACAAGAGTTGAGGCTATGTCCAAAGCATTTACACCTATTGCAGCGTTGGGGTTTCCAAGTTGTTTCAATTGTGATGCAAGCGATCTCTCCAGTACTCATCACAAGATTAAAATTATCAGGAATAACGTCTTTAACCGATATCTCAATGCAAGCGCGGGCAAACCTAATACGCTCCATTTTTTTTTGTGGCTTCATCAAAGTAGAGAGGTCTACCAACAGCACTAGCAACATAACTCAATCCATCATTAGACCAATATTCCAAAGGAACATTAAAAAGTTTTACCCAAATAGGAATTTTGGAAAGAGAAACTTTAGTAAGGTTTATAGCCGGCTGCCATTTTCTAAGAACAATAAATTTGCCAGCAAAAAACCACGGACCAACATCAAGAATATGGTCACATCTACAAGTATTAGTGAATTTAAAGATGAAACACCCATTATCAAGTGAAAAAACCTTCACATGATCTGCTCTACCCCAAAGCCGGTTTGCCCAAAGTTGAACAAGGGAGAAGGGAAGTTTCTTATCAAGGAAATGACCCACTAGAGAACCTTCCCAAGCAGCACATCCCTTCAAAGCAATATCTTTCCGTGGTTTCACCCCTATTCTCCCATTTGATTTACTAGGTTCATAATAAACAAGCTTTGAGGATTGTTTTTTAGGAGAAAATAAACTAAGCTAGGAACTAGGCTTACCATGGGATTGAGAAGCATCCAAACACGGCTGGATAGGTGAAGTGGAGCACGTGGTGAGGCCCTCATCACACCAAGATAGTATGGGCTGTGAAGTATGAGACTCAACAAACGGGAAACCAAAAGAATTCCCACTAAAAGTGGTAGACACGGGACCCACCAGATCCTTCTCTCCAACAAGCAAAGGATAAAAGGTATGGTTACCATCCACTTTAGACATATTCACGTAGGGGACAAAGTCAGCACTTGTTGGAGGATGTGCCTTAAAAGCAACATCACTATCACCACTAGCACAAAGAGGAGCATCCAAATAAGGCTGGTTAGGAAAAGTGGAGCACGTGGTGGGACCCTCATCACACCGAGATTGTTTGGACGAAGAATTTCCCCCAAAAAATTTTCCTTCACTCTGATCAAGACCCGACACCAATGGCAAATTTCCTGGAAAAACCTGGGCACATGTCTTCACAACATTGTGACTCGCTAAGCCAGATGCGTGAACATCAAACTTCACATGGGGAACAAGTACAACTGGTGATGGACCAAGAGCCTTCGTATCAACAGCATCACTATTGTCCAAAACGGCATTGACAGTAACCCCACTTGCACAAGCTTCTGCGTGAACTCCACTCGTCTTCAAGCTAGAACCAACCATACCCAAAACGGGACAATCAATCTGAGCATCACCATCATCAGAAACAAAACTATCATCAGAGTTAACACTGCTATCATAGCAAGAATCTTCATCTTCATTTGAAACATTGTTTTGAACCTGAACGATATGGTTCCAAATTGAAGAGCAGCAAGAAATATCTTGAAAAACAAGAGCTTCGACAGCATCATCTTTTGGATCATGCCAAGAGATGGTAGTATCATTATGCTTTGAATAAATAACATCTAATCTAAAACAATGAGAGTGTAAAGACGTATTGTTACTCTAATCATAAACAACCAGCTAGACAATGGCAATTCTACCTTTCTATGGCATGATAATTGGCATCAATTAGGTCCTTTATTCCCTCTTTTTGGTGCGCGAGTGATGTATGATTCTGGGCTACCTTTAGATGCTAAAGTTAGTGCTGTTTTGGATGGATCCATATGGAGATGGCCAATTACTGTCACTATGGAGTTGCTCGAAATTCAAGCTTCTTTATTGCCTATTTTTAGTTCTCGTGAGGATGTTATCATATGGGTTCCTGATCCATCTGGGGGTTTTTCTATGCACTCTGCTTGGGATATGTTAAGAGACAAATTACCTTCTAAAGAGTGGTATTCCCTTGTATGATTCTCTAAAGCTATTCCTAAACATTCATTTATATTATGGCTTGCTATGCAGGATAGGCTCACTACCATGGATCGTTTGGTTATGTGGGGTGTTACTACCAATGCTACTTGCATATTATGTAACCAGGGTTATGAAAGCAGGGACCACCTCTTCTTCCTTTGTAGATACTCCTCCACGGTTTGGGGGAAAATTCTGAGTCCATGCTGCATCAATCGTACTCCAAGATATTGGACAAATGAACTTCTTTGGGCTACTCATATCTCCAAGAGCAAATCTTTTTGTTCAATAGTTAAAAAACTTGCTTTTGCCTCTACTATATACAACATTTGGCAAGAGAGGAATGCCCACCTTCACGATAATGCTTTCAGGAATGAATGCTTTTTGCTGAAGAGTATTATTAGTGACATTAGGCTTAGAGCTTCTACTTTTGTTAATATCAAGGACAATGAGCGCACTAGGGCTTTTTGTGATAATTGGAACATTAGTCTAGATATTTTTTTGATGTTGCTTGCCTCAGGTTCTGAGGTTTGTTTTCAGTATTCTTTAAACAAACCTATAAACCATTTCTTGGCTTATAGGTTTGTCTTTAGATGATGATTTTTCTTTGGCCGTTTGGCTTTGGATACTCTCATTGTACATCATTTGTTTTGGAATATACATCTTACTTACCCAAAAAAAAAAAATAATAATCATAAACAACCAAGGTTGAGTTTTCCAAAATACCACAAAACTCAATATTGGTACGACCAGAGCCTAACAATCTCCAAACTTTCTCATCATCAAGGCGATATATAGTAGCTCGCTGAATCTCAAAGGAAGACTCACCAATGCCACCATTATCAACCTTACCAGCTGGGAGACATTGGAGAAGTGCAGAAGCTTCCCTACTAGTATCACTGCCACCAGAACCAAACCTGACAGAATCATGGACCAAATCATCTTTCAGATCTGATTTAGATAAGGTAATCATAGGTGATTTCTTATTCTTCTTCTTATTGGCCGACCTTCTACCCATGATTCGTCAAACCAGAGGCTTACCAAGAGAGAAAACGCCATAGATGAGAGAAGAGAAAACCAGAGCTTCTCTCTCTAGAAAAAACCATCTCCTCCAGTTGATAAAGCTCTACCTAACGAGTGTCTTGGAAGCGTTGTGAGGCTCCCACGAGTCTATGGTGACCCTAATTTTATTTAGAGAGCATCGTGGACTCCGGGATACTTCCTGTGGTTTACTTGAGTGTATAGAGCTCCCGCAGGTGTCTAAGAGGCGTTGTGAGGCTCCCATGAGCCTACGGCGACTCTAATTGAGTTGTGGGCTCTAGGATGCCTCCAAGGATTATTTTTAGAGCGTATGGAGCTCCTATGGGGGTCTAGCAAGTGTTGTGAGCACCCCACGGGTCTGGCGACTCTAATTCAGTGCAAAAAGCGTCGTGGACTCTGGGAATCCTCTTGAGATTTTTTGGAGTCTATAGAGCTCCTACAGGTGCCTAATTACCGATGTTGGCTCACAATAGTCTGTGGTGACTCTAATTTAGTTTAGAGAATGTTGTGGACTCTAGGGTGCCTCCTACGGTTTTTTTTAGTGTATAGAGCTCCTATGGGTGACTAAGAAGCGTTGTGATGCCTCCACGAGTTTATGGTGACTCTAATTGGGTTGTGGATTCTGTGAATCCTCTTAGGATTTTTTTTTCTAGAGTTTAAAGAGCTCCTACGAGTGTCTAGGACGTTTTCTAAGCCTCTTAGGGACCTATAGAATTTAGTCTTGAGACCATCGGGGACTCTACGATACCTCCTTCAATTTTTAGAGTGTATAGAGCGCCTACGGGTGTCTAAGAGGTGTTGTGGGGCTCACACGACTCTACGGCGTCTCTAGCTGGGCTATGGACAGAAGGATACTTCCTCCTAGGAACTTTTTGCATGTATACGGCTCCTATGGTAGTTTAGGAAGCATTGTGAGGCTGCAACGAGTCTATAGCGACTCTTATTGAGTCTAGAAAGTGTCATGGACTCAAGGTCATTTCCTTTTTTCTTTTTTTTTTTTGTTGGAGTGTATAGAGCTCCTACGGGTGTCTAAGCAGCGTTGTGAGGATCCCCTGAGCCTATGGCGACTCTAATTGCGTTGTGGATTCTAGAATGGCTTCAAGGATTTTTTCTTAGAGCTTATAGAGCACCTATGGGTGTCTAGTTAGTCTTGTGAGTGTCCCAAAAGTCTATGGCGTCTCTAATTTAGTCTAGAGAGTGTCGTTGACTCTGGGAATCCTCCTAGGATTTTTTGGAGTGTGTAGAGCTCCTATGTCTATCTTGGAAGCGGTGTCAGCCTCACAATAGTTTATGGCGACTCTAATTTAGTTTAGAGAATGCCGTGGACCTGGGGTACCTCCGATGGTTTTTTTGAGTGTACAGAGCTCCTACGGGTGTGTAAGAAGCGTTGCAAGACTCGCACGAGTTTATGGCGACTCAAATTGAGTTGTGGACTCTAGGAATTCTCCCAGGATTTTTTTAGAGTGTATAGAGCTCCTACAAGTGTCTAAGCCTCTCAAGAACTTATGGCGACTCTAATTTAGTTTAGACAGCGTCGTGGGCTCCAGGATACCTCCTACGATTTTAGGAGTGTATGGAGCTCCCACGGGGGTCTAAGAAGCATTGAGAGGCTCCCATGAGTCAATGGCGACTCTAATTGAGTCATGGACACTAGGATACCTCCTAGGGACTTTTGGGAATGTATATAGCTACTATGGCAGTTTAGGAAGCGTTGTGACGCTCCCACAAGTCTATAGCGATTGCTATTGAGTTTAGAAAGCCTCGTGGACTTACAAAGATATCTCCTCTAACCTTTTGGAGGGTATGGAGCTCCTATAGGTGTCTAAGAAGCATTTTGAGGCTTCCATGAGTCTATGGCAGCTCTGGTTGCCTTGTGGACTCTTGGATACGACCTCCTATGATTTTTTTTTTTTTTTTTTAGGCGTATAGACCTCCTACGGGTGTTTAGCAAGCGTTGCGAAGATCGTACGAGTCTATGGCGGCTCAAATTGAGTCTAAAGAGCGTCTTGGACTCTTGGAATCCTCCTAGTATTTTTTTTGGAGTGGATAGAGCTCTGCCTAACGAGTGTCTTGGAAGCGTTGTGAGGCTCTCACGAGTCTATGGTGACCCTAATTTTATTTAGAGAGCATCGTGGACTCCGGGATACTTAGTGCGGTTTGCTTGAGTGTATAGAGCTCCCGTGGGTGTCTAAGAGGTGTTGTGAGGCTCCTATGAGCCTACGGCGACTTTAATTGAGTTGAGGGCTCTAGGATGCATCCAAGGATTATTTTTAGAGTGTATAGAGCTCCTACGGGCGTGTAGCAAGTGTTGTGAGTACCCCACGGGTCTGGCAGCTCTAATTCAGTCCAAAAAGCGTTGTGGACTCTAGGAATCCTCCTAAGATTTTTTGGAGTCTATAGAGCTCCTATGGGTGTCTAAGAAGCGATGTCAGCCTCACAATAGTATGTGGTGACTCTAAGTTAGTTTAGAGAATGTCGTGGACTATAGGGTGCCTCCTATGGTTTTTTTTTTAGTGTACCGAACTCCTACGGGTGACTAAGAAGCGTTGTGATGCTTCCACGAGTTTATGGCAACTCTAATTGGGTTGCGGATTCTGTGAATCCTCCTAAGATTTTTTTTTACAGTATATAGAGCTCCTACGAGTGTCTAGGAAGTTTTCTGAGCCTCTCAGGGGCGTATGGAAACTCTAATTTAGTCTTGAGAGCATCGGGGACTCTACGATACCTCCTTCGATTTTTAGGGTGTATAGAGCGCCTACGGGGTGTCTAAGAGTTGTTGTGGGGCTCACACGACTCTACGGCATCTCTAGCTGGGCCGTGGACACAAGGATACTTCCTCCTAGGAACTTTTTGGATGTATACGGCTCCTACGGTGTAGAGCTCCTACAAGTGTCTAAGCAGCGTTGTGAGACTCCCCTGAGCCTATGGCGACTCTAATGGAGTTGTGGATTCTAGAATGGCTTTAAGGATTTTTTATTAGAGCCTATAGAGCACCTATGGGTGTTGAGCTAGTCTTGTGAGTGTCCCACGAGTCTATCGCGACTCTAATTTGGTCCAGAGAGTGTCGTTGACTCTGGGAATCCTCATAGGATTTTTTGGAGCGTGTAGAGCTACTATGGTTGTCTTGGAAGCGGTGTCAGCCACACAGTAGTCTATGGCGACTCTAATTTAGTTTAGAGAATGCCGTGGACTCTGGGTACTTCCGATGGTTTTTCTGAGTCTGCAGAGCTCCTACGGGTGTGTAAGAAGCGTTGTGAGGCACCCACGAGTTCATGGCGACTCGAATTGAGTTGTGGACTCTAGGAATCCTCTTAGGATTTTTTTTAGAGTGTGTAGAGCTCTTACGAGTGTCTAAGCCTCTCGAGAACTTATGGCGACTCTAATTTAGTTTAGAGAGCATCGTGGACTCCAGGATACCTCCTACGATTTTAGGAGTGTATGGAGCTCCTACGGGGGTCTAAGAAGCATTGAGAGGCTCCCGTGAGTCAATGGCGACTCTAATTGAGTCGTGGACAATAGGATACCTCCTAGGGACTTTTTGGAATGTATATAGCTACTATGGCAGTCTAGGAAGCATTGTGAGGCTCCCACGAGTCTATAGCGACTGCTATTGAGTTTAGAAAGCCTCGTGGACTTACAAAGATATCTCCTCTAACTTTTTGGAGGGTATGGAGCTCCTACAAGTGTCTAAGAAGCATTTTGAGGCTTCCATGAGTCTATGGCGGCTCTAGTTGACTTGTGGACTCTTGGATAGCACCTCCTATGATTTTTTTTTTAGGCGTATAAACCTCCTACGGGTGTCTAGCAAGCGTTGCAAAGATTGTACAAGCCTACATCGACTCAAATTGAGTCTAAAGAGCGTCTTGGACTCTTGGAATCCTCCTAGTATTTTTTTAGGAGTGGATAGAGCTCTACCTAACGAGTGTCTTGGAAGCATTGTGAGGCTCCCACGAGTATATGGTGACCCTAATTTTATTTAGAGAGCATCGTGGACTCTGGGATACCTCCTGGGGTTTACTTGAGTGTATAGAGCTCCCGAGGGTGTCTAAGAGGTGTTGTGAGGCTCCCATGATCCTACGGCAACTCTAATTGAGTTGTGGGCTCTAGGATGCCTCCAAGGATTATTTTTAGAGCGTATGGAGCTCCTACGGGGGTCTAGCAAGTGTTGTGAGCACCCCACAGGTCTGGTGACTCTAATTCAGTGCGAAAAGCGTCGTGGACTCTGGGAATCCTCTTGAGATTTTTTGGAGTCTATAGAGCTCCTGTAGGTGCCTAAGTACCGATGTCAGCTCACAATAGTTTGTGGTGACTCATATTTAGTTTAGAGAATGTCGTGGACTCTAGGGTGCCTCCTACGGTTTTTTTTTTGGTAAGTGAGAATGAATATATAAAAAGAAAGAAAGAATACAAAGAGTGAATACAAAGCTAAACGGCCCAAAAAATATCCATGCAAGGACAAAAGCACTATACAAGTGCAAGCTCAAGCAAATACATTCAAATAAGCTAGGAAACTAGCTTATTGGTATGTGTAAGCCCAAAAGGATGCTAGGAGCTGGAAACAAAAAGCAATTAAAAAGAGTAGGAGAAAATTACAATTTTAGAATATCAAAACTGATTCCCCAGTTTGAGCATAAGTTTCTATGCCTATCATTGTCACGGATCCCATGGAAGGAATATGCTTTATATCTAACATCACTTATAATGCTATTGTAAATATGATCACTATCTCTATAGCAATTTTCCATGATGCGCTTGTTCCTTGCTTGCCACAGATTATATATTGTTGATGCCCATGCAAGCTTTTTGATGGTCGTGGAGAAGGAGTGACCTTTGAGACTATGCTTGGCCCAAATAAATTCATTAGTCCATGATCTCGGAGTTCGAAAAATGCAGCATAGCCTTAGGATTCTTGCCCAAATAGAGGAAGAGATAGGACAGGCAAAAAAAAGATGATCACGACTTTCAAGGTCCTGATTACACAGCACACAAGTCATATTGCTAGTAATCCCCCAAGTATTCATTCTGTCAAGAGTAGAAAGCCTATTGTGGATAGTGAGCCACAAAATAAAAGCATGCTTTTGAATAGCCTTGGGGTACCAATCAATATAGTGCCAGTCATTCACATTTCCACTATTTCTGAGAGCATGCCATGCTGAAGTGATGGAGAAGATACCAGAACTTTCAGGCAGCCATTGAATAGAGTCATGCCGAGAAGAATTTAGGAGCAAGTTGACTGGGATACCTGACTGCAATTCCAAGAGGTCAGCAGTGACTGTGATTGGCCAATTCCAAGAGGAATGAGAGATAATAGAGCTCACTTTAGTGGTGGGAGGGAGAGCAGCATCATACATAATTCTAGAATTAAAGTGCTGAAGAATAGGGCCAATGGGAAGCCAATTATCATACCAGAGAAAGGTGTTTTCACCATTGCCAATTTTATGCTTGATGAGGGGGTGAATGATAGGCCTGAGTTTCAACAGCTTCCTCCAAACCCATTGTAGACATCCCATTTTGTCCCTACATTTTGATGGTGAGTTCCCGATGATGAGGTCTATTATGTTTATTGTCAATTTGGGTCTATTTTCTGCGAGTAAAGCAAGCAAGTGGGATGGTAGGTGGATGTGGGGAAGTGTGAAAAAGATGGGGAAAGTAATTAGAGAAGTGGGATGGTAGGTGGATGTAGGGAAGCGTAAAAAAGGTGGGGAAAGGAATCTCCTATAAAGAAAGAAGTGGGATGGTAGGTGGATGTGGGGAAGTGTAGAAAAGTGGGGGAAGTAATCTTCCATATAAAAAAAAAGAAGTGGGATGTTAGGTGAAAGAAATAGATAAGAGGATGGCCAGCTTTCCATCAGAGTTGAGAGGTTGTCGGGGATAGTTTTCTGTGAGGGAAATAATCATCTGGCAGGCACTACGCCTCGTTTATAATGAGGAAGGGAGTGAGGAGTGAGGTCAGGGGTGACGATCCTACATAAAGATTTTTTCCTATAAATAGAGGGAGCTATTAGAAGGCCGGGGAGGGGGAAAAGAAAGAAGAAAGGATTCCTATGTTGAGAGGGCATTATACTGAATAAAGAAGGAATGGTGAGAGAAAGAGTAGTGAGAAGATAATAGAGAGTCAAACAGTGAAGAAAGGGAAAGGCTTGCCTAACTCAAAGGAAGAGACACCGCCAAGTTGGCAGTAGACCTGAGGGACAATCTAAACATCAACCTGTTTTATTTGCAAGAGGTATAAGCATAGTTTTTTTTATTGAGAATTGCATAAGTTGTTTAGATAATAATTTTTACATGTAAAATTTGTTCAGACTAACCTCTTTGCAGGAAAGTCGGTTTAATCATAGGGAAGGTAAAATAGTGAAGTCATGCGTACGCATGTTTATGCCATGCGTGCGCATAACAAATCATGTGTACACATATTCATAGTGTGCGTACGCATGATAATCTTATTTCCCGGATTTTTGCTATTTTTATTGGTATAATCATTACTCCTTTATTACTTTCTTTTTTTCATCATTATTTCCATTACTCTTTCCCCTTTTACTATTCATGTAATTATTATATTATATGCACGTATCATTATAGTTTATTCTCACTTTTGTTCATTCCATACTTTACATGTTTTTTTGTTTACTTCATGTTATTATAGTTTATTCTCAATTTTGTTCATTCCATACTTTACATGCTTTTTGTTTACTTCATGTTTCACATGCCGTGTTCATATATATATATATATTCTTTTATTGTTTTATGTTATGGCATCCGTATGTGTTTTGCATGATGTAAAGCAATTTGGATTAAATTAAAATACTAAATATGGTCAATGAATACACAATGAGGGCCGGTCTATTACCGGGCATTGTTGGGTGCCTAACACCTTCCCAACATGTACCTTAGCTCCGAACCTTTCTCTGGTGAACAAAATTGGTCCTGGACCCTTCCAGGTGGCGACTCTCATTCCTATGCTAATCCCTTGGGTTAGCACCATTATCAGAAGTATTAGCAGGTAAAACACCAGGTAAAAGAGGAAAGGGCGAGCGCGTGGAGAAAACCAGGTGCGCTCACAGTGGCGACTCTGCTGGGGACTAATGAGCTTAACTTCAAAGTATTCATTGACCATAATTAGTATTTTAATTTAATCTGAAAAAAAAAATGATGAATAAATGTTTTTTTTTTTTTTAAATTTTACAATAAAATGCTGCACACACACACTATGGCCAATTTCTACACCCCGATGGCAGTTTGGTGAGGGTTCCCGGGTTCCACTCGATCCTATGGGCAATCCGCAACCTACACCATCAACCCACAGCCTGTGCCACTAGCCTGTAATAAGCTTGTAAGTACGTTAACAGATTGCTCTCGGGCATCCTAGCTTGGGTAACCCATTGAAGGCGGAGGATATAAGGAGACCCTTGGTTTGACCAGCACATTAAAAACATGGGTAAATTTTCTTTGGTGTACAACTTTTGTGTGAATGTGTGTCATGCATCATTTTTATTCATTAGGACGTGAGTATACCTAATTGAAGGAATAGACGGTTTAGGCCAAAAAAAAAAAAAAAAAATCTTTTCAAAAAAAAAATTCCAAAAAAAAAAAAAATCAAAAACAATTTCTTTTTTGTACGAATCTGTGTGAATTTGCAATATGCATCATTTTAATTTTTTTTTTAGGATACGGGTATGGGGTGAGGCCCAATATTGTTTAAGGTCTGTTGAATTAAAGCCCAATTAAAAAGATTAATCTTGCAAACAGTCTAGGCTTCCGGGTTTGGGCTTAACAGTTTGGATGTGCCAAAGTCTTGGACGTCCATGTGTTATTGGGCCACTAGCCCAATACTCATCTGTCAATAGGAATGGGAAACCTGAGTGGATTAAATAGATTTCTTAGCAAGTTTAAGACCTATTGCAAGATTGAAACAAATAATTGGGTCTTAAAACGAAGAGTTTAAACAATAGTGTGGCCTATTTTGAACCAACCGACCCACTCGGCATGTGGATTTGGACTTAACCATTAGAGTTGATTTGGGTAATAAAATCAAAGCCCAGTGTTGTCTGAATTTAAGCCCTATTAGTTGTGTAATGGACCCAAGTCCAAAAAAAAAAAAAAAAAAAGAAAAAGAAAAAACAATGAATGGGATGGGAGCCAATTGAGAGTAGGATGAGTGCATTGTAAAGGGATTAAATTCACAATAATACTGGGCTTTTCTTTTCTGATCTATCCTATGCAAATTTTTTGAAGGATTAGTGAACATGATAAAACTATGCATAAGATAGACAAATTCTTAAAATGTTAATTATATTGGGATGGAACCTAAACGATTTTCGACTGGCAGAACACAATTGGTCGCTCAACAAAGTCACAAGAACTCAGTATTACTTGGGTTAGGTCACCAACAACAAATAGGTTAAAGAAGAATAAAATTATGGCAGACCCGCGCTGATGGAAATATTGGGCCGAATGGAAATAACGATGGGAAAACTAGATGCACGGGTGGTTGCGATAGAGGATCGTCTCCAAAACCTGGAAAAAGGAAAAGAGAAAGAAAAGCCGGAAGAAGGAACGACGAGTGAAGAAATGCCTTTAGCAGAAAAAAGGGAGGAGGGGACTTCATCAGACAAAAAAGGAAAAGGAAGAGAAGAAAGAAGCAAGGGAGATGAAAATGAAATGTGGGAAGAAGATGATTATGCGGACTATATGAAAAAGAAAAAAGATTGGGAAAAGTGGGAAAAATATATAGCTAGGCAGGAGGAGATGAAGGAGAAAGTGGAGAAGATGCATGTAGCAATGCGTAAATCCCAAGGCATGGATGATTTCATGTTTGTTGGAGGATCGTCCTCTGATCCTTTAGCAAATTTACCATCAAAGTTTAAAATTGCTGATACAGAGAAGTTCGACAGGAATGGAGATCCTAAGCAGCACATTCGCCAGTACATGAATATTGTAAGAATGAAAGGGATGAATGAAGCCCAAGCGTTGGCTGCTTTTCCCCTATCACTTGTTGGAGAGGCTTCCAAATGGTACTATGGCTTGGATGATGCACAAATTTCACCTTGGGAACCATTAATGAAGTTATTCAAAGACCAGTACAACTACAACACCATGTTGGACACGACCTTGCGTGATCTTGAGATGACAACGCAAAAGTGTGGCGAGACATTTTCTAAATTCCTAGCCAGGTGGAGGAAAAAAGCGATCAAAATGGTGAATCGGCCTACGGAAAGGGATCAAGTCAATTTGATCATAAAAAATTTGCAGCCTGTGTATTTCAATCAATTGCTAGCATCTCCTGTTATGAACTTTGAACAGTTGTATGATTGTGGAACTCGCATAGAGCAAGCAATAAACAGTGGGCAAGTAGACAAAAATGAAGGGAAGGCGATGAAGAAAACCTATGGATCTGGGGGGAGTTCTAACAATCAAGGTGGAAACAGGGCTGTTAATCCGCCTTCAAACTCAAACATAGTAGCTGCTGTGAACCAAGGGGCAAGAAGAGAGTTCGTTGATCTGGGAATGTCTTTATCCAAAGCCTTTGCCAATTTGACGAGAAGAGGGCATCTGCAAGCGCTAGCACCACGTCCTCTGCCTAATCCTATCCCACCGCGTTACAATTTGAATGAATTTTGTCATTTTCATCAAATGGCAGGGCATAAGACCGATAATTGTGCTAGGTTGAGGCACGAAATTCAAGACCTGATTGATAACAAGAAGATTCCTAAGCCAAGAGAAGGTGCAGAACCAAACATCCATCAGAACCCTTTGCCAGAATACTAGTGGAATGTTGCGCTTATAGAGCGAGACACTGAGATGTGGGATCCCTCAAATCTCATAAAGGAAGTAATGGTATTAGATATGGATGCCTGGAAGGACTACAGCGAAATCAATGTCCAGAAAGGGACTTTCTGGGATTCCATGGATGATGTGGTGACAGAAGAAGATGGAATTCTGCATTTGACTCGGTCTGGGAGGCATTTCAAACCATCTTACCTGGAAGGGGATCACCCAGGAAGGGAAGCTGAGCTAGAAAGAAACGACAAGAAGCCAGATGAAGAAGAGGATGAGGATCGTGTGCTGAAACAATTGAAGAAAACTCAGGCAAATATCTCCATATGGGGGCTTTTGGTGGCATCCAAAAAGCATCGGCAAGCAGTTCTAGAAGCCCTGGCTAGAAAAGAAATACCAATGGAGACCTCACCAGAACAAGTAATAGCGCTGATGGGTACAAGCCCAGGAGGTAAGGCTGTGCTAGCATTCTCAACAGATGACTTGCCAGTTGAAGGAATTGCTCATGCCAAGCCTTTATACATTACTGTGGAATGCAAAGGCAAGAAAATACCAGTGGTCCTGGTGGACAACGGGTCTGCATTGAATGTGTGCCCGATGCGCACTGCCTCCAAATTGGGACTCACTGAAGAGCAACTTACACCATCTGCTTTGACTGTGCGGGCTTATGACAACGGGTGCCGCAAGATTTTGGGGACCTTTAAAACTGCATGTACTGTGGGGCCAATAAAGTCAGAGGTAGAATTCTGCGTGATGGACATTGATACCAATTTTAATCTCCTGTTGGGAAGAACATGGTTACACCCACTAGGGGCGGTGCCTTGGAAAGAAGGAATCCTGATAATACACGGGGATGGGGAAATCACTGCTCCAGTATGTGAAGTGAAGGGAGAAGAAGCTGAAATGACCTGGAGAGGGTTTGAGATTATCCAGGTTATTGAAAAAGTAGGGCCATGTGAGATAGAGAAGATTTCTCCTGATTTTGGGGAAGGTGTCAATCATATTGCCGCTCATCTCATGAAAAAGATGAACTTTATGCCTGGAATGGGTCTGGGAAAATATAATCAAGGGGTGGCTGAATTCCCAGATTTCAAGCTACAGAATAATCGTCTTGGGTTGGGATATAACGATGAAAACAATGGCTTGCCAATCAACCGAGGCACACTCAATGGGAACTTCGTGAAAGAAGGAGATGACTTTCCTTACTGTGGGTTCCCAGAACCTTGGTTCGATCGTGTAACTGGAAAAATGGTGCCAGGGCTAGAAGTCTTTTTCAATGCAGTGCTGAAGATTGGAAAAGAAGAAATGATTGGTGTAAAGAAGGAGAAGCCAAAGTCTGAAGACTGGGTAAGTTTCCTGGAAGGGGAAATGATGCAAGCATTGCTAGAACCCAAGCAGACTGAGTGGATCAATGCCTTGACTGATGATGCTGCTGCTGACAACTCGGCCGATCTGATCACTTCTGCTGATGGGTGCACTAGTGCATGGGAATGGGGAAAAGGGTTTGAAAGTGTAACTAGCATTATAACTAAGAATAAGCTCCAACCCAAAAATGCAACCACCCCTGTTGTTGGTAATAATATCTTTGATTCCGCGTATTTTGATGTGTCTTTTTATGACGAAACTGCATTATCACAAGATATTGATTACATTGAAAAATTAATTAAGAAGGACCAAGAAAAGAAGGTAATACCTATTCAAGACGAAACTATTTTAATAGACTTGGGTATTAATGAGAATCATAAAGAAATACGAATTTTTTTTTTTTTTTTTTTTTTTTGGTAAGTGAGATATAATATAAAAGAAAAGGAAGAAAAAGGAATACAAGCCCACCGGCCAAACAAGCGCAAACAATCTGCTAAGCTTACCAAAGGGAGCTTAGGGGATTGTTTAAGCAAACAAAACCCTCACAGCCCGAGGGGAGCAGCTAAGTTAGGATATTCAAATTGATACCCCAATTACAACACAAATCCCTATTTTTTACATTATCTTTAACACCTTTAAAATTCAAAAATCTAATTCTAATATCCTCAACAATAAGAGCCAAAACCATGTTGGGAGTCTTGAATGAGTTCTCATGAAGTCTACAATTCCTTTCTCTCCACACATGATAAACAGTAGCAGCCCAAGCAATTTTCTTCAAAGATGAGCTAAAACTATGAGATTTAAGAGAGTGAGAAGCCCACATTAGCTCATTATCCCAAAACCGAGGAAACCGATTGATGCCACACATATGCAAGACTTTTTGCCACACTATAGCAGAATAGTTACATTGATAGAAAATGTGGTCCCTACTTTCAGGAAAGCCTTGGCATAGAACACAAGTATCTTCAGAACTAAGGCCCCATAATTTAATTTTATCTCTAGTCACAATTCTTTTTTGGATGACAAGCCATAAAATAAAAGCATGACGACAGATGGCTTTAGGGAACCACACAACACCATGCCACGCAACTTCTTCCTGTTTAGTCCTAATGGACTCCCAAGCAGAATTAACCGAGAATTGCCCATTAGAAGAAGGGAGCCAATGCACGGCATCATTTCTACTAAAGTTAGGCTTGAAAGTAGGAGGGGTGGCACGTTGGATATCCAACAAATCAGCAGTGATAGAAAAAGGCCACTTCCAATCATAGCGATGAATAATAGCACTAACCTTAGAACAGGAAGGAAGAGCACTATCATACATAATTCTACTACCAAAAATGGGAAAAAGAGGACCCATGGGATGCCAGAAGTCATGCCAGAGAAAGGTAGAAGTGCCATCACCAATAGAGTGCTTAATGAAAGGTCTAATAGTGTCCCTTACCTTAAGTAATTTCCTCCAAACCCATGAGCAATCTGCTGGAATTTTGACAGACCAGAAACTTTTGCCCCTCAAGATGTAAGTATTCACCCAAGCCACCCATAGAGAACCCGAATTACAAAAAAGATTCCAGATGTGTCTAAAAGAAGCAGCAGTATTCCATTCATTTAGGCGCTTAAGGCCCAACCCACCCTCAGATTTAGGGAGACAAAGAGTAGACCACTTGACCTTAGCTCCAGAATGCTTAAGCCCTGACCCAGTCCAGAGAAAATTGCGAAAAAGTTGTTCAATGGTCTTGTAAATGCTCTTGGGGAGAATAAAAATGCTACACCAGTAAGCTTGGATGCTATACAGGACTGAGCTAAGGAGTTGCAAGCGACCAGCATACGAAAGCCTTTTACTACCCCAGGAATTAATGCGTTTAGAGATGCGCTCGATGAGGGGCTGGCAGTCAGACTTGGAGAGCTTTTTAGTAATGAGAGGAACCCCCAAATATCTAACAGGAAGAACACCACTAGAAAAGCCCAGCACATTAAGGATACTCTCTTGGATAAGGTTAGAAACACCTGAAAAGAAAACCACACTTTTATCCACATTAGCTTTAAGTCCAGAAATGGCTTCAAAATCATCCAGCACACGTTTAATAATGGAAATAGACTCCAGGCTGCCATGAGAGAAAATAAGTAAGTCATCAGCAAAACAAAGATGGGAAAGCTGGACTTTATCACACCGGGCATGGAACTTGAATTGGGGATTGGCCGAAGCAAGGGCAATCATGCGAGAAAAAACTTCCATGACTATCATAAAGAGGTAAGGGGAGAGAGGGTCCCCTTGCCTAAGGCCTCGTTTCCCTTGAAAATAGCCTTCTAACCCACCGTTAATAGAAACAGAGAATTTAGGAGAGCAAACACAAGCCTGTATCCAGTTGATAACATGGGCGGGGGTTTGGAGAACCTTGAGGACATCAAGCATAAAACACCAGTTGACCGAATCATAAGCCTTCATCAAATCAACCTTAATGGCACATCTTGGGGAATATAAATGCCTATGATAATTCTTGAGAACCTCTTGCGCCAGAAGAATATTGTCAGAAATCCTCCTGCCTTGAACAAAAGCAGATTGATTGGAGCTAACAAAGTCAGTAAGACAAGGCTTGATCTTGTTAGCAATAATCTTAGTGATGCATTTATAAATAGTGTTACAACAAGATATGGGTCTGAAATCTCCCATGCTAGAAGGGTTAGCTACCTTGGGAACTAAAGCAATAATAGTAGCATTGACTTCCCCAAGAAGCTTACCATCCTGGAAGAAAGAGGAGATAGCAGCCAAGACATCTCTTCCAACAATACTCCAAGCCTTCTTAAAGAAAAGAGGAGTAAACCCATCAGGACCAGGCGCTTTGTCATTGTTGAGAGAAAAAAGAGTATCCTTGATCTCACTGAGAGTAATAGGAGTATTCAGGGTTGCCAACTGATCTGCATTCCAGCAAAAATTCTCCAGATTACTCAAAATTTCCAATCTGCTAGAAGGATTAGGAGTGGTGGTGCATAGCAACTTCTGGAAAAAATTAGTAGCTTCAACTTTAATATCACTTGGGGACGTGAGGAGCTGACCAGAGCTGTTATAGATTTTGTTGATGGCATTGAAAGCATTGTGAGTCTTTACAGCTTTGTGAAAGAAACCCGTATTTTGATCACCGAGCTTGAGCCAATTAATCCGAGATTTTTGTTTGAGAAAAGCCTCCTCAGCAGAAGCAACTCTGACAAACTCTTGGATACAAACTTTTTCCTCAATAACATAACTATGGACCTGAGGATTATGCATCAAATTGGCTTGGGCATTGTCAAGTTTGGACTTGGCCTGAAGAACTTTATCTCTGATAGCTCCAAAGTGAGTAGCGTTGAACTTACGCAAATCCGATTTAAGAGCCTTGAGCTTGGAGTAGAGAACAAACATAGGAGTGCCATGGAAGTGCAAGTCCCAACATTTCTGCACAACACTAAGGAACTCAGGATGATTAGTCCAAAAGTTAAAAAATTTAAAAGGCTTCTTAACCTTATCTTTTTGCAAAGAGTAGGAAATAATCACAGGACAATGATCAGATATGCCAGGACTACTAAAGACAGCAACAAAATTAGGGAAATGATCAAGCCACCCGTCATTAATAATAGCTCTATCAAGCCTGCGAGCTATAAGAGCATCTCCTTCACGCTTATTGGTCCAAGTGAACAAAGGTCCTATAAAGGGCATGTCAACCAGGTCTGCTTGTAATAAACAATCATGAAAAGAAGATATAGCAGTATTAGTAGCCCTCAACCCACCAAACCCTTCACTGCAATAGCGCACAGTATTAAAGTCGCCTAAAAGCATCCAAGGAGAGGAGCCATTAGACTTGGAAATAGAAGAAATGTGATTCCATAGCATAGCTCTGTCATTTTGAGAATTAGAAGCATAAACAAAAGAGCTTAGAAAGAACTTCTGATCTTTAATAATATGAACATGGCAATGGATAATCTGGTCAGTAGAAAACACAACTTGCACTTTCACCACATCCGGATTCCAACAAACCCATAAACGGCCTTGAGTGGACGCATGATAATTATGAACAATCTGCCAGCCAGGAACAATGGCATGGAAAATCTTATCCATCTTAACCATTCTAACCTTAGTTTCAACAATACCAAAAAGACTTAAATTGTTATCCTTGACAAGAGACCTAACCTCCTTTTGTTTCAGAGGGTCGTTGAGCCCCCTAATATTCCAAAAGGCTGTATTAATCATTAAGCACAGAGGAATTGGTAGTGGCCTTACCCTTATCAGGGGAACTTTGCTTTCCAGAAGCAATAGAATAAGAGGTGGACTTAGGAGGAACCTGCTTAGCAGGTTTCTGATTGCTACGGCCCTTTTTCTTCTTGTTATTACCCTTTTTAACCAGCTCATCAATATTCATATTAGCATACCTGGGGTTAATCTCCGGTGAAGTGTCAGACTCCACACTAACAGGGTCTGAGATACCCGGAGAAGAGATGACTGCACCATTATCCTCCGTAACATTGTCAACTTCAATCAAAGCACTAAACTTGTTGGTGTTAGCTAATAACTGGGTAGGAGCAGCCATACAAGCAGACGGAGACTTTGTAACCACACTAGTCTGGGCTGAAGACTGGTCACTAAGAGAGTGGACAATGCCCTGCGTGACAGAGTTACCAACCTCAATGGAAGGAAAAATCTCAGTAATAACGCTATCTGCCTCTAAACCCACAGTACTGGACATAAAGCATGATTCATCTTTTTGCTTAGGAACCCAGACCTTCTTAACTGCCACAGGACAATGCATAGTAGGATGCCCAAAGGAATTGCAGTTCTTACACACATGAGGCTTCCAGGGATATTCAACACCGATCTCAATGGATTTGCCATTACTTAGCACAAGGTCAAAAGAGGAAGGGAAATCAGAGGTGATCTCAACCTCCACACACATTCTGGCAAAAGACAAACGGGATCTAGATTCAGTTAAGGCATCAAGGTATAAAGGAAAACCCACCGCACTAGCAACATAACTCATTCCTTCAATATTCCAATATTCTGTAGGCACATTAAAAAGCTTCACCCAAATAGGAATCTTCTGCAATTGAGGCTTAATCATTTCCATATTTGGCATCCATCTTCTCAAAATGAGAGGCTTGCCTCCAACAAACCAAGGCCCAGCCTCCAGAACCCATTCAAGAGCTTCAGGATTAGAAAATTTGAAGAAGAACATACCATTATCAGTGGACAACACCTCTGGCATCTCTTTTTTGCCCCATAGACGATCAATCGTAGCTTTAAGGAAGGAATAAGCTGGTTTCTTGTCAATAAACTGACCCACCAAACAATTTTTCCATAATTCACATCCAGCAGAGGCCACTTCCGGGGGAGGTTTCACAGTAATCTTGCCATTAATTCTCATAGGCTTATAAAATTTTAGCTCTGAATTGCCTCTTTTACTAGAAGAGAAAAGCTGCTTCCAATCAGAGACAACATGATTACCACTGCTAGGAGCGGAGGCCTCATGATGACGAGAGGGGAGAGGCTGACTGATTGCACGGTGAGAAGAGGTGGACGCGAGAGCAGGGAACTCGGATTGTAAAAGAAGAGCCTTATTCCCCAACTCCTCCGAGGTACACCCATTAGGGTATATGATACCAGAGTTGAATGACCTTCCCCGAGGCGCAGAAGTAGAGAAATCGTCTTCTCTCGAGGTTAGAAGAGCACCATCGCGAGCAATACCCAAACCGCAGGACCCATTCTTGGCCAAGGCAGAGCTTGACGAGGATAAGGGCACGTCTGCAAGCAAAGACGTCGATGAAGCCACAGCCGTACTGGGGTGACGAGCTACCAGCGAACCCAAACCAAGATCAGATCTGAGGGAAGAGACGTCAAAACCCAGATCTGTTATCTGAGGAGACGGAGGACAGGTAGACAGCGGCGCGGGAGCGTGAGATGAAGATCTGACACGATCCGAAGGAAACGAACCCACTAAGCTCTCAAGCAGCGTCGATCCCACCAGATCTGACTTGCACGAGGCGGAACAAGAAGAAACATGGCTGGTTATTGGAGCACAAGACAAACCGACATGGTTCGAAGGCTTGGAACCCGCATCAGCACTAACAAGCACCTCACCCACCAGATCCGATTCAGAATAGAGAGAACCAACACTTAGATCTGAAGGCGACACCGGAATGGAGGAAGAGGCAATGTTTGCCCCCTTCAGAATCGACACTACCGAAGTACCAGCCCCTTTAAGTTGCTCATCCACAACTGTAGACTTTGTTGACTCAAAAGAAGCCAAATCTGACTTTAAAGCTCCACCACTAAATGATCTAGAAAGGACAGAGTGGGTACTTGAAACAGTACCAGCCATAATAAAGATGAGAACAGTTGATAGCCTTGTTGCGTGAGTATGGTGATGTATTCGCTTGGTCTTATCAAGACATGCCTGGCATTGATCCTGAGATAGCACAACATCACATACCAACAAAGGAAGATGCTAAGCCAGTGAAGCAAAAGTTTCGTCGCATGAAGCATGAGTTGATGATAAAAATCAAGGATGAAGTCACTAAACTTCTTAATGTGGGGTTCATTAAGGCAATGACGCAGACTGATTGGGTAGCCAACATCGTGCCAGTTCCAAAGAAAGATGGAAAGATACGGATGTGCGTGGACTACAGGGACCTCAATAAGGCATGACCAAAAGATGATTTTCCGTTACCCCACATCGATGTCTTGGTGGATAATACAGTTGGAAGTGCGATGATGTCGTTCATGGATGGATTCTCGGGTTACAATCAGATTAAGATAGCTCCAGAAGATGTAAGTAAGACAACCTTTGTAACAGAATGGGGCATTTATGGCTACACAGTTATGCATTTTGGCTTGAAGAATGCAGGGGCAACCTATCAGAGAATGGCTACTGCACTCTTACATGACATGATGCATAAAGAGGTGGAAGTATATGTTGATGACATGATCGTGAAGTCAGGAACCAGAGAAGAGCACTGGTCCAATTTGAAGAAATTCTTTGATAGGATCAGGAAATATAAACTGAGGCTAAACCCGCAGAAATGTGCTTTTGGGGTGACGACTGGGAAATTGCTGGGTTATGTAGTGAGTAGCAGAGGTATTGAGATAGACCCAACAAAAATCAAAGCCATCTTTAAAATGGCACCTCCAAAGACTGAGAAAGAGGTCAGAGGATTTCTAGGGCGATTACAATACATCAGCCGTTTCATAGCCAAAATGACTACCACGTGTGAACCGATCTTTAAGTTGTTGAAGAAAGGGGGGAGCAAAGAATGGAATGATCAATGCCAGCAAGCCTTCGATGCAGTGAAGGGGTACCTCTTGAAGCCGCCAATTTTGCAGCCCCCAAGGCCGGGAAAACCCTTGCTACTCTATCTGTCGGTATTTGAAGAAGCATTAGGATGTATGTTGGCACAGGATAATGGGCAAGGAGGTGAATATGCTATATACTACCTCAGTAAAAAGTTGCATGGTTATGAAGCACGCTATTCTCCAATTGAGAAATCATGCTTCGCTCTCGTATGGGCCGCGAAGAAGTTGAGACACATTCTGCTGAGTTATGAAGTTTGGGTGGTGGCTCGAATGGACCCACTAAAATACTTGTTTGAGAAGGCTGTGCTGAATGGGAGAATGTCACGATGGGCGATAATCTTAGCAGGATATGAATTGAAGTATGTCACTCGGAAGAGTATATAAAAGGGAGAGCGATAGCAGAACATTGTGCAGAGCATCCAGTTATGGGGCAAAATCTTGATGATGATTTTCCAGACGAGAATATTTTGGCGATTGAAGAAGGAAGAGTGTGGAAAATGTACTTTGATGGGGCCTCGAATCAATACGGGGATGGAATTGGGGTATTACTAATTGCTCCAGATGGATCACACATCCCAATGTCTATAAAGTTAAATTTTGAGAATTCAAACAACACAGCAGAATATGAAGCGTGTATTGCTGGAATAGAAGCTCTATTGGTTTTAGGGGTACGAGAAGTGGAAGTATTTGGTGATTCTGCCCTAGTAATATCACAAGTTCAAAAGATTTGGAAGACCAGGGAAGAACATCTCAAACCATACCAGGGGTATCTGGAGAAGCTTACGCAGAAATTCGATAAGGTAATTTATACTCCACTCCCTAGATCGCGCAATCAATTTGCTGATGCCCTAGCGACTCTAGCATCTATAATCAATGTACCAGAAGGCACCCCAATGAAGCCGTTAAGCATACACCAGAGGTCTTGACCGGCATATGAGGAAGCCGTGATGTTGATAGATGCGGAGCCTGGTGATGGGAGACCTTGGTATTACGACATCAAGAATGTGATTGAGAAGGGTGAATATCCAGAAGATGCTGACAAGAAGGACCGAAGGGCATTGCGCTTTATGGCTGCACAGTACATCTTATGCGGAGGAGATTTATATAAAAGATCGTATGATGGGATTCATTTGCTATGTGTGGATGAAGGAAAGGCACAAATTCTTATGGGGGAGGTGCATGAAGGTGTATGTGGGCCTCATATGAGCGGGAAGATGTTGGCCAAGAAGATAGTCAGAATGGGATACTTCTGGACAACCATGGTAGGAGACTGTGTGGAATACGTAAAGAAGTGCCATCAATGCCAAGTGTATGCCAACTTGAACTATATGCCACCGGTGGAATTGCATCAAATGACGTCGCCATGGCCATTTTCTACTTGGGGCATCGACATAATTGGAGAAATTAAACCCAAAGCTACGGGAGGACACAAGTATATTCTGGTTGCTATAGACTACTTTACCAAATGGGTAGAAGCAGCTGTTTATGTGGAGTTGAAGTCATCGCATGTAGCAAGGTTCATTGAACAGAACATTATATGTCGATACGGAGTGCCATATGAAGTGATCACAGATAATGGGTTACACTTCCAGAATGAGGTCAAAGCACTGTTTGAGGAGTATCAGATAAAGCATCACAAGTCTTCCCCGTATAGACCTCAGACAAATGGAGCTGTGGAAGCTGCCAACAAAAATATAAAGTTAATCCTGGAGAAAAGCGCAGTCACATATAAAGATTGGGCAGAAAAATTACTATTTGCACTTTGGGGTTATCGTACATCCATTAGAACATCAATTGGTGCTACACCATACTCTTTAGTGTATGGGATGGAAGCTGTGTTTTTTTTTTTTTTTTTTTTTTTTGGGTAAGTAAGAATTTTATAAATGAATGAAAAAAGAAAAAACAATACAGGCCCAAGGCCAAGAACAACAAGCCAGGACTCAAAACACACACATCCGAATAACCTTTTTCTTAAAAAAAGCTTATTTGGATGTGTAGGCCAACAAAGACACCAAAACAAAAAGCCAAAATTACAAAGAAAGGATCCCAAACGAGATACCCCAGTTCATACACAGATTCCTATTCCTATCATTATCTTGAATATTGCTAAAACTAGCAGCACGGAATCTCACATCATTGACCACACTATTGATGACTTGATCATTGGTTCTATAGTTGTTATCATGAAGTCTACCATTTCTCTCAATCCATATGTTATAAATAGTGGAGGCCCACGCAAGCTTTTTAATGGTAGAACTAAAAGACTTTCCATTTGGCCCATGAGTGGCCCAATTCAATTCATTCACCTAGGATCTAGGATTACGATGGAAGCAACAAAACTTGAGAATCCGGCCCCATATAGCAGCAGTAGTGTGGCAGGAGAAAAATAAATGGTCACGAGATTCCTCCAGTTGATTACAAAATAAACAAGTAATATTATTGGACAGACCCCATTTCCTCAATTTATCAAACGTGGGTAACCGATCCAATATAGCAAACCAGGTGATGAACGCGTGTTTGCGGATAGCTTTAGAAAACCACACCAGCTTACTCTAGTTAACTTCAGCATGTCTAGGACGAATTAAGTTCCAGGCAGAAGAAGTAGAAAAAATCTTATCACTAGCAGGCAGCCAGCACACTCTATCAATTCTATCAGCATTAGGAATGGAGTGTAAGGGGAGATCAGCTTGAATTTCATTTAACTCGAAGGTAACCGTCACTGGCCAATTCCATGAATTATTACAAATAATTGAACTCACCTTAGCTGAAGAAGGTAATGTAGCATCATACATAACCCGTCTGCCAAATCTAGGAAAAATTGGTCCAGAGGGGAGCCAATAATCATGCCACAGGAAAGTATCTTCCCCATTGCCAATTTCAGACTTGAGGTGGGGCCTAATAATGTTCATGATCTTCAACAATTTACGCCACACCCAAGAGCACTCAGTAGGAGTTTTAACATCCCAAAAGCTAACATTCTTCAGCAAATAACTCCGAACCCAAGCTACCCATAGTGAGCCTGCTCTAGTGAACAAAGCCCAAATATGCTTCATAGTAGCAGCCAGATTAACATCTTGAACCCTCCTCAAGCCCAGACCTCCTTCAGATTTCGGAAAGCAAACAGAAACCCAACTGACCTTAGCTCCAGTGTGCTTAAGTTCACTACCTGACCAGAGAAACCTCCTGAAAAGCTGCTCAATAACTTGATATACACTATTAGGAAAAATAAAAATGCTACTCCAATAGTTCTGGATACCATACAACACAGAAGAAATCAATTGAAGTCTACCAGCATAAGAGAGTCTTCTTGCACTCCAACTCTTGATCCGGCAAGTAATCTTCTCAATCAAGGGAACACAGTCTCTACTGGTCAGCTTAGATGTAATAAGAGGGACACCCAAATATTTAACAGGAAGGAACCCCTCTTTGAAGTTTAAACTGCTAATCAGGTTGCTCTTCTCCTCAATATTAATACCAGCACAGAAAATCAAGCTTTTCTCATCATTAACTTTTAGGCCAGAAAGGTTTTCAAAACTCCACAAAGCTTCACTGATTTGGTTCACAGTAGTAATATTCCCAGCAGCAAAAATGAGAACATCATCAGCAAAGCACAGATGATTAAGCTTAATCTTATCACATCTACTATGGTATTTATACCCTGGGATAGAAGTGATATTAGAAAGCAATTTGGAAAGAACTTCCATTGCAATAACAAATAAATACGGAGATAAGGGATCACCCTGACGAAGACCTCTTTTCCCTTCAAAGTAACCCTCCAAAGAGCCATTGACAGAGACAGAGAATCTAGGAGAAGTAATACAAGCATTAATCCACTGAACAAGATGAGGAGGAGTATTAAGAGTAATAAGAACATCAGTGATAAACTCCAAACTGACTGAATCATATGCTTTCATCAAGTCAACCTTTAAAGCACATCTCGCTGGCCCCTTATCTCTATGGTAATTCTTAAGAATTTCTTGAGCAAGCAGCACATTATCAGAGATATTTCGGCCTTGAATGAAGGCAGACTGGTTGGGACTAATGCTATCAGGAAGACAAACTTTGAGCCTATTAGCAATAATCTTGGATATGCATTTATACACGGTATTACAGCAAGAAATAGGCCTGAAATCTTTCATACAAGCAGCGTTTGGAACTTTAGGGACTAAAGCAATGTAAGTAGTGTTAACTTCACCAAGGAGTTTACCACTATTGAAGAAGGATGAAACAGCAGCCAACACATCCCTACTAACAATAGACCACGCTTTCTTGAAGAAAAGAGAGGTGTATCCGTCAGGACCAGGAGCCTTGTTAGGATTGAGAGAGAACAGAGTATCTTGAATCTCTTGGGTAGTGACAGAGGAGTTTAATGTAGCAAGCTGTTCATCAGTCCATCTCCAGTCAAGCAAATCATTGAGAGACTCTAACCTGCCAGTAGCATGAGGGGGAAGGCTGCCTAGAATCTTTTTAAAGTAACTTACAGCTTCATCACTAATATCAACATGATTAGAAAGTAAAACATTGGCATCATTGTACAATTTAGAAATAGAGTTACCAGAGTTTCTAATCTTAACAGCCCTGTGGAAGAAAGAAGTGTTTTGGTCACCCAGATTAAGCCACTGAATTCGAGCTTTTTGTTTATAAAAAGCCTCCTCAGCTCTTGCTAACTCAGTATACTTCTTATAGCAATCCCTCTCCAAGGAATGGAAATTGTCAACATAAGGACTGTGGAGTAAATTAAGTTGAGCACTATCAAGATCCGCTTTAGCCATGAGAACTCTATCACTAATGGACTTGAAAAACTTATCATTGAAAACCCGAAGATCTTTCTTCAGAGCTTTAAGCTTTGAGTAGAGAATAAACATAGGGGTACCTCTAACTTCCATATCCCAGCACTTTTGAACAGTAGCCATGAACTCAGGATGGTCAGCCCAAAAATTAAAAAATTTGAAAGGCCTCTTAAGTCTCTTAATAGGGGGAGACAAAGACACAAGCATAGGGCAGTGATCTGAGACACCAGGAGGAAGGAATTCAGTTATAATGTTAGGGAAATCATCCAGCCATTTATCATTAACCAGAACTCTATCCAATTTCCTAGCCAAGAGATGAGCACCTTGTCTTTTATTAGTCCAAGTGAACAAAGGACCAATAAACGGCATATCGATCAAATCCGCTTCCAGAAGACAATCATGAAATTCCTCAATAGAATTTGAATGAAGAGTGCTCCCACCAAACTTCTCACTATGAAACCTCACAGTGTTGAAGTCTCCCAAAATGATCCAAGGGAGATGACTGAATAAACAAGCTTTAGACTTCATCAGATTCCACAAATGAATTCTATCAGAGGCAGAATTTGAAGCGTAGACAAAGGAACAAAAAAACTCCTTACCATTACTGATGTTGGAAACTTTGCAATAAATAATCTGATCAGACGAGGAAACCACTGTAATGTCCACAACCATAGGATCCCAACATACCCATATGCGCCCAAGAGTGGAGGCATGATAATTCTGGATAATCTTCCACGAAGGGCAGATAGCACTATAAACCTTGCTAAAATTAGACAATCTGACTCTAGTTTCCACAATACCACAAATATTGAGATTATTCTTCCTAGTAAAGCTACTCACCTCTTTATGTTTCAAGGAGTCATTGAAACCCCTAACATTCCAACAAGCGAGCTTGATCATTTGACAGAAGAGGAGTTCGCAACCTCCTTGCCCTTACCAGGGGATATCACTGCAGAAGTATTAGGCTGAGTACTATCTTTCTTATTACTTCGCTTTTTCTTCTTATTATTCTTACTCTTCTTATCCACTTCATCGACTTTCAAATTTCTGTTCTTGAACACATTTTCAGGAGAACTTTCAGACTCAGATATAGGGGAAACTCTCACAGGGCTAATGAAACCTGGCACCTCATCCTCAATAGGGGTACTAAGAAGTTGAAACATATTGGAAGCAACAATAGTATCCTGTAAATCACTAGGAGTAGTAGAGGAAATCACATTAAGGACATCTAGAGACACTGTCGCAACATCCACAGTAGGCTCTGAAGAGAGAACATCAGGCTCAACATGGGCTTCAGGCATAGTGCAAATGGCCTCCACAGGTTTGGGAACCCAGATCTTGGTAGTCTTAACTGGGCAATTAGATAGAGTATGCCCAAAAATCTTGCACTGCTTGCACACCTGGGGCTTCCAAGGATACTCTGCCCCTACTACATTAACACGACCATCTCCCATATGAAGCTCAAAAGAAGAAGGGAAATCAGATTCAACAGAAACTTCAACACAAGCTCGAGCATACGAGAGCCTTGTACATGTTTCAGTAGGATAATCAAGATAAAGGGGTCTACCCACTCCACTGACCACATAGCTCATCCCTTCATTAGTCCAATATTCAGAAGGAACATTAAACAACTTAACCCAAATAGGAATTTCTTTCAAAATGGGTTTCACCATTTCCAATTTCAGAGTCCATCTCCTCAAGATAAGGGGCTTACCTCCAACAAACCAAGGCCCTGACTCCAGAATCCATTCAACAGCCAAAGGATTCCTAAATTTGAATATGAATAACCCGCTATCCGTGGATAGGATCTCAGGCATCTCCTTCTTCCCCCAAAGTCTGTCAACAGTGGCTTTAAGGAAAGAGTAGGCAGGTCTCTTGTCAATAAATTGACCAACTAAGCAATTCTTCCACTTATCATAACCCATTTCTGCTACCTCAAGAGGAGGTTTCACAACAATTTTCCCATCTACTCGAGAGGGGGGAAAAAATTTCAGGGCAGACTTCTCACATTTTGAAGAACTAAACAATGACTTCCAATCATGAACCACAGTAGGCTTATTCAAAGAAGAATGGCGTCCTGGGCCAAGGGAAGGGAAAGCCGATGAAGCACAATCCTTAGACAGGCCACCCAAACTATGAGAGTTTAGCACAGGGAACTCACGGTCTTCAAATCCCAGAGCGGCACGACTGAGATCAACTGAATGGCCCACCTCCACAGGAAAATCCGAGCTATGAGGAGCAATCTGCCTACCAGCCAGATCTGGGCATTGAGTAAAGTTAACACGCGCTACCGGAGAGACACGAAGATCTGCATCAGCAGGAACGGGTGGCAACATAGGAGGAAACTCAGCTTGACAACGAAGAGCCGCTAGCTGAATGTCAACTGAGGTCTGACCCGAAGGGTACTGGATACCGGTGCTAGGAACAACACTAGATCTGACTTCAGGTATTGAAGGAAACGACGGACAAAGCCCAACAACACCTCGATCTGCCAAGGAAACCACCTCGACACCCAGCGGCGAAACAATAGCCGACGAAGAGGATGAGAAAGATCCAGCATCCAACCCACACAAACCCAGATCCCGCTGAAGCTCAGGGATTGAAGGCAAGGAAACATGTTTCAGCCCGCCGGAACTGAGGTCGAAGCCGAAGAAGAGGCTTCCAGATCAGAACCCCATGTACGAGTCTTCTCAGCACCAAAAGAAACCTTCGACCCAGGGGGTGCCAGATCCGAACCAACACTCCCTCTAATAGAGAGATCAGAAAGGACATCAAGGGAACAATGAACAGAATCAGCCATAAAGAGGGTAATAAAGGGAATAAAAAGTGGAAAGTACCCAAACAATCAAGAAACCCAGAATCATCATGGAAAGAAATTAGAACGAGAGCTTCTCTCTCTAGACAGAACCATGTCTTCCTTCCTTGAGTGTTGTGGCTTTGATGGAAGCTGTGTTACCAGTAGAGATGGAGGTTGGTTCGCTGAGAACCATGATAGAAAACCAGATATCAGAAGCAGAATGGGTGAAGAGTAGATATGAACAGTTAGCATTGATTGACGAGAAGAGATTGCAGTCTTTGTACCATGTTCAAGGCTATCAAAAAAGAATCGCCAGAGCTTTCAACAAAAAGGTGAGGCCCAGAGGACTGAAGGAAGGAGATTTAGTACTTAAGCAGATGCAAGCACAAATATTTGATCCAAGGGGTAAGTTCAGGCCCAGTTGGATAGGCCCATACATTATAAAGACGATCATGTCAGGAGGAGCAGTTAAGCTGATCGATGGGGATGGTAACAAACTCGCGCAGCCAGTTAACATGGATCGATTGCGAAAATATTATGTGTAAGAAGAAGCATACGAACTACAAGGACCTGATTTCCCAAAGAAAAAAAAAAGAAAAGAAAAAAAGAGCAAGCCATGGTATCACAAAATTCAAGTTGAGGTATGGGAATACGTAGGCAGCCCTGTATGGGTGCGGTCTAAATCATGAAAGAGAAGGGTGGTAGTGTACTCTAGTAGAAGGGATGATGAAACCAATTCATTCAAGATTCTCATTAAATACAAAAGTCAATTAAAAAGCGAATTCTTGAGAATGAATAACCAGTACATCTTGGTCATTTTTATTTAAGTTGGAAATGTAAGCATGAAATAGTGTAAGGTGCGGTGAAGTCTAAAAAGACGCATTGATATGCGCCTTCTTTTCAATCTCTTGTCCTCTTTGAAATTCCTTCTTTTGCAACCGGTACTTTCCTCTTGTGTTGAGCCTCATTTTTTGTTTTCTTGGCATTTTCCAAATCCGTAACCAACCAATCATAGTAAGATGACGGTGGGCTTGCTATTGTCGGGGCTTGGAGGCTACCTATTTGTGGCCTATTTTTCCATGATGATTGGACTCGCTCAATAGCTCGTGCGAAAATGGGGCAGGTGTATCCAGTGTGATCTTTGTTGAGAGCATATTGATTCTTCCCAAATTGGCATGCAATACGAGCTGCGGGGTAGTATGAGATTTCGTGCAGACCAATCAGCATTACGCTCCCAGGGAGTACCAACTCAGTGGTCATTTGGCTGATGCGCCACCACGGGCAGTACCAACGAACATGATGACAGGGTAAAGAGTCTAAAAATTCTCGCAGTTTCTCGGTCCGTATGATGAAACTCTCAATGGTCCGTATGATGAAAATCAGTTTTTTTTTTTATGAAAGTGGGGGGTCAATGACAGAAGCATTGATATTGTGGTTGCCACACTATTCATGCATCTTATGTGGTTGGTATATGCACATTTTTTAACATATACATGGAACGTCCCATCATTTTTCTTTCTCTTCTGAGTCCATTTGGTGTTCGGCGGCGTGCCTTGTCCCAATTCCATTATTACTGTTCATGTGTCAAATAATGAGCTTATTTCTCATTTATAATGCTAGTTCAATCATTGAAAAAAGAAAAAGAGAAAGGAAAAGGTGCAAACCGAACAAGAATATGAAATCATTCGGGCAGAAAAAAAAAGGGGGGGGACCCATGTGCACAATTGTCAAAGGCATTCAAAAAAGCAACAAAGGCATGATTTAAATGTGCATGTTCAAAAAGAGGAACAAATGAAGGAAACGTTTAAGTGCATCCCAAAATATTAAGTGTTTTAAGAATTTAAAACAAAAAGTTGAATCATCTCTACTGATTGGCCCATCGTTAGTGGTAATAGGGGTGGGAGACGTTAGATGTTCATTCATGCATACGCATTTTTGCAATCAATGCAGGTGGCAAGAAAAAAGAAAAAAATATGCAGGATGTGGGCACATACCGTGTGAGTGCCAGGCACATTAGGATAACCCAGAACGTCCTCCAGATGAGAAATGCAAGTCTCAGCAAAATGCCCTGAGGGGATCTACACAGCTTGGAAAAAAAAAAATTGACGCAACACGCTTGTCAAAGGTAACACAGGTAAGTAACAGCACAGGTATGTGGTACTAAGTCATGCTTCAAAAATGCCAAGAGATAAGAAATAAGGAAATAAGCTGGTACAACACGGGTCATATGTACGTGCGAGGCATCCCTAGGAAAAAATGCAAAAACAAGCTTTTGCATAAAACTGATGATCATGAATAGGAATATTCAATCCAATTCTCATAAAGAAAAGGAAATGAAGATGAATTTTTGACTGGGATGCTTTGGGACTAGTTTGTCCCGACGGGACATTTACTAGAATTGCTGCGGGGTTCTAGTATTTAATGAGATTTGCTGCAGGAATCTCACCTTGCCCTGATGGGGCAAAATTATGAATTTTTCTTACTGGGATGCTTCGGGACCAGTCATGTCCCGACGGGACATTTACTAGAATTGCTGCGGGGTTCTAGTATTTAATGAGATTTGCTGCGGGAGTCTCACCTTGCCCTGATGGGGCAAAAGTATGAATTTTTCTTACTGGGATGCTTCGGGACCAGTCATGTCCCGATGGGACATTTACTAGAATTGCTGCGGGGTTCTAGTATTTAATGAGATTTGCTGCGGGAGTCTCACCTTGCCCTGATGGGGCAAAAGTATGAATTTTCTGACCAGAATGCTTCGGAACTAGTCATGTCCTGATAGGACACTTGTAACTAGGATTGCTACGGGGTTCTAGTGTTTATTTTGATTGAGCATTGATTTATTTGAACTACGTGAAGGTCTGATCTCTACGGAGTACGTAGGAAGCTGGATGCGTCTAGCGCGACCTCGCACATTACATGATTGCATGTGATTTGCATGAGGACAAAATGTTAGTCTATGGATTTCTTTCGAATCCTCCCCACGAAGTGGGAAGAATTCGAAAGAGGGGCAACTGTAGACATCCCATTTTGTCCCTACATTTTGATGGTGAGTTCCCGATGATGAGGTCTATTATGTTTATTGTCAATTTGGGTCTATTTTCTGCGAGTAAAGCAAGCAAGTGGGATGGTAGGTGGATGTGGGGAAGTGTGAAAAAGATGGGGAAAGTAATTAGAGAAGTGGGATGGTAGGTGGATGTAGGGAAGCGTAAAAAAGGTGGGGAAAGGAATCTCCTATAAAGAAAGAAGTGGGATGGTAGGTGGATGTGGGGAAGTGTAGAAAAGTGGGGGAAGTAATCTTCCGTATAAAAAAAAAAGAAGTGGGATGTTAGGTGAAAGAAATAGATAAGAGGATGGCCAGCTTTCCATCAGAGTTGAGAGGTTGTCGGGGATAGTTTTCTGTGAGGGAAATAATCATCTGGCAAGCACTATGCCTCGTTTATAATGAGGAAGGGAGTGAGGAGTGAGGTCAGGGGTGACGATCCTACACGAAGATTTTTTCCTATAAATAGAGGGAGCTATTAGAAGGCCGGGGAGGGGGAAAAGAAAGAAGAAAGGATTCCTATATTGAGAGGGCATTATACTGAATAAAGAAGGAATGGTGAGAGAAAGAGTAGTGAGAAGATAATAGAGAGTCAAACAGTGAAGAAAGGGAAAGGCTTGCCTAACTCAAAGGAAGAGACACCGCCAAGTTGGCAGTAGACCTGAGGGACAATCTAAACATCAACCTGTTTTATTTGCAAGAGGTATAAGCATATTTTTTTTTTATTGAGAATTGCATAAGTTGTTTAGATAATAATTTTTACATGTAAAATTTGTTCAGACTAACCTCTTTGCAGGAAAGTCGGTTTAATCATAGGGAAGGTAAAATAGTGAAGTCATGCGTACGCATGTTTATGCCATGCGTGCGCATGACAAATCATGTGTACACATATTCATAGTGTGCGTACGCATGATAATCTTATTTCCCGGATTTTTGCTATTTTTATTGGTATAATCATTACTCCTTTATTACTTTTTTTTTTTCATCATTATTTCCATTACTCTTTCCCCTTTTACTATTCATGTAATTATTATATTATATGCACGTATCATTATAGTTTATTCTCACTTTTGTTCATTCCATACTTTACATGTTTTTTTGTTTACTTCATGTTATTATAGTTTATTCTCAATTTTGTTCATTCCATACTTTACATGCTTTTTGTTTACTTCATGTTTCACATGCTGTGTTCATATATATATATATATATATATTCTTTTATTGTTTTATGTTATGGCATCCGTATGTGTTTTGCATGATGTAAAGCAATTTGGATTAAATTAAAATACTAAATATGGTCAATGAATACACAATGAGGGCCGGTTTATTACCGGGCATTGTTGGGTGCCTAACACCTTCTCAACATGTACCTTAGCTCCGAACCTTTCTCTGGTGAACAAAATTGGTCCTGGACCCTTCCAGGTGGCGACTCTCATTCCTATGCTAATCCCTTGGGTTAGCACCACTATCAGAAGTATTAGCAGGTAAAACACCAGGTAAAAGAGGAAAGGGCGAGCGCGTGGCGAAAACCAGGTGCGCTCACACCCATGAACATTCAGAAGGAGTAGACACAACCCAGAAGCTTTTATTTTTAAGAATATAGAGATTAATCCATGCTACCCATAATGATCCAGAGCGGCTAAATAAAGCCCATATATGCTTCATAGCAGCAGCAATGTTGAGATCTCCAATCCTTCGGAGACCTAAACCTCCTTCATTCTTTGGCAGGCAAATAGCTAACCAACTGATTTTGGAACCTGTTAGCTTGAGATCGTGGCCCGACCATAGAAAACTTCTAAAAATCTGCTCAATCTGCTTACAAATTTTCTGAGGAAGGATAAAGATACTACTCCAGTAGTATTGTATGCCATATAAAATAGATGAAAGAAGTTGCAGTCTACCAGCATAGGATAATCTTTTGGAGCTCCAACTTTGAATTCTCTGAGTAATCTTTTCAATGAGAGGGATACAGTCCCTAGCTGACAGTTTTTTAGTGATAAGAGGAACCCCCAAGTACTTCACAGGAAGAGAGCCTTCAGAGAAACCCAATCTGTTTAATATGTCATCTTTAATGTGAGGGAGGACACCTGCAAAGAAAATTTGACTTTTGCCACTATTTACTTTAAGTCCTGAAATAGCTTCAAATTTGTTAAGGACATCAATGATCTTGTCAATAGCATCAACACTACCATGGGAGAAGATGAACAAGTCATCAGCAAAACAGAGATAAGACAAATTAAGTTTTTCACACCGAGGATGAAACTTGAAAGTTGGATAGGCAGTAACTTTGGCTAAGAGCTTGGAAAGAGCCTCCATGCCAATAACAAAAAAGTAAGGTGATAAAGGGTCACCTTGACGTGGCCCTCTTTTACCTTCAAAATATCCCTCAAGTGCTCCATTTATAGAGATGGAGAATTTGGGGGAAGTGATGCACACTTTAATCCACTGTAATAGATGGGCAGGGGTGTTGAGAGCTTTAAGAATATCAATGATGAAATTAGGATCCACAGAATCAAAAGCCTTCATCAAGTCAATTTTCATTGCACACCTTGGAACTCCCTTGTTGAGATGGTAATTCTTGAGAATTTCTTGGGCCAAAAGAACATTGTCAAAGATGCTCCTTCCTGGGATGAAAGCAGATTGAGTAGGACTGATGAAATTTGGAAGGCAGGCTTTCAATCTATTGGCAATAATTTTTTATATGCATTTGTAAACTGTATTGCAGCAGGAGATTGGGCGAAATTCATTCATTCTAGAGGCATTAGGAGATTTAGGAACTAGAGCAATAGCAGTGACATTAACTTGACCAAGCAGTTGGCTGTGAGAGAAGAAAGACATAACAGCATCAAGAACATCATTTCCCACAATATGCGAGGTTTTCTTGAAGAAAAGAGGAGTGTAGCCATCAGGACCAGGAGCTTTATTGTTATTAAGGGAAAAAAGGGTATCCTTGATTTCCTGCCTAGTCACAGGTTGATTGAGAATAGTAATCTGATCTTCATTCCACTGATTGACAAAGAGATCTTCAAGAATATCCATTCTATGATGCAGGGAGGGAGGAGAGCATCCAAGAAGATTTTGAAAGTAACTGATAGCTTCTCTACTGATACTAGCATGAGTATTAAGCAATGCATTAGAATTGTCATAAAGCTTTGATAAAGAATTGAAGGATCTTTTCACCTTCACTGCTCTATGAAAGAAGGCAGTGTTTTGGTCACCAAGCTTCAGCCATTGTATGCGGGATTTTTGTTTGTAGAAAGCTTCCTCAGCATGAGATAATTCCAAAAATTTCAGTTGACAGTCTTTTTCAACCCTGCAGAGATCAGGCAAGTGAGGATTATGAAGGATATTGAGTTGGGCAGCCTCCAAGGCAGTTTGAGCATGAAGAACTTTATTACTGATATTCCCAAACTTCTCCTTGTTGAAAACTTTCAGAGCTTCCTTAAGAGCCTACGGTTTTTTTTAGTGTATAGAGCTCCTATGGGTGACTAAAAAGCGTTGTGATGCCTCCACGAGTTTATGGTGACTCTATGGTTGTGGATTCTGTGAATCCTCCTAGGATTTTTTTTTCTAGAGTTTAAAGAGCTCCTACAAGTGTCTAGGACGTTTTCTGAGCCTCTCAGGGGCCTATGGCGACTCTAATTTAGTCTTGAGAGCATCGGGGACTCTACGATACCTCCTTCAATTTTTAGAGTGTATAGAGCGCCTACAGGTGTCTAAGAGGTGTTGTGGGGCTCACACGACTCTACGACGTCTCTAGCTGGGCCGTGGACAGAAGGATACTTCCTCCTACGCACTTTTTGGATGTATACGGCTCCTACGATGGTTCAGGAAGCATTGTGAGGCTACAACGAGTCTACAACGACTCTTATTGAGTCTAAAAAGTGTCGTGGACTCAAGGTCATCTCTTTTTTCTTTTTTTTCTTTTTTTGGAGTGTATAGAGCTCCTACGGGTGTCTAAGCAGCGTTGTGAGGCTCCCCTGAGCCTATGGCGACTCTAATTGCATTGTGGATTCTAGAATGGCTTCAAGGATTTTTTTCTTGGAGCTTATAGAGCACCTATGGGCGTCTAGCTAGTCTTGTGAGCGTCCCACAAGTCTATGGCGACTCTAATTTAGTCTAGAGAGTGTCGTTGACTCTGGGAATCCTCCTAGGACTTTTTGGAGTGTGTAGAGCTCCTATGGCTATCTTGGAAGCGGTGTCAGCCTCACAATAGTTTATGGCGACTCTAATTTAGTTTAGAGAATGCCGTGGACTCTAGGGTACCTCCGATGGTTTTTCTGAGTGTACAGAGCTCCTACGGGTGTGTAAGAAGCGTTGTAAGGCTCGCACTGAGTTTATGGCGACTCGAATTGAGTTGTGGACTCTAGGCCTCTCAAGAACTTATGGCGACTCTAATTTAGTTTAGAGAGCGTCGTGGACTCCAGGATACCTCCTACGATTTTAGGAGTGTATGGAGCTCCTACGGGGGTCTAAGAAGCATTGAGAGGCTCCCACGAGTCAATGGTGACTCTAATTGAGTCATGGACACTAGGATACCTCCTAGGGACTTTTGGGAATGTATATAGCTACTATGGCAGTTTAGGAAGCGTTGTGATGCTCCCACGAGTCTATAGCGATTGCTATTGAGTTTAGAGAGCCTCATGGACTTACAAAGATATCTCCTCTAACCTTTTGGAGGGTATGGAGCTCCTACAGGTGTCTAAGAAGCATTTTGAGGCTTCCATGAGTCTATGGCAGCTCTGGTTGCCTTGTGGACTCTTGGATACCACCACCTATGATTTTTTTTTTTTTTAGGCGTATAGACCTCCTACGGGTGTTTAGCAAGCATTGCGAAGATCGTACGAGTCTATAGCGACTCAAATTGAGTCTAAAGAGCGTCTTGGACTCTTGGAATCCTCCTAGTATTTTTTTTTGGAGTGGATAGAGCTCTGCCTAACGAGTGTCTTGGAAGCGTTGTGAGGCTCTCACGAGTCTATGGTGACCCTAATTTTATTTAGAGAGCATCGTGGGCTCCAAGATACTTAGTGCGGTTTGCTTGAGTGTATAGAGCTCCCGTAGGTGTCTAAGAGGTGTTGTGAGGCTCCTATGAGGCTACGGCGACTTTAATTGAGTTGAGGGCTCTAGGATGTGTCCAAGGATTATTTTTAGAGTGTATAGAGCTCCTACGGGCATGTAGCAAGTGTTGTGAGCACCTCACGGGTCTGGCAGACTCTAATTCAGTCCAAAAAGTGTTGTGGACTCTAGGAATCCTCCTAAGATTTTTTGGAGTCTATAGAGCTCCTGTGGGTGTCTAAGAAGCGATGTCGGCCTCACAATAGTATGTGGTGACTCTAAGTTAGTTTAGAGAATGTCGTGGACCCTAGGGTGCCTCCTATGGTTTTTTTTTTTTAGTGTACAGAACTCCTACGGGTGACTAAGAAGCGTTGTGATGCTTCCACGTGTTTATAGCAACTCTAATTGGGTTGTGGATTCTTTGAATCCTCCTAAGAATTTTTTTTAGAGTGTATAGAGCTTCTACGAGTGTCTAGGAAGTTTTCTGAGCCTCTCAGGGGCCAATGGCGACTCTAATTTAGTCTTGAGAGCATCGGGGACTCTACGATACCTCCTTCGATTTTTAGGGTGTATAGAGCGCCTATGGGTGTCTAAGAGTTGTTGTGGGGCTCACACGACTCTACGGCATCCCTAGCTAGGCCGTGGACAGAAGGATACTTCCTCCTAGGCACTTTTTGGATGTATACGGCTCCTATGGTGTAGAGCTCCTACGGGTGTCTAAGCAGTGTTGTGAGACTCCCCTGAGCCTATGGCGACTCTAATGGAGTTGTGGATTCTAGAATGGCTTCAAGGATTTTTTTTCTTGGAGCCTATAGAGCACCTATGGGTGTTGAGCTAGTCTTGTGAGTGTCCCACGAGTCTATCGCGACTCTAATTTGGTCCAAAGAGTGTCGTTGACTCTGGGAATCCTCCTAGGATTTTTTGGAATGTGTTGAGCTTCTATGGTTGTCTTGGAAGTGCTGTCAGCCTCACATTAGTCTATGGCGACTCTAATTTAGTTTAGAGAATGCCGTGGACTCTGGGGTACCTCCGATGGTTTTTCTGAGTCTGCAGAGCTCCTACGGGTGTGTAAGAAGCGTTGTGAGGCACCCACGAGTTCATGGCGACTTGAATTGAGTTGTGGACTCTAGGAATCCTCTTAGGATTTTTTTAGAGTGTGTAGAGCTCCTACGAGTGTCTAAGCCTCTCAAGAACTTATGGCAACTCTAATTTAGTTTAGAGAGCGTCGTGGACTCCAGGATACCTCCTACGATTTTAGGAGTGTATGGAGCTCCTACGGGGGTCTAAGAAGCATTGAGAGGCTCCCATGAGTCAACGGCGACTCTAATTGAGTCGTGGACAGTAGGATACTTCCTAGGGACTTTTTGGAATGTATATAGCTATTATGGCAGTTTAGGAAGTGTTGTGAGGCTCCCACGAGTCTATAGCGACTGCTATTGAGTTTAGAAAGCCTCATGGACTTACAAAGATATCTCCTCTAACTTTTTGGAGGGTATGGAGCTCCTACAGGTGTCTAAGAAGCATTTTGAGGCTTCCATGAGTCTATGGCGGCTCTGGTTGACTTGTGGACTCTTGGATACCACCTCCTATAATTTTTTTTTTGAGGCGTATAGACCTCCTACGGGTGTCTAGCAAGCGTTGCGAAGATCGTACGAGTCTAAAGAGCGTCATGGACGCTTGCAATCCTTCTAGTATTTTTCTTGGAGTGGATAGAGCTGTACCTAACGAGTGTCTTGGAAGCATTGTAAGGCTCCCACGAGTCTATGGTGACCCTAATTTTATTTAGAGAGCATCGTGGACTCCGGGATACCTCCTACGGTTTACTTGAGTGTATAGAGCTCCCGCAGGTGTCTAAGAGGTGACTCTAATTGAGTTGTGGGCTCTAGGATGCCTCCAAGGATTATTTTTAGAGCGTATGGAGCTCTTACGAGGGTCTAGCAAGTGTTGTGAGCACCCCACGGGTCTGGCAACTCTAATTCAGTGCAAAAAACGTCGTGGACTCTGGGAATCCTCCTAAGATTTTTTGGAGTCTATAGAGCTCCTGAAGGTGCCTAAGTACCGATGTTGGCTCACAATAGTCTGTGGTGACTCTAATTTAGTTTAGAGAATGTCGTGGACTCTAGGGTGCCTCTTACGGTTTTTTTTAGTGTATAGAGCTCCTATGGGTGACTAAGAAGCGTTGTGACGCCTCCACGAGTTTGTGGTGACTCTAATTGGGTTGTGGATTCTGTGAATCCTCCTAGGATTTTTTTTCTAGAGTTTAAAGAGCTCCTACGAGTGTCTAGGACATTTTCTGAGCCTCTCAGGGGCCTATGGCGACTCTAATTTAGTCTTGAGAGCATCGGGGACTCTACGATACCTCCTTCGATTTTTAGAGTGTATAGAGCGCCTACGGGTGTCTAAGAGGTGTTGTGGGGCTCACACGACTCTACGGCGTCTCTAGCTGGGCCGTGGACAGAAGGATACTTCCTCCTAGGCACTTTTTGGATATATACGGCTCCTACGATGGTTTAGGAAGCGTTGTGAGGCTGCAACGAGTCTACAGCGACTCTTATTGAGTCTAGAAAGTGTCGTGGACTCAAGGTCATCTCCTTTTTTTTTTTTTTTTTGGAGTGTATAGAGTTCCTACGGGTGTCTAAGCAGCGTTGTGAGGCTCGCCTGAGCCTATGGCGACTGCGATTGCGTTGTGGATTCTAGAATGGCTTCAAGGATTTTTTTTCTTGGAGCTTATAGAGCACCTATGGGTGTCTAGCTAGTCTTGTGAGCGTCCCACGAGTCTATAGCGACTCTAATTTAGTCTAGAGAGTGTCGTTGACTTTGGGAATCCTCCTAGGATTTTTTGGAGTGTGTAGAGCTCCTATGCCTATCTTGGAAGCGGTGTCAGCCTCACAATAGTCTATGGCGACTCTAATTTAGTTTAGAGAATGCCGTGGACTTTGGGGTACCTCCGATGGTTTTTCTGAGTGTACAGAGCTCCTACGGGTGTGTAAGAAGCGTTGCGAGGCTCGCACGAGTTTATGGCCACTCGAATTGAGTTGTGGACTCTAGGAATTCTCCTAGGATTTTGCTAGAGTGTATAGAGCTCCTACAAGTGTCTAAGCCTCTCATGAACTTATGGCGACTCTAATTTAGTTTAGAGAGCGTCGTGGACTCCAGGATACCTCCTACGATTTTAGGAGTGTATGGAGCTCCTACGGGGGTCTTAGAAGCATTGACTGGCTCCCATGAGTTAATGGCGACTCTAATTGAGTCATGGACAGTAGGATACCTCCTAGGGACTTTTTGGAATGTATATAGCTACTATGGCAGTTTAGGAAGCGTTGTGAGGCTCCCACGAGTCTATAGCGACTGCTATTGAGTTTAGAAAGCCTCATGGACTTACAAAGATATCTCCTCTGTCTTTTTGGAGGGTATGGAGCTCCAACAGGTGTCTAAGAAGCATTTTGAGGCTTCCATGAGTCTATGGCGACTCTGGTTGACTTGTGGACTCTTGGCTACCACCTCCTATGATTTTTTTTGTGGCGTATAGACCTCCTACGGGTGTCTAGGAAGCATTGCGAAGATCGTACGAGTCTATGGTGACTCAAATTGAGTCTAAAGAGCGTCTTGGACTCTTGGAATCCTCTGAGTATATTTTTTGGAGTGGATAGAGCTTTACCTAAGGAGTGTCTCAGAAGCACTGTGAGGCACCCACGAGTCTAGGGTGACCCTAATTTTATTTAAACTAAAGTCGCCATAGACTCGTGGGACGCTCGCTAGACCAGGTAGGCACCAATAGGAGCTCTATAGGCTCCAAAAAAAAAAATCCTTGAAGGCATTCTAGAATCCACAACTCAATTAAAGTCACTATAGGCTCATGGGAGCCTCATAGCGCTGCTTAGACACCCATTGGAGCTCTATACACTCCAAAAAAAAAGTAGGAGGTGTCCTTTAGTCCACGATACTTTCTAGACTCAATAAGAGTCGCTGTAGACTCGTTGCAGCCGCACAACGCATCCTAAACAACCATAGGAGCCCTATACATCCAAAAAGTAACGAGGAAAAAGTATCCTTCTATCTGCGGCCCAACTAGAGTCGTCGTAGACTCGTGTGAGCCCCACAACACCTCTTAGACACCCGTAGGCGTTCTATGCACTCAAAAAATCGTAGGAGGTATATAGAGTCCATGACGCTCTCTAGACTAAGTTAGAGTCGCCATAGGCCCTTGAGAGGCTCACAAAACTTCCTAGACACTTGTAGGAGCTCTATACACTCTAAAAAATCCAAGGACGATTCCCAAAGTCCACAACTCAATTAGAGTCGCCATAAACTCGAGGGAGACTCACAACGCTTCTTACACACTCGTAGGAGCTCTGTGCACTCAGAAAAACCATAGGAGGTACCCCAAAGTCCACGGCACTCTCTAAACTAAATTAGAGTCGCTATTGACTATAGTGAGGCTGACACTGGTTCCAAGACAGCCGTAGGAACCCTACACACACTCCAAAAAGTCCTAGGAGGATTCCCAGAGTCAACGACACTCTTTGGACTAAATGAAAGTGGCCATAGACTCGTGGGACACACACAAGACTAGCTAAACACCCATAGGACCTCTATAGGCTCCAAAAAAATCCTTGAAGGCATTTTAGCATCCACAACTCAATTAGAGTTGCCGTAGGCTCATGGGAGTTTCACAATGGTGCTTAGACACCCATAGGAGCTTTATACACTCCAAAAAAAAAAAGGAGTTGTCCTTGAGTCCACGACACATTCTAGACTCAATAAGAGTCGCTGTAGACTCGTTGCAACCTCACAATGCTTCCTAAACAACCGTTGGAGCCCTATACATCCAAAAAGTCCCGATGAGGAAGTATCCTTTTGTCCACGGCCCAACTAGTGTCGCCGTAGACTCGTGTGAGCCCCACAACTCCTCTTAGACACCTGTAGGCATTCTATACACTCTAAAAATTGTAGGATGTATCCTAGAGTCCATGACGCTCTCCAGACTAAGTTAGAGTCACCATAGGCCCTTGAGAGGATCACAAAACTTCCTAGACACTCGACTACACACTCTAAAAAATCCAAGGACGATTCCCAGAGTCCACAACTCAGTTGGAGTCGCCATAGGCGCATAGGGGCCCCACGATGCTGTTTAGACACCCGTAGGAGCTCTGTACAATCAAAGTAACCATAGGAGGTACCCTAGAGTCCACGGCATTCTCTAAACTAAATTAGAGTCGTCATAGACTATGGTGAGGTTGACACCGTTTCTAACACAGCCGTAGGAGCTCTACACACTCTGAAAAATCCAAGGAGGATTCCTAGAGTCATTGACACTCTCTGGACAAAATTAAAGTCACCATAGACTCGTGGGATGCTCACAAGACTAGCTACACACCCATAGGACCTCTATAGGATCCAAAAAAAAATCCTAGAAGGCATTCTAGCATCCACAACTCAATTAGAGTTGCCATAGGCTCATGGGGGCCACACAACGCTGCTTAGACACCTGTACGAGCTCTATACACTCCAAAAAAAAAAGAAGAAGTTGTCCTTCGGTCCATGACACTTTCTAGACTCAATAAGAGTCGCTGTAGACTCGTTACAGCCTCACAACGCTTCCTAAACAACCGTAGGAGCCCTATACATCCGAAAAGTCCCAAGGAGGTAGTATCCTTCTGCCCACGGCCCAACTAGAGTAGCCGTAGACTCGTGTGAGCCCCACAACTCCTCTAAGACACCCGTAGGCGTTCTATACAATCTAAAAATCATAGGAGGAATCGTAGAGTCCATGACGCTCTCTAGACTAAGTTAGAGTCACCATTGGCCCTTGAGAGGCTCACAAAACTTCCTAGATACTCGTAGGAGCTCTATACACTCTAAAAAATCCAAAGACAATTCCTAAAGTCCACAACTCAATTACAGTCGCGATAAATTCGTGGGAGCCACAGAACGCTTCTTACACACCCATAGGGGCTCTGTACAATTAGAAAAACCACAGGAGGTATCCCGGAGTCCACGGCATTCTCCAAACTAAATTATAGTCGCCATAGATTATTGTGAGGCTGACACCGCTTCCAAGACAGCCGTAGGAGCTCTACACACACTGAAAAATCTTAGGAGGATTCCCAGAGTCAATGACACTCTCTGGACAAACTTAGAGTCGCCAAAGACCCATGGGACGCTCGCAAGACTAGCTAGGCACCAATAGGAGCTCTATAGGCTCCAAAAAAAAATAGTAATAATAAATCCTTGAAGGCATTGTAGAATCCACAACTTAACTAAAGTCGCCATAGGCTCATGGGAGCCTCACAGCACTGCTTAGACACCCGTAGGAGCTCTATACACTCCAAAAAAAAAAAAAAAAAAGGAGTTGTCCTTGAGTCCACGACACTTTCTAGACTCAATAAGAGTCGCTGTAGACTCGTTGCAGCCTCACAACGCGTCCTAAACAACCGTAGTAGCCCTATACATCCAAAAAGTAACGAGGAAAAAGTATCCTTCTGTCCGCGGCCCAACTAGAGTCATCGTAGACTCGTGTGTGCCCCACAACACCTCTTAGACACCCGTAGGCATTCTATGCACTCAAAAAAATCACAGGAGGTACCTAGAGTCCATGACGCTCTCTAGACTAAGTTAGGGTCGCCATAGGCCCTTAAGAGGCTCACAAAACTTCCTAGACACACGTAGGAGCTCTATACACTCTAAAAAATCCAAGGACGATTCCCAAAGTCCAATACTCAATCAGGGTTACCATAAACTCGTGGGAGCCTCACAACGCTTCTTACACACCCGTAGGAGCTTTGTGCACACAGAAAAACCATAGGAGGTACCCCAGAGTCCACGGCATTCTCTAAACTAAATTAGAGTCGCCATAGACTATAGTAAGGCTGACACCGCTTCCAAGACAGCCGTAGGAGCCCTACACACACTCCGAAAAGTCCTAGGAGGATTCCCAGAGTCAACGACACTCTCTGGACTAATTTAAAGTCACCAAAGACTCGTGGGACGCCCAAAAGACCCGCTAGACACCCATAGGACCTCTATAGGCTCCAAAAAAAATATACTTGAAGGCATTCTAGCATCCACAACTCAGTTGGAGTTGCCATAGGCTCATGGGGGCCTCACAATGCTGCTTAGACACCCGTAGGAGCTCTGTACACTCAGAATAACCATAGGAGGTACCCTAGAGTCCACAGCATTCTCTAAACTAAATTAGAGTCGCCATAGACTATTGTAAGGTTGACACCACTTCCAACACAACCATAGGAGCTCTACACACTCTGAAAAATCCTAGGAGGATTCCCAGAGTCAATGACACTCTCTGGACTAAATTAAAGTTGCCATAGGCTCGTGGGACGCTCACTAGACTAGCTACACACCCATAGGACCTCTATAGGCTCCAAAAAAAAAAAAAAAAAAAAAAAAAAATTCCTTGAAGGCATTCCAACATCCCAAACTCAATTAGAGTCGCCATAGGCTCATGGGGGCCTCACAACGCTGCTTAGACACCCGTAGGAGCTCCATACACTCCAAAAAGAAAAAAAAAAAAGGAGTTGTCCTTGATTCCACGACACCTTCTAGATTCAATAAAAGTTGCTGTAGACTCATTGTGGCCTCACAACGCTTCCTAAACTACCGTTGGAGCCCTAGACATCCAAAAAGTCCCGATGAGGAAGTATCCTTCTGTCCACGTCCCAACTAGAGTCGCTGCAGACTCGTGTGTGCCCCACAACACCTTTTAGGGTGTCTAGGCGTTCCATACGCTCTAAAATCGTAGGAGATATCCTAGAGTCCATGATGCTCTCTAGACTAAATTAGAGTCGCCATAGGCCCTTGAGAGACTCACAAAACTTCCTAGATACTCATAGGAGCTCTATGCACTCTAAAAAATCTAAGGACGATTCCCAGAGTCCACAACTCAATTAGAATCGTAATAAATTCGTGGGTGCCACAGAACGCTTCCTACACACCCATAGGAGCTCTGTACCCTCAGAAAAACCATAGGAGGCACCCCAGAGTCCACGACATTCTCTAAAGTCGCCACAGACTATTGTGAGGCTGCTCCACTTCCAAGATAACCGTAGGAGCTCTACAGACTCCGAAAAATCCTAAGAGGATTCCCAGAGTTAATGACACTCTCTGGACTAAATTAGAGTCACCAGAGACCCGTGGGACATTCACAAGACTAGCTAGGCACCAATAGGAGCTCTATAGGCTCCAAAAAAAAAACAAAAAAAACAAAAATCCTTGAAAGCATTCTAAATCCACAACTCCATTGGAGTCGCCATAGGCTCATAGGAGCCTCACAACGAAACTTAGACACCCGTAGGAGCTCTGTACACTCCAAAAAAAAATAGGAGATGTCCTTGAGTCCACGACACTTTCTAGACTCAATAATAGTCGCTTTAGACTCGTTGCAGCCTCACAACGCTTCCTAAAAAACCGTAAGAGCCCTATACACCCAAAAAGTCCCGAGGAGGAAGCATCCTTCTGTCCACGGCCCAACTAGAGTCGTCGTAGACTCGTGTGAGCCCCACAACTCCTCTTAGACACCCGTAGGCGTTCTGTACACTCTAAAAATCGTAGGAAGTATCCTAGAGTCCATGACGCTCTCTAGACTAAATTAGAGTCGCCATAGGCCCTTGAGAGGCTCACAAAACATCCTAGACACTCATAGGAGCTCTATACACTAAAAAATCGTAGGACGATTCTCAGAGTCCACAACTCAATTAGAGTCGCCATAAATCCGTGGGAGCCACAGAACGCTTCTTACACACCCGTAGGAGCTCTGTCCACTTAGAAAAACCATAGGAGTTACCCTAGAGTCCACGGCATTCTCTAAATTAATTAGAGTCGCCACAGACTATTGTGAGTCTGCACCACTTCCAAGACAGCTGTAGGAGCTCTACACAGTCCGAAAAATCTTAGGAGGATTCCCAGAGTTAATGACACTCTCTGGACTAAATTAGAGTTGCCATAGACCCGTGGGACGCTCACAAGACTAGCTAGGCACCAATAGGAGCTCTATAGACTCCAAAAAAAAAAAAAAAAAAAAAAAATCCTTGAAGGCATTATAGAATCAACAACGCCATTAGGGTCGCCATAAGCTCATGGGAGCCTCACAACGCTGTTTAGACACCCGTAGGAGCTCTATACACACCAAAAAAAATAGGAGATGTCCTTGAGTCCACGACACTTTCTAGACTCAACAAGAGTCACTGTAGACTCGTTGCAGCCTCACAATGCTTCCTAAACAACCGTAGGAGCCCTATACATCCAAAAAGTCCCGAGGAGGAAGTATCCCTCTGTCCACGGCCGAACTAGTCGCCGTAGAATCGTGTGAGCCCCACAACTCCTTTTAGACACCCGTAGGCGTTCTATACACTCTAAAAATCGTAGGGGATATCCTAGAGTCTATGACACTCTCTAGACTAAATTAAAGTCACCATAGGCCCTTAAGAGGCTCACAAAAATTCTTAGACACTCGTAGGAGCTCTATGCATGCTAAAAAATCCAAGGATGATTCCCAAAGTCCACAACTCAATAAGAGTCGGCTTAAACTTGTGGAAGCCTCACAATGCTTCTTGCACACCCGTAGGAACTCTGAACACTCCGAAAAAACCATAGGAGGTACCCCAGAGTCCACGGCCTTCTCTAAACTAAATTAGAGTCGCCATAGACTATTGTGAGGCTGACACCGCTTCCAACACAGCCGTAGGAGCTCTACACACTCCGAAAAATCTTAGGAGGATTCCTAGAGTTAATGACACTCTCTAAACTAAATTAGAGTCGCCATAGACTCGTAGGACGCTCACAAGACTAGCTACACACCCATAGGACCTCTATAGGCTCCAAAAAAAAAATCCTTGAAGGCATTCAAGCATCCACAACTCAATTAGAGTTGCCATAGGCTGATGGGGGCCACACAATGCTACTTACACATCTGTAGGAGCTCTATACACTCCAAAAAAAAAAAAAGGGAGATGTCCTTGAGTCCACGACACCTTCTAAACTCAAGAGAGTCGCTATAGACTTGTTGCAGCCTCACAACGCTTCCTAAACAACCGTAGGAGCCCTATACATCCAAAAAGTCATGAGGAAGAAGTATCCTTCTGTCCATGGCCCAACGAGAGTCGCCGTAGACTTGTGTGAGCCCTACAACACCTCTTAGACACCCATAGGCATTCTATACACTCTAAAAATCGTAGGAGGTACCCTAGAGTCCATGATGCTCTCTAAACTAAGTTAGAGTCACCATAGGCCCTTGAGAGGCTCACAAAACTTCTTAGACACTCGTAGGAGCTCTATACACTCTAAAAAATCCAAGGACAATTCCTAGAGTCACAACTCACTTAGAGTTGCCATAAACTCGTGGTGCCACAAGACGCTTCTTACACACCCATAGGAGCTCTGTACACTCAGAAAAACCATAGGAGGTACCCCAGAGTCCACGCCGTTCTCCAAACTAAGAGTCGCCATAGATTATTGTGAGGTTGACACCGCTTCCAAGATCGCCGTAGGAGCTCTACGCACACCGAAAAATGCTGTGAGGATTCCCAGAGTCAATGACACTCTATGGACTAAATTAGAGTCGCCATAGACTCGTGGGACGCTCGCAAGACTAGCTAGGCACCAATAGGAGCTCTATACACTCCACAAAAAAAAAAAAAAAAAAAAAAAAAAAAAAAAATCCTTGAAGGCATTCTAGGTTCCAGAACTCAATTGAAGTCGCTATATACCACAACGCTGCTTAGTCAGCCGTAGAAGTTCTATACACTCCAAAAAAAAAATAGGAGATGTCCTTGAGTCCGCGACACTTTTCTTGACTCAATAAGAGTCGCTGTAGACTCGTTGCAGCCTCACAACGCTTCCTAAATAACCAGTAGCAGCCCTATACATCCAAAAAGTCACGAGGAGGAAGTATCCTTCTGTCCATAGCCCAACTAGAGTCGCCGTAGACTCGTGTGAGCCCCACAACACCTCTTAGACACCGTAGGCGTTCTATACACTCTGAAAAATCGTAGGAGGTATCCTAGAGTGCATGACGCTCTCCAAACTAAGTTAGAGTCGCCATAGGCCCTTTTTTTTTTTTTTTTTTTTTGGATAAGTGAGTAAGTATATTCCAAAAAACCAAGATATACATGAAGAGCAAAAACAAGCCCTCAATGGGCAGCAAACTCCCAAATGGAGCTACCTATGAAACAAAACAAGCCCTCATAGCCTCAAGGAAAAACAAAACAAGAAAAAGAAACTCTCACACCCCAAGAGGAGGCCAAAACAAACACTAAAGCGACCAATCAACCCCCTGTTGGATTAGGGGATTTAATGGTGATTTTAGAGGAGCAGATTGGGTGCCTACTAGTAGAATCTTTAGTACAAGATTTGCTAGGCTTGAGCTTTAAACTTGCTAGAGCACTCTCCATAAACTTTGAACTCTCATTTTGCATCTTGCTAGTTGAGGTTGCTGTTGTGGAATTCATGAAACTAGGCATGACAAAAATGCCTTTCCTAGAAACGTCCAAAGGAACCTTGGTAGTAGCATTCTTTTGCATTCTAGGAGACAAAATTACTTTATCTCTCCCTTTTCTGGCTACAACCGTCCACTTAGAAGATTTCTCATTAACCATAGGTTCATTCAACTTCTGTTGTGGCAAAGGAGAGCTCCTAAGAGTAGCACAAACATCCTTAGGCTGTTCATTTGCTTTCAGAGAAGATGATATTGTCTCTGAAGAGCTAGCATTATTATCCTTATCCTGCTGGGAGGAAGGGATAATTACTGGTGAATCAACTTGTTCATTCTTTGTTGACTTAGGAACCCACATTCTTTTGGTAACCCTTTGGCATCTATTAACCGAATGCCCAAACTCTCTACGAATATCACAAGAAGGAGGCTTCCAAGGCACTTCAACATCAATAGAGATTATCTTGCCTTTACCTAGATCCAAATCAAATTCCTTGGGGATTTCATTATCTGCAGAAATCTCCACACAAGCCCGAGCATAATTGGTTCTACTTCTCAATTCAGTAGCATCATCTAAGTACAAAGGAACACCCACTGCACTAGCGACATAACTCAGCCCCTCATTAGTCCAAAGATTCAATGGAACATTATAGAACTTCACCCAAATTGGAACTTTAGAGAGCTTAACCTTTGAGAGATGCAAACCTTCATGCCACTTTTGAAGGATGAGAAGCTTTCCCGCGAAAGAACCAAGGGCCAGAGTCAAGCACTTTCATACAACTAGTATCATTGTTAAATCTGAAAAGGAAGAAGCCACTATTAGTAGACATAACATCCACCAGCCCTTACCCCATAATTTCTCTGCCCAACTCTTCACCATAGAGAAAGGGAGCTTCCTATCAAGAAAATGGCCAACATGACAATCATTCCAAATTTCATTCCCTTTGTTAACAACTCCAGCTGGGGGTGTAACAAGGATTTTCCCATTGATATTACTCGACTTAAAGAAGGTGAGACTTCCTTTGTTCTTAGTAACAGATCCGAATAGAGAGCTCCAAGGAGAGGAGTTAGGAGCACTAAACGGGAGGCTGGGTTTTATGGAGATTAGGACTAATAATTGGGTTAACCCAAGATGCACCTAATCTGTACTTAGAACACGTACCTTGAGAATTCCCAGCCAAGCTTGTGACCAAATTAGAGAAAAGAGGGGGAAAATCAGAAATACCTTTGTCAAAATTTTCAACAGCTTCCTTTCCAAGAGAAGGACGTGATCAGGCATATTAGCTCCATTCAAAGCACTATGTCCTGCCAAAGAGGGCCCATAGGATTCCACTGAGCTTTGACCAAGTGGGTGTACTTTATTATTAAATAAACTAGCCCCACTTGCTTTATCATCAGCTTTTGAGTTAACCAAAATTGGAAAAGTAGCTTTATCAAAAGTGTTGGCAGCAAACTTAGACCCACTTGCAATACTAAGAGAGTGAGATTCACTCACCATCAAGCTACGGTTGCTCAACAGCATATCCTCCATGGGGGACTCAAATGAATCAATGGAAACATGAGAAGAACACAAACTAGCCTCCTTAATAGCAGTAGAAATATGAGGAGATGAACAATGTGAGGATCAGGTTGGAGTATTATGAACTCCAACTTTAACATCGTGAGAGCAAATCTGGTTGGTATGGGCACAAACCGTATCATTGGAAGCTCCATCACTAATAAAAACTCTCGAACCATCAACATCTTCAACTAACTCCAACTCAGATTCGGATTGATCCTCTTCAACACAACCAAGATCCTTAAAAGACTTAGAAATCAAAGGACTAAGCTTGAAATCAGGGAGGATAATAGGAGAACAGCTACGATTATGAGAGATATTCTTTTTCTTCCTCTTAGCTGAACTTTTGAAACCCATTAGTAAAATAAAGATAAACCAGATCAAATAGATGAATGAGAAAATCAAACATACAAAGAACACGAGAAGTCAGCATAATGGACAGGAACAAAACCCAGAGCTTCTCTCACTAGAAAAGGGCCCATATATGCTTCATGAAGCAGTACACTTGGACCGCTATAGGCCCTTGAGAGGCTCACAAAACTTCCTAGACACTCGTAGGAGTTCTATACACTCTAAAAAATCCATGGATGATTCCCAGAGTCCAAAAACTCAATTAGAGTCGCCATATACTCGTCGGAGCCTCACAACGCTTCTTACACACCCGTAAGAGCTCTGTACACTCAGAAAAACCATAGGAGGTACCCCTAGAGTCCACGGCATTCTCTAAACTAAATTAGAGTCGCCATAGACTATAGTGAGGCAAACACTGCTTCCAACGCAGCCCAAGGAGCTCTACACACTCCGAAAAATCCTAAGAGGATTCCCAGAGTCAATGACACTCTCTGGACTAAATTAAAGTCAACATAGACTCATGGGATGCTCACATGACTAGCTACACACCCATACGACCTCTATAGGCTCCAAAAAAAAAAAAAAAAAAAAAAATTCCTTGAAGCATTCCAGCATCCCCAACTCAATTAGAGTCGTCATAGGCTCATGGGGGCCTCACAACGCTGCTTAGACACCCGTAGGAGCTCTATACACTCCAAAAAAAAAAAAAAAAAGGAGTTGTCCTTGAGTCCACGACACCTTCTAGATTCAATAAGAGTCGTTGTAGACTTGTTGTGGCCTCACAACTCTTCCTAAACAACCGTTGGAGCCCTAGACATCCAAAAAGTCCCGATGAGGAAGTATCCTTCTATCCACGTCCCAACTAGAGTCGCCGCAGACTCGTGTGAGCCCCACAACACCTCTTAGACACCTGTAGGCGTTCCATACACTCTAAAAATCGTAGGAGGTATCCTAGATTCCATGACACTCTCTAGACTAAAGTAGAGTCGCCATAGGCCCTTGAGAGGCTCATAAAACTTCCTAAACACTCGTAGGAGCTCTCTACACTCTAAAAAATCCAAGGACGTCCAAAATTCAATTAGAGTCGCCATTAACTCATGGGAGCCTCATAACGCTTCTTACACACCCGTAGGGGCTCTGTACACTCAGAAAAACCATAGGAGGTACCCCAGAGTCCACGGCATTCTCTAGACTAAATTAAAGTCGCCACAGACTATTGTGAGGCTGCACCGCTTCCAAGATAGCCGTAGGAGCCCTACACACTTCGAAAAGTCCAAGGAGGATTCCCAAAGTCAACGACACTCTCTAGACTAATTTAAAGTCGCCATAGACTCGTGGGACGCTCACAAGACTTGCTACACACCCATAAGACCTTTATAGGCTCCAAAAATAAATCCTTGAAGGCATTCAAGCATCCACAACTCAATTAGAGTCACTATAGGCTCATGGGGGCCACACAACGCTGCTTAGACACCTGTAGGAGCTCTATACACTCAAAAAAAAAAAAAAAAAAAAAGGTGATGTCGTTGAGTCCACGACACCTTCTCGACTCAATAAGAGTCGTTGTAGACTCGTTGCAGGCTCACAATGCTTCCTAAACAACCGTTGGAGCCCTATACATCCAAAAAGTCCTGATGAGCAAGTATCCTTCTATCCACGGCCCAACTAGAGTTGCCGTAGACTCGCATGAGCTCCACAACACCTCTTAGACACCTGTAGGCGTTCTATACGCTCTAAAAATTGTAGGTGGTATCCCAGAGTCCATGGCGCTCTCTGGACTAAATTAGAGCCACCATAGGCCCTTGAGAGGCTCACAAAACTTCCTAGATACTCGTAGGAGCTCTACACACACTAAAAACTCCAAGGATGATTCTCAGAGTCCACAACTCAATTAGAGTCACCATAAATTCGTGGGAGCCACAGAACGCTTCTTACAGACTCGTAGGAGCTTTGTCCACTCAGAAAAACCAAAGGAGGCACCCTAGAGTCCACAGCATTCTCTAGACTGAATTAGAATTGCCACAGACTATTGTGAGGCTGCACCTCTTCCAGGACAGCCGTAGGAGCTCTACACACTCTGAAAAATCCTAAGAGGATTCCCAGAGTTAAGACATTCTCTGGACTAAATTAGAGTTGCCATAGACCCGTGGGACACTCACAAGATTAGCTAGGCACCAATAGGAGCTCTATAGACTCCAAAAAAAAAAAAAAAAAATCCTTTAGGGCATTCTAGAATCCACAACTCCATTAGAGTTGCCATAGGCACATAGGAGCCTCACAACGCTGCTTAGACACCCGTAGGAGCTCTATACACTCCAAAAAAAAAAAAAAAAAAGGTGATGTCCTTGAGTCCACGACACCTTTTAGACTCAATAAGAGTCGCTTTAGAATTGTTACGGCCTCACAACGCTTCCTAAACAACCGTAGGAGCCCTATACATCCAAAAAGTCCCGACGAGGAAGTATCCTTCTGTCCACGGCCCAACTAGAGTCGCAATAGACTCGTGTGAGCCCCACAACTCCTCTTAGACACCCATAGGCGTTTTATATACTCTAAAAATCGTAGGAAGTATCCTAGAGTCCATGGCGCTCTCTGGACTAAATTAGAGTTGCCATAAGCCCTTGAGAGGCTCACAAAACTTCCTAGACACTCGTAGGAGCTCTATACACTCTAAAAAATCCAAGGACGATTCCCAGAGTGCACAACTCAAATAGAGTCGCCATAAACTCGTGGGAGCCTCACAACGCTTCATACACACCCGTAGGAGCTCTGTACACTCCGAAAAACCATTGGAGGTGCCCCAGAGTGCACGGCATTCTCTAAACTAAATTAGAGCCAGCATAGACTATTGTAAGGCTGACACCGCTTCCAACGCTGCCGTAGGTGCTCTACACACTCCGAAAAATCCTAGGAGGATTCCCAGAGTTAATGACACTCTCTGGACTAAATTAAAGTCGCCATAGACTCGTGGGACGCTCACAGGACTAGCATCTACAACTCAATTAGAGTCGCTATAGGCTCATGGGGACCACACAATGCTGCTTAGACACCCGTAGCAGCTCTATACACTCCAAAAAAGAAAAAAAAGGAGATGTCCTTAAGTCCACGACACCTTCTAGACTCAATAAGAGTCACTGCAGACTCAGTTGCAGCCACACAACTTTTCCTAAACAACCGTTGGAGCCCTATACATCCAAAAAGTCCCAATGAGGAATTATCCTTCTGTCCACGGCCCAACTAGAGTCGCCGTAGACTTGTGTGAGCCCCACAACACCTCTTAGACACCCGTAGGCGTTCTATACACTCTAAAAATCGTAGGAGGTGTCCTAGAGTCCATGACGCTCTCTAGACTAAATTAGAGTCGCCATAGGCCCTTGAGAGGCTCATAAAACTTCCTAGATAGTCGTAGGAGCTCTATACACTCTAAAAAATCCTAGGACGATTCTCAGAGTCCACAACTCAATTAGAGTCACCATAAATTCGTGGGAGCCACAGAACGCTTCTTTTTTTTTTTTGATAAGTAACCACAGAACGCTTCTTACACACTCGTAGGAGCTCTGTCCACTCAGAAGAACCATAAGAGGCACCCCAGAGTCCACGGCATTCTCTAAACTAAATTAGAGTCACCACAGACTATTGTGAGGCTGCACCGCTTCCAAGACAGCCGTAGGAGCTCTACACACTCCAAAAAATCCTAGGAGGATTCCCAGAGTTAATGACACTCTCTGGACTAAATTAGAGTTGCCATAGACCATGGGACGCTCACAAGACTAGTTAGGCACCAATAGGAGCTCTATAGACTCCAAAAATATAAATATATATATATATATCCTTGAAGGCATTCTAGAATCAACAACTCCATTAGAGTCGCCATAGGCTCATGGGAGCCTCACAACGCTGCTTAGACACCCGTAGGAGCTCTATACACTCCAAAAAAAAAATAGGAGATGTCCTTGAGTCCACGACACTTTATTTTTTTTTTATTTTGGTTAAGTGAGAAATAATATATAAAGAAAAGAAAGAATACAAGCCAACAGGCCAACAAACCAAGTCAGAAACAATCAACTAAGCTTATCATAGGAAAGCTTAAGAGATTGTTTAGGACTAAATAAATCCTCACAACCCGAGGTGAGCATCCTAAGTAAGAATATCCAAACTAATACCCCAATTACAGCACAAATCTCTATTCTAACTATTATCTTTGACACCTTTGAAGCTTAAACTTCTAACTCTAATATCATCAACAATAAGTGCTAACACAAGATTAGGACTCTTGAAAGAGTTTTCATAAAGCCTGCAATTCCTTTCACGCTAGACATGGTAGATTGTAGTAGCCCCAGCAACTTTCTTCAGGGTAGAGCTAAAATCCTTAGATTTAAGCGAGTGAGTGGCCCACAATAATTCATTCAACCAAAACCGTGGGACTCTAGTGATTCCACACTTGTGCAGCACCTATTGCCAAATTTCAGCAGAAACCCTACGTTGAAAATATAGGTGGTCCTTACTTTACATACACCCTTGACATAAAACACAACTATCATCAGAACTCAGCCCCCATAATTTAATTTTGTCCCTGGTAACAATTCTATTATGAATAACAAGCTATAGAATAAACCCATGCCATCGAATAGATTTTGGAAGCCAAACAACTCCATGCCACCCAACCTCCTCCCTTTTAGTTCTAATATACTCCCAAGCATATAGTCCACCAAATTCTTTGAAGAATTTTGACAGTATGTTTCTAGAGAGAGAAGCTCTGGTTTTTTTTCTTCCCCTTTATGACGACTTCTCTAGGTTGCCATCCTTCTGATCCCTTATTTATTGCTTTAATATCTCATAAATGGCTTCCCATTCCGTCTTCTTTCCCTCCACCTGTTCTAGGGGGTGCTTCTATACCTCCACCTTTTTCTTCTGTTACTCTTTCCCCTTCGGGGTTTGCCTCCTGTGCCTCTGAACCCTCTTCTGCATCTCCTTTGCTGAATCGGAGTGTTGCGTCTCCGTCTTCTCAGTCTCACAGTGCTAATAGTTCAGATCTGAGTCATTTTAGTACTTTTCCTTCCAGATCTGTTTGTCTCTCTCGACCTGGTGTGGCTCCTCATAACACGGGCATATCCTATCCAGTCTGGGCAGACTTCTTTGGATGTCATGCATGCTGTTCTCCTTCGTCAAGAGGAATTTCTAGTTCTGCAACCTTCCGCAATTTCCGCTTCGGGTGCTGCTTCGGTTTCGTCAGCTCTAGGTTCTCTAACGAGATCTGATACTAGTTTGCTTGGCTGTTTGGTTAATGGTGTCCCCTAGTTCTTCCTCGGAGTCTCTTAAGATAGTGACCCATACTAATTCCCCGGTGATTAATCCCGCTATTCGTTCTCCTGATTCCTGTTACAGATTGGAAATCCCTCTTCTCTTCTAGCCCTAGATCTAATGCTGAGCTAAGTTTCTTTCCTCCATCAATTATTGACAGGGAAGGTGGTTGTTAAGCCCCCCCCTGAAGTCGCCATTGAAGGAAGCAAGCTGTGGAATAATTGCTTAGTGGGTCAGTTCATAATAAAAAGCCTGCTTATAGTTATCTCAAATCCACTGTGGATCGCTTATGGGGCAAGAAGGAGATGCCCGAAGTTCTTACCACTGATAATGGCGTGTTTATTTTTAGATTTGTTAATCCCTCTGCCCTTGAATGGGTTTTAGAAGCTGGCCCGTGGTTTATAGGTGGGAAACCCCTCATTCTGCAGAAATGGAAGCCAAAGATGGAACTGATCCAACCTCAGCTCAAAAGATTCCGATATGGGTCAAGTTTTTCAATGTTCCAATCGAGTATTGGACAAAGGAGGGCTTAAGCTATGTAGCCAGTGCTGTGGGGTTGCCTCTTTATCGTGATGGTCCTACAGAAGCTCTTACTCGTCTCTCTTATGCTAGAGTTTGTGTTGAGGTCGAGGTAACCTCCACTTTTCCTTCAGTGATTTCCTTTGATATGGGTGATGTCTCTTTTGATGTAGGGGTTGAATACCCGTGGAAACCCCAGATTTGCAAACAATGCTCTATTTTTGGCCATTCCTCTCTTCACTGTCCCTTTTTAGTTAAGAAGGTTTGGGTTCCCAAATCTAAGGAGATTGTTAAGGATCCTCCAAGCACTAACCCTTTGTCGGAAGAGATTATCTCTGATAGTATTGTTACTTCTATTGTTGCTAAACCCAAGCATAACTCACCTGACTCTTCTGAAGCTAATGCCTTATATGTGAGTTCTGTGTGCACAGTTGTCGCAGCCAACAAGTCCACAGCAGCTAACATGTCTACAACAGCGCTTTCTAGCCCTATTCACAATCAGTATTCTGCCCTTATGGATGTTACTTTAGATGCAGCAGAGCACTCCCTCGCCTCCTTGTCTGAAGTGGAGAGTTCTCCAGAAATCAATGCCAAGTATGCCAACATTTGTATTGATGAGCTAGTTAAACAGGGGAGAAACAACAAAAAGAAAGGTCGTAGTAACCAGAAACCTCCCATTCCAACGGCAGGTAAAAAGCATAATACCCCAAGTAAGGGGAAGGCCACTTCTTCCACTTCTGTTCCCAATGATTAACAAGGCCTTTTGGAATATCCGAAGTTTGAATGATCCCCTTAAACAAAAGGAGATCAGATCTTTAATTAAGGATAATAATCTCAGTTTGATTGGCATTGCTGAGACTAGAGTTAGAAGTATTAATATGGATAAAGTTTTTTATTCTATTGCTCCTGGTTGGCAGTTTACTCACAACTATCATGCCTCCACTCTAGGGCGTATATGGGTTTGTTGGAACCCAAATGATATTAAGGTTGATGTTGCTTTCTCATCTGACCAAATTGTCCATTGTCACATACATACTCTCAAGGATATGAACTATTGGCTGTGCTCCTTTGTTTATGCTTCTAATTGTCACTCAGTTAGAACTCAACTTTGGAATCAGATTAACTCTCTTGCTACCTCGAATGGTTCTTCTCCCTGGATTATTCTTGGTGACTTCAACACAGTTAGATTTTGCAGTGAGAAATATGGAGGGACTCGTCATACCTCCTTCGCTATTTCTTCTTTTCATGACTGCCTGCTTCAAGCTGATGTTTTTGATATGCCGTTTATGGGTCCCCTGTTTACCTGGACTAACAAGCGCGAAGGCGATGGCTTTATCGCAAGAAAGCTTGATCGTGTTCTTATTAATGATGGCTGGCTTGATAAATTTCCCAATTCTATCACCGTTTTTGGCAGTCCTGGGATATCTGATCATTGTCCTGCTGTGGTTTCTCTTTCCCCCCCCCCCCTTGGGTAAAGCTAAAAAGCCTTTTAAATTTTTTAATTTTTGGACTAATCACCCAGAGTTTATTCCTACTGTGCAGAGGTGTTGGGATATGCAATTCCAAGGCACCCCTATGTTTATTTTGTACTGCAAACTTAAAGCTTTGAAAAAACAGTTTCGTGCCTTCAATGCTGCGAATTATGGAGCTCTTAGAGACAAAGTTATTCAGGCTAAAAATTCCCTCATGTGTGCTCAATCGAATCTGTTGAACAATCCCCATTTGCCTCACTTGATTAGGGAAGAACACACCTACTTGAGTAAGTATGTTGATCTCTCTTCCGCTGAGGAAGCTTTTCTAAGGCAAAAATCCCGCATCAATTGGCTTAATCTTGGTGACCAGAACACAGGATTTTTTCACAAGGCTGTCAAGACCTGTAATTCTTTCAACACCATTAGTAAGATTACTGATAGTTCTGGCAAACTTCTCTCCACTCCTATTGAAGTCAAGCATGAGGCAGTCAACCACTTCCAAAGTCTTCTTTGCTCCTCCACTGCATCCACTCAGTGTCGTGAAGTTTTGGGCAACCTTCTTAATTTCTCTTGGAATGAGGATCATCTGTGGATTTTGAACAATCCTATTTCTCCTTCTGAGATCCGTGACACCCTTTTTTCTCTCAATAATGACAAGGCACCAGGCTCTGATGGTTTCACTCCGTTATTTTTCAAAAAGGCTTGGAGCATTGTTGGTTCTGATGCGATAAATGCTATTTGATCCTTTTTTCAGCATAGCAAGTTACTGGGTGAAGAAAATGCCACCATTATCGCTCTTGTTCCCAAAGTGCCTAACCCTTCTTCCATGGGGGATTATAGGCCTATATCCTGCTGCAATACCATTTACAAGTGTATATCTAAGATAATTGCAAATAGGATTAAGCATTGCCTTCCTGATTTTATTAGTCCTAATCAATCTGCTTTCATCCATGGTAGGAAGATATCTGATAATATTTTATTGGCCCAAGAAGTGCTTAAGAACTATCACAGAAACCAAAGCTCTCCCCGCTGTGCTATAAGGTTGATCTCATGAAAGCTTTTGACTCGGTTAGCTGGGATCGTGTTCTCAATGTCCTTGCTGCCATTAACACACCTGCTCATATTATCAAGTGGATTAAAGTTTGCATCTGTACTCCCAAATTCTCAGTCTCTATCAATGGAGGTCTTGAAGGTTATTTCCAAAGCAATAGGGGCCTTAGACAAGGAGACCCTTTATCTCCTTACTTGTTTGTGATAGTTATGGAGATTCTCTCTCGTTTGCTGGCTGAAGCTTCTTCCAACTCTTCTTTTCGCTTTCATGCTCGCTGTGGGAAAGTCAATCTCACCCACCTCTGTTTTGCGGATGATCTCCTTATTTTTTCCTATGGATGTGAGCAATCTGTTTCAATTATCAAGAATGTCTTGCTGCAGTTTGAATCTTTATCAGGGCTTAAAGCTAATTTGAGCAAGAGTGTGGTTTTCCTCTCTGGTGTCAATGCTACTTTGAAAACTTGTATTCTCCAAATTCTTGGCTTTTCTGAAGGAAATCTCCCTGTTCGTTATCTTGGAGTGCCCTTGATTACTAAGAAATTGTCTCAGAATGATTGTCAGCCTCTCATTGACCACATCACTAAGCGCATTCATTCTTGGGGGAATAAGCATCTCTCCTATGCTGGCAGACTTCAACTCATTGGCTCTGTCCTGTATAGTATACGAGCCTTCTGGAGTAGCATTTTTATATTCCCTAAAGCTATTTACAAGACTATTGAGAGACCTTTTCGTTGTTATCTCTGGTCAAGCAGTGAACTTCAAACATCAGGTGCTAAAGTTAAATGGACATCTCTGTGCTTACCTAAAGATGAGGGTGGTCTGGGTTTAAGAAGATTAGAGGACTGGAATGTTGCTGCTGCTTTTAACCATGTGTGGAACCTGTTTGCTTGCTCTGGTTCTTTATGGGTGGCTTGGGTAAAAGTTTATCTTCTTAGAGGTAACAGTTTTTAGGCAGTCAAGCTTCCTACTGAGTATTCTTGGATCTGGCGTAAACTTATCAATCTGAGAAACCGTATTAAGCCTTTCATTAAGCAGAAAATTGGAGATGGTTCCTCCACGTTTCTCTGGTATGATTCTTGGCATCCTATTGGCCCCATTCTCGACACTTTCAGCCCGCGAATCATGTATGATGCTGCTCTTCCAGCTAATACCAAGGTTAGTGCTATTGTTGATGCTCAGTCATGGATCTGGCCTTCTTCAAACACTGCTGATCTTATGGATCTTCGTGCTGCCACTCCCCTCTCGTTCATTCCTTTCCCTGCCAGAGCCGACTCCATTCATTGGTTCCCTTCTTCTTCTGGTTTATTTTCTATTTCTTCTACCTGGCATGCTATTAGACCTAGGCATACTGATGTGGACTGGCATCGAGTAGTTTGGTTTCCTAAAGCCATACGCAAGCATGCATTTATTCTCTGGCTCACCATTCATAATCGGCTTGCCACTAGAGATAAACTTAGCTTATGGGGTATTTGTCCTGATATTGTTTGTGTGCTTTGTAATGATAAGGCCGAGGGTAGGAACCATTTGTTTATGGAATGTCATTACTCTGCCAGTATTTGGAATCACATTCTTTTAAAATTTGGGGTTAGAAGACAACCTAGATTTTGGCTTAATGAGCATCTATGGACCGTCCATCACCTAAAAAGCAACTCTTTCAGCCCATCTATTAAGAAATTGGCATGGGCAGCTATGATATACCATGTTTGGTGTGAAAGGAACCGAAGGATTTATGCAAATGAGTACAAGTCTTCAAATGTGATCTTCAGCCTTATAGTAGATGATGTTAGATTTAAAGCTCTTTGCTTTAAAGGGATTAAAGATAATCCTCAGAATCGTGATATATGCTCCAGTTGGGGCATTAGTTTGAATATTTTGTCATTATAGCTTTGTCTTGCTTCCCTCGGGCTGTGAGGGTTTTCTTTGCCTTCTTACATAGCTTAATAAGCTTCTTCTTTGGTTTTAGCTTATTAAGTTGTATTTGTTAGGTTTCTTTGTGGCTTTTGGCTTGGCTGTATCTTTTGTATATCTATTTTTTGGAATATATACTCACTTATCCAAAAAAAATATATATATATATATACTCCCAAGCAGAAGAAATCGAGAATTGCCCAGAAGAGGAAGGAACCCAGCAAATAGTATCAGGTCGATTACAGTTAGGCTTAAAAGTGACAGGGGTGGCACGTTGAAGCTCTAACAGATCAGCAGACTAAAACTGGCCACTTCCAATCATAACGATGCACAATAGCACTAACTTTAGAAAGAGAAGGCAGTGCACTATCATAAACAATTCTAGGACCAAAAACTTGTAACACCCCGCCTTTAGGGTGCCAAAAATCATGCCAAAGAAAAGTAGCAGACCCATCACCAATAGAATGCTTAATGAGAGGCCTGATAGTGTCTCTAACCTTAAGTAGTTTCCGCCAAATCCAAGAACACTCAGCTAGGATATTTACTGACCAAAAGCTTTTCCCCCTTAATAAATAAGCCTTCACCCAAGCAACCCTTATATAAAGAACCAGATTGACTAAAAAGGTTCCAAATATGGCGAAAGGAAGTTGCAATATTCCACTCATTCATCCGTTTGAGCCCTAGACCGCCCTCAGATTTAGGAAGACAAACCATAGCCCATTTGACTTTAGCTCGTGAGTGCTTGATATCCGTCCCAGTCCAAAGGTAGTTGCGAAATAACTGCTCAATACTCTTGTAGATGCTCTTGGGAAGAATAAAAATACTACACCAAAATGCTTGTATACTATAAAGAACAGAGGAAATGAGCTGAAGTCTTCTTGCAAAAGAAAGCCTCTTGCTGCTCCAAGAGTTGATACGCTTAGAAACGCGATCAATGAGGGGTTGACAATCAGGTTTGGAGAGCTTTTTAGTGATCAGAGGAACCCCAAGATAACGCACAGGAAGAGACCCACCAATAAATCCTAGAACACTCAGAATAGTATCTTGATCAGAGGTAGAAACACCTTGAAAAGAAACCAACACTTTTCCCTAGATTAGCTTTGAGGCCAAAAATGTCTTCAAACTCAACCAGCACTTGTTTGATAATAGAAATAGATTCCAAGCTGCCATAAGAGAATATGAGTAAATCGTCAGCAAAACATAAGTGAGTCAACTTGACTTTATCACACCTAGCATGGAACTTGAACTGAGGTTTGGTAGAGGCAGCAGCCAGTAAGCGAGAGAAAACCTCCATAACAATCACAAAAAGATATGGAGAAAGAGGATCCCCCTGCCTGAGACCCCTTTGCCCATGAAAATAGCCTTCCAACCCACCATTAATAGAGATAGAGAATTTAGGGGGGCAAACACATGCTTTAATCCAGTGGATGAGATGAGTAGGAGTGTTGAGCACAGTAAGAACATCAATCAGAAAGCTCCAACTGACCGAATCATAAGCCTTCATTAGATCAACTTTTATAGCACACCTTGGAGTATACAAAGTCCTGTGATAGTTCTTAAGAATTTCCTGGGCAAGAAGAATATTATCTGAAATCCTTCTTCCTTGAACAAAAGCTGATTGATTAGGACTAATAAAATCAGGAAGACAAGGCTTAATCCTATTAGCAATAATCTTAGTAATGCACTTATAAATAGTATTGCAACAAGATATAGGCCTAAAGTCTCCCATATTGGAAGGGTTGGCCACTTTAGGAACTAACGCAATAATTAATAGTAGCATTCACTTCCCCAAGAAGCTTGCCATCCTAAAAGAATGACGAAATAGCAGCAAGCACATCACTCCCAACAATACTCCAAGCCTTCTTAAAGAAAAGAGGGGTAAAACCATCGGGCCCAGGAGCTTTATCATTATTAAGTGAGAAGAGAGTATCTTTGATGACATTGGGGGTAACCGGACTACTAAGCAGCCCTAGTTGCTCCTCATTCCAGGAAAAATTCTCAAGGTTCCTCAGAATATCCACACGATTAGAAGGATTACTCGTGGTGGTGCACAACAAGAATTGAAAAAACGTGGAAGCTTCACCTTTAATGTCCTTAGGAGAAGTGAGAAGCTTACCCGTGCTACTAAAAATTTTGTTGATAGCATTGAATGCATTGCGGGACTTAACAGCTTTATGAAAGAAACCAGAATTATGATCCCCAAGATTGAGCCAGTTAACACGAGATTTCTGCTTCAAAAAGGCCTCCTCAGCTGATGCAACCTAGACATAAGCATGTAGACAATTCCTTTCTTCAAGGACAAAGTTGTTATCCCAAGGATTATGCAACAAGTTGATTTGAGCATTGTCAAGCTTAGCTCTAGCATGCTAAACTTTGTCTCGATGGCTCCAAAATAAGTGGAGTTGAATTTCTTCAAATCAGATTTGAGAGCTTTCAACTTAGAATAGAGGATAAACATAGGCGTGCCCTGAACTTGTAAGTCCCAGCACCTCTGCACAACACTAAGAAACTCAGGATGATTAACCCAGAAATTAAAAAATTTAAAAGGCTTCCTAACATTCCTTCTTCACCAAATAAGACACAATAATAGGACAATGATTTGATATACCAGGACTACCAAACACAGCAACTGAATTGGGAAAATGGTCAAGCCAACTCTCATTAATAAGAGCTCTATCAAGCTTGCGGGCAACAAGAGCATCCCCTTCCCGTTTATTAGTCCAAGTGAACAAAGGACCAACAAACAGCATATCAACCAGATCAGCCTGAAGTAAACAATCATGAAAAGAAGAGATAGAGGAATTGGAGGTCCTCACACCACCATATCTCTCACTACAATAGCAAACTGTGTTGAAATCACCTAGAAGTAACTACGGAGAGGAGCCATTAGTAGAGGCAAAGGACAATAAGTGATTCCATAGCATGAGTCTTTCATGATGGGAGTTAGAAGCGTAAACAAAAGAACCAAGAAAAACCTTCTGGTCTTTCATAGCATGGACATGACAATGTATAACCCGATCAATAGAAAAAGAACTTGCACCTGCACTTCAGTAGGATTCCAACAAACCTAAATACGACCTTACGTGGAAGCATGATAATTATGAGCTATCTGCCAACCAGGGGCAATGGCATGAAAAATCTTCTCCATCTTAACACTTCTAACCTTAGTTTCAGCAATATCAAACAGACTAATATTATTAACTGTAACAAGTGACCTAACTTCCTTCTGCTTAAGAGGGTCATTGAGCCCTCTAATATCCCAAAAGGCCGTATTAATCATTACGGACAGTGGATTTAAGAGTGGCCTTCCCCTTATCAGGGGTACTCTGGTTTTTTTAAGCTTGGGCTTGAATATTGTTAGTATTCTTCTGATTACTACGACCCTTCTTCTTTTTGTTATTCCCTTTTTTAACAAGTTCATCAATATTCATATTTGCATACTTGGCATTAATTTCTGGAGAAGAATCCGATTCAGCATCAACACGATTAGAAATAACAGGAGAAGAAACCTCAGTAATTGAATTCCGCAGGAGCTTCAATAACAGGAGAATGAACCTCCATAACATAGTCACTCAAAGCACTATTAGCATCATGCAGAGCACTAAACTTGTTGTTACTAACCAAACATCAGAGGACCCAGTAGATAACTGCTCACTATGAGCGAGAGTAGACTGATCCGAAATACTTACAGTAACCAATGGACCAAGCACTACATCTGGGGAGATTGTAGTAATAATACTGTCAACCTCAAATGAGTAACATCAGGTTTCTTTGGCATCCAAACCTTCTTAACAACGGTAGGACAGTGCACTGTGGGGTGCCCAAAAACGTTACAATTCTTGCACACATGAGGCTTCCAAGGATACTCAACACCAATCTCAATGGAGCTACCATCACTTAGATCAAGATCAAACACTGGGGGAAATTTAGAAGTGACATCAACCTCCACACACATTCTAGCAAAGGACAGACGATAACAATTTTCAGTGAGAGCATCCATGTAAAGAGGATGACCAACACCACTAGCCACATAACTCATACCTTCATTGGTCCTGTATTCAGTAGGAACATTAAATAGCTTAACCCAGATCGGAATTTTCTGCAATTGAGGCTTGATCATCTCCAATTTTCGGCTTCCATTTCCTCAAAATGAGAGGCTTCCCTCCCATAAACCAAGGACCAGCTTCTAACACCCATTCCAAAGCTTCTGGATTCATGAACTTAAATAAAAACACACCATTTTCAATAGTTAACACCTCTGGCATCTCCTTCCTACCCAAAGCCTATCAACCGAAGCTTTGAGAAAGGAATAGGCAGGCTTTTTATCAATAAATTGTCCCACTAGACAATTTTTCCACTTTTCACAGCCAGCTTCAGCTACCTCTGGGGGAGGTTTCACTACAATCTTACCATTGATTCTCTTCGGCTCATAGTATTTAAGAACAGAGGTGACACGTTTACCTGTGGAGAATAATTGCTTCCAATCACTGACCACATGTTGTGAGCCACCACTGGAAGTATTACCTGATATCTGAGTTTTTGGAGTAGCTGCCTGATCATTGGAACCAACATTAACAGCGGGCTTAAGAGGAGGAAACCCAGACTGAAGCAGCAGAGCTCTATTTCCTAAATCCACTGATGTACACCCAGATGGATAGGATATTCCCGCAGAGAGAAGCCCACCATTAGAGGCATCAGACGATCTCAAACCCTTACTCAAGCCAACCTGAGAGTTAACACCAACTCGTGGATGTACTAGAGAATCACGGCCCAAAGGAAGAGAAGAACCTGAAGTCCCCGAAGATAACATCACACTCGAAGAAGAGACCTTGTCACCTGATGAAGAGGGCGGAGCCAACATATATCTAGCATCACTAGAGCCAGATCTGGACGCCAACACCACTAAATCAACACCAGCCAACCCCGAATAGCCAGATCTGGAAACACCACCAAAGAAACCCGACCAGACAAGAACACCACTGGAGGAAACTGTAGAGCCTGATCTGGACGCCGACACCACTATATCAACACCATCCAACCCTGAATGGCCAGATCTGGAAACAAGGGAAAAAATCGTGCCACCACCACGCAGATCTCGCGTTAAACTCGAAGGCAAAGAGGAAGGAACACCCATGGTACTCGCACCAACCAGATCTGGCGAAACTAAGACATCGGAGGTGGAAAGCACCACTAGATTAACTCCAGACAAACCTGAAAGACCAGATCTAGATTCAGGGGGTAGAAGCGAGACATCCCCATGCCAATCTCGTAGTAAACTCGAGGAGGAAGAAGAAAGAGCACCGACAATGCTCGCACCAACCAGCTCTGGCGAAAGTAAGACATCAAAAGTGGAACCTCGTGTAGAGACCCCCTCGAGATGCTTCTCGGCTTCAGAAACTTTCAAACCCTCACTCTAAGATAGATCTGTAGAAAAAACACCTTCCACCGAAACATTAAAAGGACTAGATCTAGAACAAAAGTCAAACGTGGCCATAATAAAGACGAGAAACAATGATTAAAGCTGGCAGGTACACGGCCTTCCAAGAGAGAAGACAGCATTATGGAAAGAAAAAAGGGCGAGAACTTCTCTCTCTAGAAAATTCCATCCTTCCCTACTCTCGCTGAGCTCTTTCCACGACACTTTCTAGACTCAATAAGAGTCGCTGTAGACTCGTTGCAGCCTCACAACGCTTCCTAAACAACCATAGGAGCCCTATACATCCAAAAAAGTCCCAAGGAGGAAGTATCCTTCTGTCCACGGCCCAACTAGAGTCGCCGTAGACTCGTATAAGCCCCACAACTCCTCTTAGACACTCGTAAGCATTCTATACACTCTAAAAATCGTAGGAGGTATCCTAGAGTCCATGATGCTCTCTAGACTAAATTAGAGTCGCCATAGGCCCTTGAGAGGCTCACAAAACTTCCTAGACACTCATAGGAGCTCTATACATGCTAAAAAATCCAAGGATGATTCCTAGAGTCCACAACTCAATTAGAGTCGCCATAAACTCGTGAGAGCCTCACAACGCTTCTTACACATGCGTAGCAGCTTTGTACACTCAGAAAAACTATAGGAGGTACCCCAGAGTCCACGGCATCCTCTAAAATAAATTAGAGTCGCCATAGATTATTGTGAGGCTGACACCGCTTCCAACACAGCCATAGGAGCTCTACACACTCCGAAAAACCATAGGAGGATTCCCAGAGTCAATGACACTCTCTGAACTAAATTAGAGTCGCCATAGACTCGAGGGACGCTCACAAGACTAGCTACACACCCATAGGACCTCTATAGGCTCCAAAACAACATCCTTGAAAGCATACAAGCATCCACAACCCAATTAGAGTCGCTATAGGCTCATGGGGACCACACAACGCTGCTTAGACACCCGTAGCAGCTCTATACACTCCAAAAAAAAAAGGGAGATGTCCTTGAGTCCACGACACCTTCTAGACTCAATAAGAGTCGTTGCAGACTCGTTGCAGCCACACAACGCTTCCTAAACAACCGTTGGAGCCCTATACATCCAAAAAGTCCCGATGAGGAAGTATCCTTCTGTCCACGGCCTAACTAGAGTCGCTGTAGACTCGTGTGAGGCCCACAACACCTCTTAGACACCCGTAGGCCTCCTATACACTCTAAAAATCGTAGGAGGTATCCTAGAGTCCATGACACTCTCTAGGCTACATTAGAGTCGCCAAAGGCCCTTGAGAGGCTCACAAAACTTCCTAAATACTCGTAGGAGCTCTACACACTCTAAAAAATCCTAGGATGATTCTCAGAGTCCACAACTCAATTAGAATCGCCATAAATTCGTGAGGGTTGCGGAACGCTTCTTACACACCCGTAGGAGCTCTATCCACTAAAAAAAAAAAACCATAGGAGGCACCCAGAGTCCACAACATTTTCTAAACTAAATTAGAGTTGCTCATTTAGAACCTGAGGTAGCTGGTGTGGAGTCTCCTGTTTCTTCTCTTCCTGTTGAAACTGATAGTTCCCCAGAGTACAATTTCAAGAATTGTAATTTGAAAATTGATGAGTTGGTGAAGAAATCGGGTGGTAATAAGAAGAAAAAGTCCAATGCGAAGAAGGGTCCTCCTGTTCCTAATTCTCAGGCGGGTAAAGGCACTAAGGCTACCAATAAAGGTAAAGGTGTTGTTCTCCATCAACCCTTTAATGATTAATTTAGCTTGCTAGAACATAAGGGGTCTCAATGATCCTTTAAAACAGAGAGAGATTAGATCGTTTATTAATTTACATAAGATTAACTTATTAGGTATTGTTGAGACTAGGGTAAGATACCCCAATTTTGGCAGAGTCTCGAAAGCTATAGCTCCTTCTTGGAGCTTTATTCAGAATTACCATGCTTCAACTATGGGGCGTATATGGGTAGGCTGGGATCCTAAAGTGATGTCTGTCCAAGTGATCAGCTCATCTGATCAAGCTATTCACTGTATGATTACTACTATTCAAGATAACTTGCAGTTTATGAGCTCCTTTACTTATGCAGCTAATTCCATTAACGATAGATCTATGCTTTGGAATCATTTGCTGACTTGTGCTAGTAGATTTTCCTCTTCTCCATGGATCCTTCTTGGAGATTTCAATGTTGTTAGATTTGGGTGTGAGAAATTTGGTGGTAGAGCTGGTGATTCCCAAGCTACTATTGACTTTCATCAATGTCTTCTTGAGGCTGATTTGGTGGATTTGCCTTTTATTGGGCCTCTGTTTACTTGGTCTAATAGGAGGGAGGGTGATGGTTTTGTTGCCAGGAAATTGGATTGTGCTCTTGTCAATAAGGCGTGGTTTGATTCCTTTCCTAACAAGATGGCTGTTTTCGGCTCTCCTGGCATCTCGGATCACTGTACTATACTTGTTGAGATTCAGCCTATCACTAACAAGATCAAAAAGCCTTTCAGGTTCTTTAATTTTTGGGTCCATCATGTTGAGTTCATTCCTACTGTTACTAGATGTTGGAATATGCAAGTATCTAGTACTCCAATGTTTGTTTTAGTTTCCAAACTCAAAGCGCTTAAAGGTGAATTGAGGAAGTTTAATTTTACTTATTATGGTGCACTTAGAGATAGGGTTCTTGAGGCCAGCAGAGAGCTCCACAATGCCCAGAAGGATCTTTTACATAGTCCCTAGGTTCCTAATTTTATCCAGGTTGAAAAGGAGTGTTTTCATAAGTATGCTTCTCTTGCTCGTGCAGAAGAAAGCTTCTTAAAGCAAAAGTCCCGTATTTAGTGGTTGAAGCTTGGAGACCATAATACTTCTTACTTCCACAAAACAGTGAAGGTCAGGAACTCCCTCAATGCTCTTACTAAATTGTTTGACAGCTCTGGTAAGCTTATTGATGGTCATAATGCTGTTAAGCAGGAAGCCGTTAATTATTTCAAGAATCTGTTGGGTGTTTCTTCTCCCAGCTCTATTAGAAGGCTTAGTGTTCCTCGGGCTGTGAGGATTTTTTAGTCTTGTCTTTTGCTTTTCCTCGGGCTGTGAGGATTGTTTTTTGTGGTCCTTTGAGGACAAGTTTCGAGCTTCATGTATATCTTTTCCCCCTTTTTGGAATATATTAACTCATTTATCCAAAAAAAAAAAAAAAAAAGGCTTAGTGTTCTGAATGAGATGACAGATTTGAAGTGGAATGATGATAAGATTTTATCTCTTAATCGTCCAGTGACTAATGAGGAAATCAGAGATACCTTATTCTCTATTAATTGGGACAAAGCCCCTGGCCCTGATGGGTATACTCCGTTATTCTTCAAGGTTGCTTGGAGTATTGTTCAGCAGGATGTTTTGGCAGCCATTAATTCTTTCTTTTGTCAAGGGAAGTTGCTGGGTGAGGTGAATGCAACTATCATAGCTTTGATCCCGAAAATTCCCAACCCTTCTAGTATGGGTGATTTTAGGCCTATTTCATGTTGCAACACAATATACAAATGCATTTCTAAGATTATTGCTAACCGTCTCAAAAGTTGTTGACCTTATTTGATTAGCTCCAATCAGTCTGCTTTTGTTTTGGGTAGAAACATCTCTGACAATGTCATGCTTGCTCAAGAAGTTCTTAAGAACTACCATCGGAATTCTAGGACTCCTAGATGTGCTATAAAAGTGGACTTAATGAAAGCCTATGATTTTGTGAGTATTGATTTTATTTTTGATGTCTTAACTGCTCTTAATACTCCTCCTCATCTGGTTTCCTGGATCAAGACCTGAATCTCTACTCCTAAATTCTCTATTTCTATAAATGGAGGCTTAGAGGGGTATTTTGAAGGTAAAAGAGGAATTAGACAAGGAGATCCGATGTCTCCATATCTCTTTGTCATTGCCATGGAAGTGCTCTCTAGATTACTTGCTAAAGCTGCATCAAGATTTCAAGTTCCATATCCATTGTAAAAAGCTGCAGCTTACCCACCTTTGCTTTGCGGATGACCTTCTTATCTTTGCTGATGGTAGCGCTAACTCTATTAGAAGAATTAAGGAAGTGCTGTTGTGTTTTGAAAATCTCTCTAGCCTCAAAGCTAATGTGAATAAGAGTGTTGTTTTCTTCGCAGGTGTAAGCCTTGACACTAAGCTGGAGATTATGAGAATTTTGGGATTTTGTGAAGGGTCTCTTCCTGTTAAATACCTGGGTGTTCTTTTTATCAGCACCAAGCTTAAGGTGGCTGATTGCTTTCCTTTTATTGATCGTATCTCTGCTAGAGTTAAATCTTGGAGCTCTCGTGGTCTTTCCTATGCAGGGCGCCTTCAGCTTATTAAATCTGTGTTATTTAGTATTCAACAATACTAGAGTAGCATTGTTATTTAGGTCTATGAGTCGCTTAAGCAGATTTTCAGAAGGTTTTTATGGTCAGGTTGCGATCTCAAACATTCTGGCGCTAAAATCTGTTGGGCTGCTGTTTGCAATCCTAAACAAGAAGGTGGTCTTGGTCATAGGCGTGTGTAGGACATGAATGTGGCTTCTGTTTTAAAGCATATCTGGGCTTTGTTTTCCAGATCAGGTTCATTATGGGTGGCTTGGGTTAAGTGCTATCTACTTTGGGGAAGGAGCTTCTGGGCGGTCAACACTCCAGCGGAATGCTTTTGGGTTTGGAGGAAAATTCTCAAGTATAGATTTCTTGCTAGACCTCTTATTAAACACTATATCAGAAATGGTGAGAATACTTTTCTTTGGCATGATAATTGGCATCAGTTGGGGCCTCTTTTCCCTTAATTTGGTGCTAGAGTAATGTATGATTCAGCACTTCCTACTCTTTCCAAAGTTAGTTCGGTTGTAGATGGTAATTTTTGGCGGTGGCCAGCTTCGGTTACCTTGGACCTGATGGAAATTCAAGCCAATCTCCCCTCTTTTCAAGTTAATAGAGATGATAGTATTAAATGGCTTCCTTCTCCTACTGGGAATTTTTCTCTCGCTTCTGCCTGGGAAGTTATTAGAGGTAGGCAACCTGTGAAGGATTGGTTTGGTATTGTTTGGTTTCCTAGCTCTATCCCAAGGCATTGTTTTATTTTATGGCTAGCTGTCCAGGACAGATTGGCCACGCTTGAAAGGTTATTATCTTGGGGTGTGATTGCAAATGCTAGCTGTGTGCTGTGTAACCAATGCATTGAAAGCCGTGATCACCTTTTCTTTAATTGCCTTATCTCCTCAAAGGTTTGGAAGCAAGTGTTGAGACTGTGTTCTGTTAATCGCACGCCTAGATATTGGGCCAATGAGTTGATTTGGGCCAAGCATTCTCTTAAACAGAAATCCTTTTGCTCTATTATTAAAAAGCTAGCATAGGCACCTACTATGTACAATATCTGGAGGGAGAGGAATAGTCGTATTCATAACAATTCATTCTTGAATGAGGAAGGTATTCTCAAGATTATTATGAATGATATCCGTCTCAAGGCAGCGAGTTTTGAATGCATTAAAGATAATGATCGGATAGAACTTTTTGTAACAACTGGAACATTTCTTCTGACATTTTAAGTTAGTTGTTTTTTCTCGGCTTCTGAGAATTTGTTTTCCCTCTTTAAACAAACTATTAAACCATATTTATATGGCTTAATGGTTTGTTTTTGGTAGGTGTTTCTTTTTGGCCTTATTGGCTTGCTCTGTAATTATTGTATATCTTTTGGGTTTTGAATATACATCTCACTTATCCCAAAAAAAAAAAAAAAAAGAGTTGCCACAGACTATGGTGAGGCTGCACCACTTCCAAGACAGCCGTAGGAGCTCTACACACTCCAAAAAATCCTAGGAGAATTCCCAAAGTTAATGACACTCTCTGGACTAAATTAGAGTTTCCTAAGACTCGAGGGACGCTCACAAGACTAGCTAGGCACCAATAGGAGCTCTATAGGCTCCAAAAAAAAAAAAATCCTTGAAGGCATTCTAGAATCCACAACTCAATTAGAATCACCATAGGCTCATGGGAGCCTCACAACCCTACTAAAACACCCGTAGGAGCTCTATACACTCCAAAAAAAAAAACGAGATGTCCTTGAGTCCGTGACACTTTCTAGACTCAATAAGAGTCGCTGTAGACTCGTTGCAACCTCACAACTCTTCCTAAACAACCGTAGGAGCCCTATACATCCAAAAACCCCAATGAGGAAGTACCCTTCTATCCACGGCCCAGCTAGATCGCCGTGGACTCGTGTGAACCCCACAACTCCTCTTAGACACCTGTAGGCGTTCTATACACTCTAAAAATCGTAGGAGGTATCCTAGAGTCCATGACACTCTTTAGACTAAATTAGAGTCGCCATAGGCCCTAGAGAGGCTCACAAAACTTCCTAGACACTCGTAGGAGCTCTATAAACGCTAAAAAATCTAAAGACGATTCCCAGAGGTCACAACTCAATTAGAGTCGCCATAAACTCGTGGGAGCCTCACAACGCTTCTTAATAACCCATAGGAGCTCTGTACACTCAGAAAAACCATAGGAGGTACCCCAGAGTCCACGGCGTTCTCTAAACTAAATTAGAGTCACCATAGACTATTGTGAGGCTGACAGCGCTTCCAAGACAGCCGTAGAAGCTCTACACACTCCAAAAAATCCAAGGAGGATTCCCAGGGTCAATGACACTCTCTAGACTAAATTAAAGTCTCCATAGACTTGTGGGACGCTCACAAGACTAGCTACATAGCCATAGGACCTCTATACGCTCCAAAAAATAATCCTTGAAGGCATTCTAGCATCCACAACTCAATTAGAGTCGCCATTGGCTCATGGGGGCCTCACAACGCCGCTTAGACACCCGTACGAGCTCTATACACTCCAAGAAAAAAAAACGGAGATTTCCTTGAGTCCCTAACACCTTCTAGACTCAATCAGGGTCGCTGTAGACTCGTTGCAGCCCCACAATGCTTCCTAAACAACCGTAGGAGCCCTATACATCCAAAAAGTCCCGATGAAGAAGTATCCTTTTGTCCACAGCCCAACTAGGGTCGCCGTAGACTTGTGTGACCCTGCAATACCTCTTAGACCCCCGTAGGCATTCTATACACTCTAAAAATTGTAGGAGGTATCCTAGAGCCCATGACGCTCTCTAGACTAAATTAGAGTCGCCATAGGCCCTTGAGAGGCTCACAAAACTTCCTAGACACTCGTAGGAGCTCTATATTTTAAAAAATCCAAGGACGATTCCCAGTGTCCACAACTCAATTAGAGTTGCCATAAACTCGTGGGAGCCTCACAATGCCTCTTACACACCCATAGGAGCTCTATACACTCAGAAAAACCATAGGAGGTACCCTAGAGTCCACGACATTCTCAAAACAAAATTAGAGTCGCCATATACTATTGTGAGGCTGACACCGCTTCCAAGACAGCCGTAGGAGCTCTACGCACTCCAAAAAGTCTTAGGAGGATTCCCAGAATCAACGACACTCTCTAGACTAAATTGAAGTCGCCTTAGACTCGTGGAACGCTCACAAGACTAGCTACACACCCATAGGACCTTTGTAGGCACCAAAAAAAGAAAAAATCCTTGAACACATTCTAGCATCCACAACTCAATTAGAGTCGCCATAGGCTCACGGGGGCCTCACAACGCCACTTAGACACCCGTAGGAGCTCTTTACACTCCAAAAAAAAAAAAATAGGAGATGTCCTTGAGTCCTCGACACCTTCTAGACTCAGTCAAAGTTGCTCTAGACTCGTCGCTGCCTCACAATGCTTCTTAAACAACCGTAGGAGCCCTATACATTCAAAAAATCCTGATGAATAAGTATCCTTCAGTCCACGGCCAAACTAGAGTCGCCGCCGTAGACTCGTGTGAGCCCCACAACAACTCTTAGACACCCGTAGGTGTTCTGTACACACTAAAAATCGTAGGAGGTATCCTAGGGTCCATAACGTTCTCTAGACTAAATTAGATCGCCATAGGCCCTTGAGAGGCTCACAAAACTTCCTTGATACTTGCAGGAGATCTATATACTCTAAAAAATCCAAGGACGATTCTCAGAGTCCAAAACTCAGTTATGTTGCCATAAACTCGTGGGAGCCTCACAGCGCTTCTTACACACCCGTAGGAGCTCTGTACACTCCAAAAAACCATAGCAAGTACCCCAGATTCCACGGCATTCTCTAAACTAAATTGGAGTTGCCTTAGACTATTGTGAGGCTGACACCACTTCCAAGAAAGCCGTAGGAGCTCTACACTCTCTGGACCAAATTAGAGTCGCCTAAGACTCGAAGGACGCTCACAAGACTAGCTAGGCACCAATAGGAGCTCTATAGGCTCCAAAAAAAAAACCCTGTTGGCATTCTACAATCCACAACTCAATTAGAATCGCCATAGGCTCATGGGAGCCTCACAACCTACTTAGACACCCGTAGGAGTTCTATACACTCCAAAAAAAAAAATATGAGATGTCCATGAGTCCACGACACTTTCTAGACTCAATAAGAGTCGCTGTAGACTCGTTGCAGCCTCACAACTCTTCCTAAACAACCGTAGGAACCCTATACATCCAAAAAGCCCCGAGGAGGAAGTAGCCTTCTGTCCATGGCCCAGCTAGAGTCCCCGTGGACTCGTGTGAATCCCACAACTCCTCTTAGAGACCCACAAGTGTTCTATACACTCTAAAAATCGTAGGAGGTATCCTAGAGTCCATGAAACTCTCTAGACAAAATTAGAGTTGCCATAGGCCCCTGAGAGGCTCACAAAACTTTCCAGACACACGTAGGAGCTCTATACACGCTAAAAAATCCGAGGACAATTCCCAGAGTCCACAACTCAATGAGAAGTCGCCATAAACTCGTGGGAGCCTCAAAATGCTTCCAAGACAACCGTAGGAGCGCTACACACACCGAAAAATCCTAGGAGGATTCCCAGAGTCAATGACACTCTCTGGCCTAAATTAGAGTCGCTATAGACTCGTGGGACCCCACAACACCTCTTAGACCCCCGTAGGCATTCTATACACTCTAGAAATCGTAGGAGGTATTCCTAGAGCGCATGACGCCCTCTAGACTAAATTAGAGTCGCTATAGGCCCTTGAGAAGCTCACAAAACTTCCTAGATGCTCGTAGGAGCTCTATATTTTAAAAAATCCAAAGACGATTCCCAGTGTCCACAACTCAATTAGAGTCGCTATAAACTCGTGGGAGCCTCACAACACTTCTTACACACCCATAGGAGCTCTATACACTCAAAAAAACCAAAGGAGTTACCCTAGAGTCCACGACATTCTCTAAACTCAATTAGAGTCGCCATAGTCCATTGTGAGGCTGACCCCACTTCCAAGACAGCCGTAGGAGCTCTACGCACTCCAAAAAGTCCTAGGAGGATTCCTAGAGTCAACGACACTCTCTAGACTAAATTAAAGTCGCCTTAGACTCACGGGACGCTCACAAGACGAGCTACACTCCTATAGGACCTTTGTAGGCCCCAAAAAAAAAAAAAATCCTAGAACGCATTGTAGCATCGACAACTCAATTAGAGTCGCCATAGGCTCATGGGGGCCTCACAACGCCACTTAGACACCCGTAGGACCTCTTCACACTCCAAAAAAAAAAAAAGGAGATGTCCTTGAGTCCCCGACTCCTTCTAGACTCAGTCAAAGTCGCTCTGGACCCGTTGCTGCCTCACAACGCTTCTTAAACCACCGTAGGAGCCCTATACATTCAAAAAATCCCGATGAATAAGTATCCTTTCAGTCCATGGCCCAACTAGAGTCGCCGTAGACTCGTGTGAGCCCCACAACACCTCTTAGACACCCGTAGGTGTTCTCGACACACTAAAAATCGTAGGAGGTATCCTAGGGTCCATAACGCTCTCTAGACTAAATTAGAGTAGCCATAGGCCCTTGAGAGGCTCACAAAACTTCCTAGATACACGTAGGAGATCTATACACTCTAAAAAATCCAAGGACGATTCTCAGAGTCCTAAACTCAATTAGAGTTGCCAAAAACTCGTGGGAGCCTTATAGCGGGTACCCCAGATTCCACGGCATTCTCCAAACTAAATTGGAGTTGCCTTAGACTATTGTTAGGCTGACACCGCTTCCAAAAAAGCCGTCGGAGCTCTACACACTCCAAAAAATCCTGGAAGGATTCCCAGAGTCAAAGAGACTCTCTGGACCAAATTAGAGTCGCCTAACACTCGAGGGACGCTCACAAGAGTAGCTAGGCCCCAATAGGAGCTCTATAGGCTCCAAAAAAAAAAAATCCCTGAATGCATTGTAGAATCCACAACTCAATTAGAATCACCATAGGCTCATGGGAGCCTCACTGTCACGACCCAAATTAATTAAGCCGTGATCAATGATAATAAAACAAGCTTTTTCTTTAATAAGTCCTTTGATAAAACGTGGATGACATGTGTTAAAATCCTCAACATTTTAAAAGAATTTTCAGCATGACCCATCCGTAGATAGGACATACCATCGTGAAAACCTGTTATGAAAATCCATACATAAAAATTTCCTGTCATCCATGGTAGTGGTATCATCCCATGCATCGCATTCCACGTATACAACCATAAATAATTACAATTACAACCCTGATTTAAATGACATTTACATTAACCCAATAGAAACCCAATTAATTACATATTCTTTCCCAAAAATACATTAACAATTAACTTAAAATAATTCCGCTAATAGCATCTTCCGCCCAAGATAGCATAACCAATCCCTGGATTATCTGAAAAACATTTAAAAGTAATAGGCGTGAGTCCGACGAATCAGTAGATACAATTTGACATAGTAAACTAAAGCAATGATATAAATAAAACCCATTATATCATTTAAAGAAAAATATACTAACCAAGTATATTACAAATCTCAAAATAAGTTATATAACCCATAACTTAAAATCAATAATGCATATGTCCAATGCATGTGACTCATGTCCAATTTACATTAATCCATTTATTACCAACCACTCCCGCAGGAGTCTTCGCGCGGAAACGGAGGATTTAAACCCACCTCCAAGAGGACAACACAAGGGTTCCTACCTGGAACCGGAAAGTAGCCTCTGATTCGGGAACACAAGGGTTCCTACCTGGAACCGGAAAGTACCCCAGGACCAAAGGAATGGAAAACACCGCAAAGTCCCATTGACTGCAAGTAGTCCAATTCCAATGACCCCTTTTAATGCAATACTTTTACCCAGTATTCATTAAATCCATTTAATGCATGATTGTGCCAACATGCAATGCGATAAACCATAAAATGATTTTATAACCAAAATCATCTTCAAAGTATGCTATATAAGCCATAATCCAATAACTTCATAATTATACCCAAAATCATAATAACCATATGAATTCTCATTATGATTATAACCTTGAAAATCATAATCGCAAACCTCGAATAAACAGGGAAAGTAACCGTAAAATCACTACATCTATATTCCATAGAATGTATACAATTAACCAAAATTGTTAATAAACATAATTCCAATTTATGTTGTCGAATACCCAAAGTTCTCTTTCAAGATTTATTCCATAAATCATTTATATACATATTCAAAACCCATAAATACCAATTACTATGATAATATATACCATATTATCATGTCAATAGTTTAAACCTATGTAAATTGCACCTACCTCAACCAAATGCATGGAAAAATGCAACCTTTGATACCGTGGGTATGAACTCCAAGCCCTAGGATGCAAATGCACGCTCCCAATCCAAGCCCTAGCTCCCAAATGCCATGGATGATGTTGGTGACGGAGGTCCCAACTCCAAATCACCACCAAAGCTCCCCAATATGCATGAATAACCCAAAAATGTAAGAATGAGACAATAACCCAAAATAAATTACAAAACCTAACTCCAAAATGTGAGAAATACCTCTACAAATGCGAAAGAGTTGGTGAGGATGACAACCCATGCCAACTCCCACGAAATCCAAGCTCACAACACCGTGAACAAGCTCCAAGCTCCACTAAGAGGTTGGAGAATATGAATCCAACCATAATAATGCATTTCCAAGCCTCAAAGAGAGAGAAAAACCCAAATCCACCACCATACACGCGCAGATCGGGCTAAAATACGCTAGATCCGAGCTTGCCGGTGTCGGATCAAGGTCGCCGTGCTCCGGCGAGATGCCGTCGAGCCTCCGCCCTCTCTTCTCCTTCTCTCCCTCTCTCTCTCTCTCTCCATGCCCAAAATGACCAGATTTTGGTCTAAAATCGTGTGGGATGGGTTTTTATAAGGGGTGAGGGGCATTTGCGTCATTTACACAAAAAAATTTGCAAAAACCGCGATGCACGATCGATCGTGGTCTGAGGGCACGATCGATCGTGAAAAACAGAAGTGAAAATTCATTTCCGGGACACTGACGATCGATCGTCCCAAAGCCAGGATCGATCGTCACTAGCTGAAAATGCCCAGTAACTCAGGCAATTGTGTATAAACCCACACAGTACACACTACTGCCTTATTTTCATTAAAAACATTTAAGTAAAAGGAAGAATAAGTTATTTAATGAAAATAAGCAAATAACCCCCCATTTAAATCCAAATAAAATATCAAAAAAATCAAATACCCAATATATCAAAATCTAGATTTCAAGTTTTAGTACAAAATCCGTCGCCCGACAGATTTTCCTAAAACAAACATGCGTGGAACCCAATCCAAACATGCTAATAAAATCCCATAAAATCACCAATGTCTTATAATATTATAAACTCCCATTACCGCCAAAAATTATCCTTTAAAACGAAGATTTACGAAAATCCACTTTTCTCCAACACTTAGCCAAATTTCAGCAGCTTAAACCCTTAAGTTGCAAATAAGGCTAAACGCACCCGAAATATACTCAATGCACCAAAACAAGCATCCAAACACATCCAACATCGAAATATCATGCACATGCATTACCCATGCATGTAATCATCTGACAAATCAAGGGATTAACTACGCTAACCATAGATTAAACCCTTAATACCCTATTTAAAAATTACGGGTATTACAATTCTCCCCAACTAATAGGAAATTCGTCCCCGAATTTCGCCAAAACAAACTTAATGACATTCCATCATAAGTGAAAACAAAACAAAAAAAAATATGCGATACCCGACAAATACAAATATATTAGAGTTAACCACCATGGTTAGCTCACAAGTCTCAAACACATCAATTCAATGATAACTCATCGTAAAAGAAAACAACAAGTGTGGATTACCCACCAACACAAACATAATGAAACTAACTATCATAGTTAGCTCACAAGCAACCAATTCCCATTACCAAGTCACAACATTATTGGTGTCACTCACCAATCTTAACAAGCATTACAAACACAAAAGACTATACAGTCTTCCAGGTTCAACACAGAATCACAACAAATTGGTGTTACCCACCAATATTCAACTAACATCACATCAATCAAAGGACAAACAAATTTTCCAAGTCCTTAATACATTCAAAGCATCCCATATCACATAAATAGTCACAACTACCACGCATGTGACCTTACCACAACCATCCCACTACTGCGGGATTTAACTACAGTGAGAACTAGCAATGAACACACATTGCTTAAAGCCAAACCCAAACATATACTAAACAAATAAACACATAGCCCACATCAGGAATAGCAAATCAAACAAATTCATGAGTTCTTTCCAAGAACTCAAGCAACAAGAATTAAGGCTCTCACAAGAACCTACACCCACATTCCTGAACTATGTGGATGCAATCCATCACAATAACACATCCAACAAACACATTTACTTGCAAACCGTCAAGTCATAACACATACACATCGCATATCACAATTACAACAAAATCACACCTATCACAATCCCATAGGTGTAAACCAATACATGTATATACATACATATATCTCACCATAGAGATATACATAGGTATATTCCATAACCCAAAATACAATCATCATAGAACCATTCATTCACAATATAAACCCTGAGATTCAAGCATCTCAATATTAAAAGAGGTTCATACTTATACAAGTACTACCATAAAAATACTACACCCATACACCACACACATCACGACATCGCGCACCCAATGCCGTGTCTACAACCCCAAAACATTTCAAATCATCCAATTTATATATATATATAACCAATATATATATATATATATATATATACATGTAACATCCAACAAAGCATAAGGCTAACCGCCCACGAATCAAGAGAATGTGGATCCATGGAATATGGACCACAAGAATCCACCCAATTCAAACAAATATTACACATAGCAATCCTACATATCAATACAAAGATTATCAAACCCGATAATCTCAAATCATCAAGATCAAAAATGTACTATAGAATACAAATGATCCATAATACCAATGGAATACGCATATTCAGCCCCAACCCCAGAGATTCGGTCTCCAAAACCACAATAAAAGGATGTCCTAAGCCATTGGACATTCTAACTCTCACATGAGCCTAACTCCTAGGCCACAACTAATGCACATGCCATGCACCCAACTCCTCAAACCATGGGTAATAACCAACCCAAGATGCATATGTATGCCTACAAATGTATATGCCCACATCCTCATTAGGATTTCCCATCCTAAATGCGTATGAAAACGATTCCTCATGGAATCATGCATATGCCCCAAATGCCTCGATAATGCCTCTATCATGAATCAACTACCGCCAAGAACATGTGTGCCTAACATGTTTCTATGTTCTCAAGGTGTGTCGGTATACCATCAATAAAATTATAAATCTTCGATTATACCCAAAATCAAAGTTATCAACATGTGTACCTAACATGTGTCTAGGTTCTCACACCATATAGGTTTCAACCCCAATATGTATACCTACGAATATGCTATTCCCCCACATTACACCCCATGTGGATCTACTAGCAAGCTCTGATACCAAAAAGAATTGTCACGACCCAAATTAATTAAGCCGTGATCAATGATAATAAAACAAGCTTTTTCTTTAATAAGTCCTTTGATAAAACGTGGATGACATGTGTTAAAATCCTCAACATTTTAAAAGAATTTTCAGCATGACCCATCCGTAGATAGGACATACCATCGTGAAAACCTGTTATGAAAATCCATACATAAAAATTTCCTGTCATCCATGGTAGTGGTATCATCCCATGCATCGCATTCCACGTATACAACCATAAATAATTACAATTACAACCCTGATTTAAATGACATTTACATTAACCCAATAGAAACCCAATTAATTACATATTCTTTCCCAAAAATACATTAACAATTAACTTAAAATAATTCCGCTAATAGCATCTTCCGCCCAAGATAGCATAACCAATCCCTGGATTATCTGAAAAACATTTAAAAGTAATAGGCGTGAGTCCGACGAATCAGTAGATACAATTTGACATAGTAAACTAAAGCAATGATATAAATAAAACCCATTATATCATTTAAAGAAAAATATACTAACCAAGTATATTACAAATCTCAAAATAAGTTATATAACCCATAACTTAAAATCAATAATGCATATGTCCAATGCATGTGACTCATGTCCAATTTACATTAATCCATTTATTACCAACCACTCCCGCAGGAGTCTTCGCGCGGAAACGGAGGATTTAAACCCACCTCCAAGAGGACAACACAAGGGTTCCTACCTGGAACCGGAAAGTAGCCTCTGATTCGGGAACACAAGGGTTCCTACCTGGAACCGGAAAGTACCCCAGGACCAAAGGAATGGAAAACACCGCAAAGTCCCATTGACTGCAAGTAGTCCAATTCCAATGACCCCTTTTAATGCAATACTTTTACCCAGTATTCATTAAATCCATTTAATGCATGATTGTGCCAACATGCAATGCGATAAACCATAAAATGATTTTATAACCAAAATCATCTTCAAAGTATGCTATATAAGCCATAATCCAATAACTTCATAATTATACCCAAAATCATAATAACCATATGAATTCTCATTATGATTATAACCTTGAAAATCATAATCGCAAACCTCGAATAAACAGGGAAAGTAACCGTAAAATCACTACATCTATATTCCATAGAATGTATACAATTAACCAAAATTGTTAATAAACATAATTCCAATTTATGTTGTCGAATACCCAAAGTTCTCTTTCAAGATTTATTCCATAAATCATTTATATACATATTCAAAACCCATAAATACCAATTACTATGATAATATATACCATATTATCATGTCAATAGTTTAAACCTATGTAAATTGCACCTACCTCAACCAAATGCATGGAAAAATGCAACCTTTGATACCGTGGGTATGAACTCCAAGCCCTAGGATGCAAATGCACGCTCCCAATCCAAGCCCTAGCTCCCAAATGCCATGGATGATGTTGGTGACGGAGGTCCCAACTCCAAATCACCACCAAAGCTCCCCAATATGCATGAATAACCCAAAAATGTAAGAATGAGACAATAACCCAAAATAAATTACAAAACCTAACTCCAAAATGTGAGAAATACCTCTACAAATGCGAAAGAGTTGGTGAGGATGACAACCCATGCCAACTCCCACGAAATCCAAGCTCACAACACCGTGAACAAGCTCCAAGCTCCACTAAGAGGTTGGAGAATATGAATCCAACCATAATAATGCATTTCCAAGCCTCAAAGAGAGAGAAAAACCCAAATCCACCACCATACACGCGCAGATCGGGCTAAAATACGCTAGATCCGAGCTTGCCGGTGTCGGATCAAGGTCGCCGTGCTCCGGCGAGATGCCGTCGAGCCTCCGCCCTCTCTTCTCCTTCTCTCCCTCTCTCTCTCTCTCTCCATGCCCAAAATGACCAGATTTTGGTCTAAAATCGTGTGGGATGGGTTTTTATAAGGGGTGAGGGGCATTTGCGTCATTTACACAAAAAAATTTGCAAAAACCGCGATGCACGATCGATCGTGGTCTGAGGGCACGATCGATCGTGAAAAACAGAAGTGAAAATTCATTTCCGGGACACTGACGATCGATCGTCCCAAAGCCAGGATCGATCGTCACTAGCTGAAAATGCCCAGTAACTCAGGCAATTGTGTATAAACCCACACAGTACACACTACTGCCTTATTTTCATTAAAAACATTTAAGTAAAAGGAAGAATAAGTTATTTAATGAAAATAAGCAAATAACCCCCCATTTAAATCCAAATAAAATATCAAAAAAATCAAATACCCAATATATCAAAATCTAGATTTCAAGTTTTAGTACAAAATCCGTCGCCCGACAGATTTTCCTAAAACAAACATGCGTGGAACCCAATCCAAACATGCTAATAAAATCCCATAAAATCACCAATGTCTTATAATATTATAAACTCCCATTACCGCCAAAAATTATCCTTTAAAACGAAGATTTACGAAAATCCACTTTTCTCCAACACTTAGCCAAATTTCAGCAGCTTAAACCCTTAAGTTGCAAATAAGGCTAAACGCACCCGAAATATACTCAATGCACCAAAACAAGCATCCAAACACATCCAACATCGAAATATCATGCACATGCATTACCCATGCATGTAATCATCTGACAAATCAAGGGATTAACTACGCTAACCATAGATTAAACCCTTAATACCCTATTTAAAAATTACGGGTATTACAATTCTCCCCAACTAATAGGAAATTCGTCCCCGAATTTCGCCAAAACAAACTTAATGACATTCCATCATAAGTGAAAACAAAACAAAAAAAAATATGCGATACCCGACAAATACAAATATATTAGAGTTAACCACCATGGTTAGCTCACAAGTCTCAAACACATCAATTCAATGATAACTCATCGTAAAAGAAAACAACAAGTGTGGATTACCCACCAACACAAACATAATGAAACTAACTATCATAGTTAGCTCACAAGCAACCAATTCCCATTACCAAGTCACAACATTATTGGTGTCACTCACCAATCTTAACAAGCATTACAAACACAAAAGACTATACAGTCTTCCAGGTTCAACACAGAATCACAACAAATTGGTGTTACCCACCAATATTCAACTAACATCACATCAATCAAAGGACAAACAAATTTTCCAAGTCCTTAATACATTCAAAGCATCCCATATCACATAAATAGTCACAACTACCACGCATGTGACCTTACCACAACCATCCCACTACTGCGGGATTTAACTACAGTGAGAACTAGCAATGAACACACATTGCTTAAAGCCAAACCCAAACATATACTAAACAAATAAACACATAGCCCACATCAGGAATAGCAAATCAAACAAATTCATGAGTTCTTTCCAAGAACTCAAGCAACAAGAATTAAGGCTCTCACAAGAACCTACACCCACATTCCTGAACTATGTGGATGCAATCCATCACAATAACACATCCAACAAACACATTTACTTGCAAACCGTCAAGTCATAACACATACACATCGCATATCACAATTACAACAAAATCACACCTATCACAATCCCATAGGTGTAAACCAATACATGTATATACATACATATATCTCACCATAGAGATATACATAGGTATATTCCATAACCCAAAATACAATCATCATAGAACCATTCATTCACAATATAAACCCTGAGATTCAAGCATCTCAATATTAAAAGAGGTTCATACTTATACAAGTACTACCATAAAAATACTACACCCATACACCACACACATCACGACATCGCGCACCCAATGCCGTGTCTACAACCCCAAAACATTTCAAATCATCCAATTTATATATATATATAACCAATATATATATATATATATATATATACATGTAACATCCAACAAAGCATAAGGCTAACCGCCCACGAATCAAGAGAATGTGGATCCATGGAATATGGACCACAAGAATCCACCCAATTCAAACAAATATTACACATAGCAATCCTACATATCAATACAAAGATTATCAAACCCGATAATCTCAAATCATCAAGATCAAAAATGTACTATAGAATACAAATGATCCATAATACCAATGGAATACGCATATTCAGCCCCAACCCCAGAGATTCGGTCTCCAAAACCACAATAAAAGGATGTCCTAAGCCATTGGACATTCTAACTCTCACATGAGCCTAACTCCTAGGCCACAACTAATGCACATGCCATGCACCCAACTCCTCAAACCATGGGTAATAACCAACCCAAGATGCATATGTATGCCTACAAATGTATATGCCCACATCCTCATTAGGATTTCCCATCCTAAATGCGTATGAAAACGATTCCTCATGGAATCATGCATATGCCCCAAATGCCTCGATAATGCCTCTATCATGAATCAACTACCGCCAAGAACATGTGTGCCTAACATGTTTCTATGTTCTCAAGGTGTGTCGGTATACCATCAATAAAATTATAAATCTTCGATTATACCCAAAATCAAAGTTATCAACATGTGTACCTAACATGTGTCTAGGTTCTCACACCATATAGGTTTCAACCCCAATATGTATACCTACGAATATGCTATTCCCCCACATTACACCCCATGTGGATCTACTAGCAAGCTCTGATACCAAAAAGAATTGTCACGACCCAAATTAATTAAGCCGTGATCAATGATAATAAAACAAGCTTTTTCTTTAATAAGTCCTTTGATAAAACGTGGATGACATGTGTTAAAATCCTCAACATTTTAAAAGAATTTTCAGCATGACCCATCCGTAGATAGGACATACCATCGTGAAAACCTGTTATGAAAATCCATACATAAAAATTTCCTGTCATCCATGGTAGTGGTATCATCCCATGCATCGCATTCCACGTATACAACCATAAATAATTACAATTACAACCCTGATTTAAATGACATTTACATTAACCCAATAGAAACCCAATTAATTACATATTCTTTCCCAAAAATACATTAACAATTAACTTAAAATAATTCCGCTAATAGCATCTTCCGCCCAAGATAGCATAACCAATCCCTGGATTATCTGAAAAACATTTAAAAGTAATAGGCGTGAGTCCGACGAATCAGTAGATACAATTTGACATAGTAAACTAAAGCAATGATATAAATAAAACCCATTATATCATTTAAAGAAAAATATACTAACCAAGTATATTACAAATCTCAAAATAAGTTATATAACCCATAACTTAAAATCAATAATGCATATGTCCAATGCATGTGACTCATGTCCAATTTACATTAATCCATTTATTACCAACCACTCCCGCAGGAGTCTTCGCGCGGAAACGGAGGATTTAAACCCACCTCCAAGAGGACAACACAAGGGTTCCTACCTGGAACCGGAAAGTAGCCTCTGATTCGGGAACACAAGGGTTCCTACCTGGAACCGGAAAGTACCCCAGGACCAAAGGAATGGAAAACACCGCAAAGTCCCATTGACTGCAAGTAGTCCAATTCCAATGACCCCTTTTAATGCAATACTTTTACCCAGTATTCATTAAATCCATTTAATGCATGATTGTGCCAACATGCAATGCGATAAACCATAAAATGATTTTATAACCAAAATCATCTTCAAAGTATGCTATATAAGCCATAATCCAATAACTTCATAATTATACCCAAAATCATAATAACCATATGAATTCTCATTATGATTATAACCTTGAAAATCATAATCGCAAACCTCGAATAAACAGGGAAAGTAACCGTAAAATCACTACATCTATATTCCATAGAATGTATACAATTAACCAAAATTGTTAATAAACATAATTCCAATTTATGTTGTCGAATACCCAAAGTTCTCTTTCAAGATTTATTCCATAAATCATTTATATACATATTCAAAACCCATAAATACCAATTACTATGATAATATATACCATATTATCATGTCAATAGTTTAAACCTATGTAAATTGCACCTACCTCAACCAAATGCATGGAAAAATGCAACCTTTGATACCGTGGGTATGAACTCCAAGCCCTAGGATGCAAATGCACGCTCCCAATCCAAGCCCTAGCTCCCAAATGCCATGGATGATGTTGGTGACGGAGGTCCCAACTCCAAATCACCACCAAAGCTCCCCAATATGCATGAATAACCCAAAAATGTAAGAATGAGACAATAACCCAAAATAAATTACAAAACCTAACTCCAAAATGTGAGAAATACCTCTACAAATGCGAAAGAGTTGGTGAGGATGACAACCCATGCCAACTCCCACGAAATCCAAGCTCACAACACCGTGAACAAGCTCCAAGCTCCACTAAGAGGTTGGAGAATATGAATCCAACCATAATAATGCATTTCCAAGCCTCAAAGAGAGAGAAAAACCCAAATCCACCACCATACACGCGCAGATCGGGCTAAAATACGCTAGATCCGAGCTTGCCGGTGTCGGATCAAGGTCGCCGTGCTCCGGCGAGATGCCGTCGAGCCTCCGCCCTCTCTTCTCCTTCTCTCCCTCTCTCTCTCTCTCTCCATGCCCAAAATGACCAGATTTTGGTCTAAAATCGTGTGGGATGGGTTTTTATAAGGGGTGAGGGGCATTTGCGTCATTTACACAAAAAAATTTGCAAAAACCGCGATGCACGATCGATCGTGGTCTGAGGGCACGATCGATCGTGAAAAACAGAAGTGAAAATTCATTTCCGGGACACTGACGATCGATCGTCCCAAAGCCAGGATCGATCGTCACTAGCTGAAAATGCCCAGTAACTCAGGCAATTGTGTATAAACCCACACAGTACACACTACTGCCTTATTTTCATTAAAAACATTTAAGTAAAAGGAAGAATAAGTTATTTAATGAAAATAAGCAAATAACCCCCCATTTAAATCCAAATAAAATATCAAAAAAATCAAATACCCAATATATCAAAATCTAGATTTCAAGTTTTAGTACAAAATCCGTCGCCCGACAGATTTTCCTAAAACAAACATGCGTGGAACCCAATCCAAACATGCTAATAAAATCCCATAAAATCACCAATGTCTTATAATATTATAAACTCCCATTACCGCCAAAAATTATCCTTTAAAACGAAGATTTACGAAAATCCACTTTTCTCCAACACTTAGCCAAATTTCAGCAGCTTAAACCCTTAAGTTGCAAATAAGGCTAAACTCACCCGAAATATACTCAATGCACCAAAACAAGCATCCAAACACATCCAACATCGAAATATCATGCACATGCATTACCCATGCATGTAATCATCTGACAAATCAAGGGATTAACTACGCTAACCATAGATTAAACCCTTAATACCCTATTTAAAAATTACGGGTATTACAATTCTCCCCAACTAATAGGAAATTCGTCCCCGAATTTCGCCAAAACAAACTTAATGACATTCCATCATAAGTGAAAACAAAACAAAAAAAAATATGCGATACCCGACAAATACAAATATATTAGAGTTAACCACCATGGTTAGCTCACAAGTCTCAAACACATCAATTCAATGATAACTCATCGTAAAAGAAAACAACAAGTGTGGATTACCCACCAACACAAACATAATGAAACTAACTATCATAGTTAGCTCACAAGCAACCAATTCCCATTACCAAGTCACAACATTATTGGTGTCACTCACCAATCTTAACAAGCATTACAAACACAAAAGACTATACAGTCTTCCAGGTTCAACACAGAATCACAACAAATTGGTGTTACCCACCAATATTCAACTAACATCACATCAATCAAAGGACAAACAAATTTTCCAAGTCCTTAATACATTCAAAGCATCCCATATCACATAAATAGTCACAACTACCACGCATGTGACCTTACCACAACCATCCCACTACTGCGGGATTTAACTACAGTGAGAACTAGCAATGAACACACATTGCTTAAAGCCAAACCCAAACATATACTAAACAAATAAACACATAGCCCACATCAGGAATAGCAAATCAAACAAATTCATGAGTTCTTTCCAAGAACTCAAGCAACAAGAATTAAGGCTCTCACAAGAACCTACACCCACATTCCTGAACTATGTGGATGCAATCCATCACAATAACACATCCAACAAACACATTTACTTGCAAACCGTCAAGTCATAACACATACACATCGCATATCACAATTACAACAAAATCACACCTATCACAATCCCATAGGTGTAAACCAATACATGTATATACATACATATATCTCACCATAGAGATATACATAGGTATATTCCATAACCCAAAATACAATCATCATAGAACCATTCATTCACAATATAAACCCTGAGATTCAAGCATCTCAATATTAAAAGAGGTTCATACTTATACAAGTACTACCATAAAAATACTACACCCATACACCACACACATCACGACATCGCGCACCCAATGCCGTGTCTACAACCCCAAAACATTTCAAATCATCCAATTTATATATATATATAACCAATATATATATATATATATATATATACATGTAACATCCAACAAAGCATAAGGCTAACCGCCCACGAATCAAGAGAATGTGGATCCATGGAATATGGACCACAAGAATCCACCCAATTCAAACAAATATTACACATAGCAATCCTACATATCAATACAAAGATTATCAAACCCGATAATCTCAAATCATCAAGATCAAAAATGTACTATAGAATACAAATGATCCATAATACCAATGGAATACGCATATTCAGCCCCAACCCCAGAGATTCGGTCTCCAAAACCACAATAAAAGGATGTCCTAAGCCATTGGACATTCTAACTCTCACATGAGCCTAACTCCTAGGCCACAACTAATGCACATGCCATGCACCCAACTCCTCAAACCATGGGTAATAACCAACCCAAGATGCATATGTATGCCTACAAATGTATATGCCCACATCCTCATTAGGATTTCCCATCCTAAATGCGTATGAAAACGATTCCTCATGGAATCATGCATATGCCCCAAATGCCTCGATAATGCCTCTATCATGAATCAACTACCGCCAAGAACATGTGTGCCTAACATGTTTCTATGTTCTCAAGGTGTGTCGGTATACCATCAATAAAATTATAAATCTTCGATTATACCCAAAATCAAAGTTATCAACATGTGTACCTAACATGTGTCTAGGTTCTCACACCATATAGGTTTCAACCCCAATATGTATACCTACGAATATGCTATTCCCCCACATTACACCCCATGTGGATCTACTAGCAAGCTCTGATACCAAAAAGAATTGTCACGACCCAAATTAATTAAGCCGTGATCAATGATAATAAAACAAGCTTTTTCTTTAATAAGTCCTTTGATAAAACGTGGATGACATGTGTTAAAATCCTCAACATTTTAAAAGAATTTTCAGCATGACCCATCCGTAGATAGGACATACCATCGTGAAAACCTGTTATGAAAATCCATACATAAAAATTTCCTGTCATCCATGGTAGTGGTATCATCCCATGCATCGCATTCCACGTATACAACCATAAATAATTACAATTACAACCCTGATTTAAATGACATTTACATTAACCCAATAGAAACCCAATTAATTACATATTCTTTCCCAAAAATACATTAACAATTAACTTAAAATAATTCCGCTAATAGCATCTTCCGCCCAAGATAGCATAACCAATCCCTGGATTATCTGAAAAACATTTAAAAGTAATAGGCGTGAGTCCGACGACTCAGTAGATACAATTTGACAGAGTAAACTAAAGCAATGATATAAATAAAACCCATTATATCATTTAAAGAAAAATATACTAACCAAGTATATTACAAATCTCAAAATAAGTTATATAACCCATAACTTAAAATCAATAATGCATATGTCCAATGCATGTGACTCATGTCCAATTTACATTAATCCATTTATTACCAACCACTCCCGCAGGAGTCTTCGCGCGGAAACGGAGGATTTAAACCCACCTCCAAGAGGACAACACAAGGGTTCCTACCTGGAACCGGAAAGTAGCCTCTGATTCGGGAACACAAGGGTTCCTACCTGGAACCGGAAAGTACCCCAGGACCAAAGGAATGGAAAACACCGCAAAGTCTCATTGACTGCAAGTAGTCCAATTCCAATGACCCCTTTTAATGCAATACTTTTACCCAGTATTCATTAAATCCATTTAATGCATGATTGTGCCAACATGCAATGCGATAAACCATAAAATGATTTTATAACCAAAATCATCTTCAAAGTATGCTATATAAGCCATAATCCAATAACTTCATAATTATACCCAAAATCATAATAACCATATGAATTCTCATTATGATTATAACCTTGAAAATCATAATCGCAAACCTCGAATAAACAGGGAAAGTAACCGTAAAATCACTACATCTATATTCCATAGAATGTATACAATTAACCAAAATTGTTAATAAACATAATTCCAATTTATGTTGTCGAATACCCAAAGTTCTCTTTCAAGATTTATTCCATAAATCATTTATATACATATTCAAAACCCATAAATACCAATTACTATGATAATATATACCATATTATCATGTCAATAGTTTAAACCTATGTAAATTGCACCTACCTCAACCAAATGCATGGAAAAATGCAACCTTTGATACCGTGGGTATGAACTCCAAGCCCTAGGATGCAAATGCACGCTCCCAATCCAAGCCCTAGCTCCCAAATGCCATGGATGATGTTGGTGACGGAGGTCCCAACTCCAAATCACCACCAAAGCTCCCCAATATGCATGAATAACCCAAAAATGTAAGAATGAGACAATAACCCAAAATAAATTACAAAACCTAACTCCAAAATGTGAGAAATACCTCTACAAATGCGAAAGAGTTGGTGAGGATGACAACCCATGCCAACTCCCACGAAATCCAAGCTCACAACACCGTGAACAAGCTCCAAGCTCCACTAAGAGGTTGGAGAATATGAATCCAACCATAATAATGCATTTCCAAGCCTCAAAGAGAGAGAAAAACCCAAATCCACCACCATACACGCGTAGATCGGGCTAAAATACGCTAGATCCGAGCTTGCCGGTGTCGGATCAAGGTCGCCGTGCTCCGGCGAGATGCCGTCGAGCCTCCGCCCTCTCTTCTCCTTCTCTCCCTCTCTCTCTCTCTCTCCATGCCCAAAATGACCAGATTTTGGTCTAAAATCGTGTGGGATGGGTTTTTATAAGGGGTGAGGGGCATTTGCGTCATTTACACAAAAAAATTTGCAAAAACCGCGATGCACGATCGATCGTGGTCTGAGGGCACGATCGATCGTGAAAAACAGAAGTGAAAATTCATTTCCGGGACACTGACGATCGATCGTCCCAAAGCCAGGATCGATCGTCACTAGCTGAAAATGCCCAGTAACTCAGGCAATTGTGTATAAACCCACACAGTACACACTACTGCCTTATTTTCATTAAAAACATTTAAGTAATCTTCTCCATTCTTTCTTTCTCCATTCTTTCTTCTTTCTTCTTCCTTTTACTTTAAGTTATTTAATGAAAATAAGCAAATAACCCCCTATTTGAATCCAAATAAAATATCAAAAAAATCAAATACCCAATATATCAAAATCTAGATTTCAAGTTTTAGTACAAAATCCGTCGCCCGACAGATTTTCCTAAAACAAACATGCGTGGAACCCAATCCAAACATGCTAATAAAATCCCATAAAATCACCAATGTCTTATAATATTATAAACTCCCATTACCGCCAAAAATTATCCTTTAAAACGAAGATTTACGAAAATCCACTTTTCTCCAACACTTAGCCAAATTTCAGCAGCTTAAACCCTTAAGTTGCAAATAAGGCTAAACGCACCCGAAATATACTCAATGCACCAAAACAAGCATCCAAACACATCCAACATCGAAATATCATGCACATGCATTACCCATGCATGTAATCATCTGACAAATCAAGGGATTAACTACGCTAACCATAGATTAAACCCTTAATACCCTATTTAAAAATTACGGGTATTACACTCACAACCCTACTTAGACACCCGTAGGAGTTCTATACACTCCAAAAAAAAAATTCGAGATGTCCTTGAGTCCACGACACTTTCTATACTCAATAAGAGTCGCTGTAGACTCGTTGCAGCCTCACAACTCTTCCTAAACAATCGTAGGAGCCCTATACATCCAAAAAGCCCTGAGGATGAAGTACCCTTCTGTCTGTGGCCCAGCTAGAGTCGCTGTGGACTCGTGTGAACCCCACAACTCCTCCTAGACACCCGTAGGCGTTCTATACACTCTAAAAATCGTAGGAGGTATCCTAGAGTCCATGAAACTCTCTAGACTAAATTAGAGTCACTATAGGCCCTTGAGAGGCTCACAAAACTTCCTAGACACTCGTAGGAGTTCTACACGCTAAAAAATCCAAGGACGATTCCCAAAGTCCACAACACAATTAGAAGTCGCCATAAACTCGTGGGAGCCTCACAATGCTTCCAAGACAGCCGTAGGAGCTCTTCACACACCGAAAAATCCTAGGAGGAATCCCAGAGTCAATGACACTCTTTGGCCTAAATTAGAGTCGCCATAGACTCGTGGGACCCCACAACACCTCTTAGAACCCCGTAGGCATTCTATACACTCTAGAAATTGTAGGAGGTATCCTAGAGCCCATGACGCTCTCTAGACTAAATTAGAGTCGCCATAGGCCCTTGAGAAGCTCACAAAACTTCCTAGACACTCGTAGGAGCTCTATATTTTAAAAAATCCAAGGACGATTCCCAATGTCCACAACTCAATTAGGGTCGCCATAGACTATTGTGAGGCTGACACTGCTTCCAAGACAGCTGTAGGAGCTCTACGTACTCCAAAAAGTCCTAGGAGGAATCCTAGAGTCAATGACACTCTCTACACTAAATTAACGTCGCCTTAGACTCGTGGGACGCTCACAAGACTATCTACACACCCATAGGACCTTTGTAGGCTCCAAAAAAAAATCCTTAAACGCATTCTAGCATCCGCAACTCAATTAGAGCCGCCATAGGCTCATGGGGGCCTCACAATGCCACTTAGACACTCGTAGGAGCTCTTTACACTCCAAAAAAAAAAAGAGATGTCCTTGAGTCCCCGACACCTTCTAGACCCCGTAAAAGTCGCTCTAGACACGTTGCTGCCTCACAACGCTTCTTAAACAACCATAGAAGCCCTATACATTCGAAAAATCCTGATGAATAAGTATCCTTCAGTCCATAGACACCCGTAGGCGTTCTATACACTCTAAAAATCGTAGGAGGTATCCTAGAGTCCATGAAACTCTCTAGACTAAAATAAAGTCGCCATAGGCCCCTGAGAGGCTCACAAAACTTCCTAGACACTCGTAGGAGCTCTATACACGCTGAAAAATCCAAGAACGATTCCCAGAGACCACAACTCAATTAGAAGTTGCCATAAACTCGTGGGAACCTGACAATGCTTCTAAGATAGCCGTAGGAGCTCTTCACACACCGAAAAATCCCAGGAGGATTCCTAGAGTCAATGACACTCTCTGGCCTAAATTGTTGTCGCCATAGACTCGTGGGACCCCATAACACCTCTTAGACCCCCGTAGGCATTCTATCCACTCTAGAAATCGTAGGAGGTATCATAGAGCCCATGATGCTCTGGACTAAATTAGAGTCTCCATAGGCCCTTGAGAAGCTCATAAAATATCCTAGACACTCGTAGGATTTCTATATTTTAAAAAATCCAAGGACGATTCCCAGTGTCCACAACTTAATTAGAGTCGCCGTAGACTATTGTGAGGTTGACACTGCTTCCAAGACAGCGGTAGGAGCTCTACGCACTCCAAAAAGTCTTAGGAGGATTCCCAAAGTCAACGACACTCTCTAGACTAAATTAAAGTCGGCTTAGACTCGTGGGACGCTCACAAGACTAGCTACACACCCATAGGACCTTTGTAGGCTCCAACTAAAATCCTTCAACGCATTCTAGCATCCACAACTCAATTAGAGTCGCCATAGGCTCATGGGGGCCTCACAACGCTACTTAGACACCCGTAGGAGCTCTTTACACTCCAAAAAAAAAAAAAAAAAAACAGAGATGTCCTTGAGTCCCCGACACCTTCTAGACTCAGTCAAAGTCGCACTAGACTCGTTGCTGCCTCACAATGCTTCTTAAACAATCGTAGAACCCCTATACATTGAAAAAATCCCGATGAATAAGTATCCTTCAGTTCACGGCCCGACTAGAGTCGCCGTAGACTTGTGTGAGCCCCACAACACCTCTTATCCACCCGTAGGTGTTCTGTACGCACTAAAAATCGTAGGAGGTATCCTAGGGTCTATAACGCTCTCTAGACTAAATTAGAGTTGCCATAGGCCCTTGAGAGGCTCACAAAACTTCCTTGATACTCGTAGGAGATCTATACACTCTAAAAAATCCAAGGACGATTCTCAGAATCTAAAACTCAATTAGAGTTGCCATAAACTCGTGGGAGCCTCACAGCGCTTCTAACACACCCGTAGGAGCTCTGTACACTCTAGAAAACCATAGCAGGTACCCCAGATTCCATGGCATTCTCTAAACTAAATTGGAGTTGCCTTAGACTATTGTGAGGCTGACACTGCTTCCAAGACAGCCGTAGGAGCTCTACACACTCCGAGAAATCCTAGAAGGATTCCCAGAGTCAAAAACACTCTCTGGACCAAATTGGAGTCGCCTAAGACTCGAGGGACGGTCACAAGACTAGCTAGGCACCAATAGGAGCTGTATAGGCTCCAAAAAAAAAAAAAAAAAAACCCTGAAGGCATTCTACAATCCACAACCCAATTAGAATCGCTATAGGCTCATGGGAGCCTCACAACCCTACTTAGACACCCGTAGGAGTTCTATACACTCCAAAAAAAAAAATACGAGATGTCCTTGAGTCCACGACACTTTCTAGACTCAATAAGAGTCGCTGTAGACTCGTTGCAGCCTCACAACTCTTCTTAAACAACCGTAAGAGCCCTATACATCCAAAAAGCCCCGAGGAGGAAGTACCCTTTTGTCCATCGCCCAGCTAGAGTCGCCGTGGACCCGTGTGAACCCCACAACTCTTCTTAAACACCCGTAGGCATTCTATACACTCTAAAAATCGTAGGAGGTATCCTAGAGTCCATGAAACTCTCTAGACTAAATTAGAGTCGCCATAGGCCCTTGAGAGGCTCACAAAACTTCCTTGATACTCGTAGGAGATCTATACACTCTAAAAAATCCAAGGACGATTCCCAGAGTCCAAAACTCAATTAGAGTGGCCATAAACTGGTGGGAGCCTCACAACGCTTCTTACACACCCGTAGGAGCTCTGTACACTCCAGAAAACCATAACAAGTACCCCAGATTCCATAGCATTCTCTAAACTAAATTGGAGTTGCCTTAGACTATTGTGAGGCTGACACCACTTCCAAAACTGCCGTAGGAGCTCTACACACTCTGAAAAATCCTAGAAGGATTCCCAAAGTCAAAGACACTCTCTGGATGAAAGTAGAGTTGCCTAAGACTCGAGGGACGCTCACAAGACAAGCTAGGCACCGATAGGAGCTCTATAGGCACCAAAAAAAAAAAAAAAAAAAAAAATCCTTGAAGGCATTCTAGAATCCACAACTCAATTAGAATCGCCATAGGCTCATGGGAGCCTCACAACCCTACTTAGACACCCGTAGGAGTTCTATACACTCCAAAAAAAAAATACGAGATGTCCTTAAGTCCACGACACTTTCTACACTCAATAAGAGTCGCAGTAGACTCGTTGCAGCCTCACAACTCTTCCTAAACAACCGTAGGAGCCCTATACATCCAAAAAGCCTCGAGGGGGAAGTACCCTTCTGTCCATGGCCCAGCTAGAGTCGCCGTGGACTTGCGTGAACCCCACAACCCCTCTTAGACCCCCGTAGGCGTTCTATACACTCTAAAAATCGTAGGAGGTATCCTAGGGTCCATGAAACTCTCTAGACTAAATTAGAGTCGCCATAGGCCCTTGGGAGGCTCACAAAACTTCCTAGACACGCGTAGGAGCTCTATACACACTAAAAAAAATCCAAGGATGATTTCCAGAGTCCACAACCCAATTAGAAGTCGCCATAAACTCGTGGGAGCCTCACAATGCTTCCAAGACAGCCGTTGGAGCTCTTCAAACACCGAAAAACCCAAGGAGGTATCTCGTTTGGGATTCTAGCAGTGTAGCTTTGTCTTTCTTTGTAGTCTCGGCCAGTGTACACACCCAAATAAGCCTCTCTTTCAAGTGGGTTATTCGGTTGTGTATTCTCTGAGATTTTTTGTTTTTGTATTTTTATTTTCGGCCCGCGCCTCTTCTTGTATTTCTTTTCTTTTCTTTGAATATATTATCTTACTTACCAAAAAAAAAAAAAAAAAAAAAAAAAAAAAAAAAAAAAAAAAAAAACCCAAGGAGGATTCCCAGAGTCAATGACACTCTCTGGCCTAAATTAGAGTCACCATAGACTCGTGGGACCCCTCAACACCTCCTAGACCCCCGTAGGCATTCTATACACTCTAGAAATCGTAGGAGGTATCCTAGAGCCCATGACGCTCTCTAGACTATATTAGAGTCGCCATAGGCCCTTGGGAATCTCACAAAACTTACTAGACACTCGTAGGAGCTCTATATTTGAAAAAATCCAAGGACAATTCCCAGTGTCCGCAACTCAATTAGAGTCGCCATAGACTATTGTGAGGCTGACACCGGTTCCAAGATAGCTGTAAGAGCTCTACGCACTCCAAAAAGTTGTAGGAGGATTCCTAGAGTCAACGACACTCTCTAGACTAAATTAAAGTCGCCTTAGACTCATGGGATGCTCACAAGACTAGCTACACACCCATAGGACCTTTGTAGGCTCCAAAAAAAAATCCTTGAACTCATTCTAGCATCCACAACTCAATTAGAGTTGCCATAGGCTCATGGGGGCCTCATAACGCCACTTAGACACCCGTAGGATCTCTTTACACTCCAAAAAAAAAAAAAAAAAAGAGATGTCCTTGAGTCGCTCTAGACTCGTTGCTGCCTCACAATGCTTCTTAAACAACCGTAGAAGCCCTATACATTCAAAAAATCCTGATGAACAAGTATCCTTCAGTCCACGGCCCAACTAGAGTCGCCGTACACTCGTGTGAGCCCCATAACACCTCTTAGACACTCGTAGGCGTTCTGTACACACTAAAAATCTTAGGAGGTATCCTAGGGTCCATAACGCTCCCTAGACTAAATTAGAGTCGCCATAGGCCCTTGAGAGGCTCACAAAACTTCCTTGATACTCGTAGGAGATCTATACACCCTAAAAAATCAAAGGACAATTCTCAGAGTCCAAAACTCAATTAGAGTTGCCATAAACTCGTGGGAGCCTCACAGCAGTAGGAGCTCTGTACACTCCAGAAAACTATAGTAGGTAACCCAGATTCCATGGCATTCTCTAAACGAAATTGGAGTTGCCTTAGACTATTGTGAGGCTGACACCGCTTCCAAGACAGCCGTAGGAGTTCTACACACTCCGAAAAATCCTAGAAGGATTTCCAGAGTCAAAGACACTCTCTGGACCAAATTAGAGTTGCCTAAGACTCGAGGGACGCTCGCAAGACTAGCTAGGCACCAATAGGAGCTCTATAGGCTCCCAAAAAAAAAAAAAAAAAAATTCCTTGAAGGCATTCTAGAATCCACAACTCAATTAGAATCGTCATAGGCTCATGGGAGCCTTACAACCCTACTTAGACTCCCGTAGGAGTTCTATACGCTCCAAAAAAAAAAAATACGAGATGTCCTTGAGTCCACGACACTTTCTAGACTCAATAAGAGTCGCCGTAGACTCGTTGTAGCCTCACAACTCTTCCTGAACAACCGTAGGAGCACAGTACACCCAAAAAGCCCCAAGGAGGAAGTACCCTTCTGTCCATGGCCTAGCTAGAGTCGCCGTGGACTCGTGTGAAGCCCACAACTCCTCTTAGACACCCGTAGGCATTCTATACACTCTAAAAATCGTAGGAAGTATCCTAGAATCCATGAAACTCTCTAGACTAAATTAGAGCCGCCATAGGCCCTTGAGAGGCTCACAAAACTTCCTAGACACTCGTAGTAGCTCTATACACGCTAAAAAATCCAAGGACGATTCCCAGAGTCCACAACTCAATTAGAAGTCGCCATAAACTCGTGGGAGCGTCATAATGCTTCCACGACAACCGTAGGAGCTCTTCACACACCGAAAAATCCAAAGAGGATTCCCAAAGTCACTGACACTCTCAGGCCTAAATTAGAGTCGCCATAGACTCGTGGGACCCCACAACACCTCTTACACCCCCGTTGGCATTCTGTACACTCTAGAAATCGTAGGAGGTATCCTCGAGACCATGACGCTCTCTAGACTAAATTAGAGACGCCATAGGTCCTTGAGAAGCACACAAAACTTCCAAGACACTCGTAGGAGCTCTATATTTTAAAAAATCCAAGGACGATTCCCAGTGTCCACAACTCAATTAGAGTGGCCATAAACTGGTGGGAGCCTCACAACGTTTCTTACACACCCGTAGGAGCTCTGTACACTCCAGAAAACCATAGCAAGTACCCCAGATTCCATAGCATTCTCTAAACTAAATTGGAGTTGCCTTAGACTATTGTGAGGCTGACACCACTTCCAAAACTGCCGTAGGAGCTCTACACACTCTGAAAAATCCTAGAAGGATTCCCAAAGTCAAAGACACTCTCTGGATGAAAGTAGAGTTGCCTAAGACTCGAGGGACGCTCACAAGACAAGCTAGGCACTGATAGGAGCTCTATAGGCACCAAAAAAAAAAAAAAAAAAAAAAATCCTTGAAGGCATTCTAGAATCCACAACTCAATTAGAATCGCCATAGGCTCATGGGAGCCTCACAACCCTACTTAGACACCCGTAGGAGTTCTATACACTCCAAAAAAAAATACGAGATGTCCTTAAGTCCACGACACTTTCTACACTCAATAAGAGTCGCGGTAGACTCGTTGCAGCCTCACAACTCTTCCTAAATAACCGTAGGAGCCCTATACATCCAAAAAGCCTCGAGGGGGAAGTACCCTTCTGTCCATGGCCCAGCTAGAGTCGCCGTGGACTTGCGTGAACCCCACAACCCCTCTTAGACCCCCGTAGGCGTTCTATGCACTCTAAAAATCGTAGGAGGTATCCTAGGGTCCATGAAACTCTCTAGACTAAATTAGAGTCGCCATAGGCCCTTGGGAGGCTCACAAAACTTCCTAGACACGCGTAGGAGCTCTATACACACTAAAAAAAATCCAAGGATGATTTCCAGAGTCCACAACCCAATTAGAAGTCGCCATAAACTCGTGGGAGCCTCACAATGCTTCCAAGACAGCCGTTGGAGCTCTTCAAACACCGAAAAACCCAAGGAGGATTCCCAGAGTTAGTGACACTCTCTGGCCTAAATTAGAGTCACCATAGACTCGTGGGACCCCTCAACACCTCCTAGACCCCCGTAGGCATTCTATACACTCTAGAAATCGTAGGAGGTATCCTAGAGCCCATGACGCTCTCTAGACTATATTAGAGTCGCCATAGGCCCTTGGGAATCTCACAAAACTTACTAGACACTCGTAGGAGCTCTATATTTGAAAAAATCCAAGGACAATTCCCAGTGTCCGCAACTCAATTAGAGTCGCCATAGACTATTGTGAGGCTGACACCGGTTCCAAGATAGCTGTAAGAGCTCTACGCACTCCAAAAAGTTGTAGGAGGATTCCTAGAGTCAACGACACTCTCTAGACTAAATTAAAGTCGCCTTAGACTCGTGGGACGCTCACAAGACTAGCTACACACCCATAGGACCTTTGTAGGCTCCAAAAAAAAATCCTTGAACTCATTCTAGCATCCACAACTCAATTAGAGTTGCCATAGGCTCATGGGGGCCTCATAACGCCACTTAGACACCCGTAGGATCTCTTTACACTCCAAAAAAAAAAAAAAAAAAAGAGATGTCCTTGAGTCGCTCTAGACTCGTTGCTGCCTCACAATGCTTCTTAAACAACCGTAGAAGCCCTATACATTCAAAAAATCCTGATGAACAAGTATCCTTCAGTCCACGGCCCAACTAGAGTCGCCGTACACTCGTGTGAGCCCTATAACACCTCTTAGACACTCGTAGGCGTTCTGTACACACTAAAAATCTTAGGAGGTATCCTAGGGTCCATAACGCTCCCTAGACTAAATTAGAGTCGCCATAGGCCCTTGAGAGGCTCACAAAACTTCCTTGATACTCGTAGGAGATCTATACACCCTAAAAAATCAAAGGACAATTCTCAGAGTCCAAAACTCAATAAGAGTTGCCATAAACTCGTGGGAGCCTCACAGCAGTAGGAGCTCTGTACACTCCAGAAAACTATAGTAGGTAACCCAGATTCCATGGCATTCTCTAAACGAAATTGGAGTTGCCTTAGACTATTGTGAGGCTGACACCGCTTCCAAGACAGCCGTAGGAGTTCTACACACTCCGAAAAATCCTAGAAGGATTTCACGAGTCAAAGACACTCTCTGGACCAAATTAGAGTTGCCTAAGACTCGAGGGACGCTCACAAGACTAGCTAGGCACCAATAGGAGCTCTATAGGCTCCAAAAAAAAAAAAAAAAATCCTTGAAGGCATTCTAGAATCCACAACTCAATTAGAATCGTCATAGGCTCATGGGAGCCTTACAACCCTACTTAGACTCCCGTAGGAGTTCTATACGCTCCAAAAAAAAAAAATACGAGATGTCCTTGAGTCCACGACATTTTCTAGACTCAATAAGAGTCGCCGTAGACTCGTTGCAGCCTCACAACTCTTCCTGAACAACCGTAGGAGCACTGTACACCCAAAAAGCCCCAAGGAGGAAGTACCCTTCTGTCCATGGCCCAGCTAGAGTCGCCGTGGACTCGTGTGAAGCCCACAACTCCTCTTAGACACCCGTAGGCATTCTATACACTCTAAAAATCGTAGGAAGTATCCTAGAATCCATGAAACTCTCTAGACTAAATTAGAGCCGCCATAGGCCCTTGAGAGGCTCACAAAACTTCCTAGACACTCGTAGTAGCTCTATACACGCTAAAAAATCCAAGGACGATTCCCAGAGTCCACAACTCAATTAGAAGTCGCCATAAACTCGTGGGAGCGTCATAATGCTTCCACGACAACCGTAGGAGCTCTTCACACACCGAAAATCCAAAGAGGATTCCCAAAGTCACTGACACTCTCAGGCCTAAATTAGAGTCGCCATAGACTCGTGGGACCGCACAACACCTCTTACACCCCCGTTGGCATTCTGTACACTCTAGAGACCATGACGCTCTCTAGACTAAATTAGAGACGCCATAGGTCCTTGAGAAGCACACAAAACTTCCAAGACACTCGTAGGAGCTCTATATTTTAAAAAATCCAAGGACGATTCCCAGTGTCCACAACTCAGTTAGAGTCGCCATAGACTATTGCGAGGCTGACACCGCTTCCAAGACAGCCGTAGGAGCTCTACGCACTCCAAAAAATCCTAGGAGGATTCCTAGAGTCAACGACACTCTCTAGACTAAATTAAAGTCGCCTTAGACTTGTGCGACGCTCACAAGACTAGCTACACACCCATAGGACCCTTGTAAGCTCCAACAAAAAAAATCCTTGAACGCATTCTAGCATCCACAACTCAATTAGTGTCGCCACAGGCTCATGGGGGCCTCACAACGCAGCTTAGACACCCGTAGGAGATCTTTACACTCCAAAAAAAAAAAAAAAAAAAAAAAAAAGAGATGTCCTTGAGTCCCCGACAGCTTCTAGACCCAGTCATAGTTGCTCTAGACTCGTTGCTGCCTCACAATGCGTCTTATACAACCGTAGAAGCCCAATACATTCAAAAAATCCAGATGAATAAGTATCCTTCAGTCCACGGCTCAACTGGAGCCGCCGTAGACTCGTGTGAGCGCCACAACACCTCTTAGACACCCGTAGGTGTTCTGTACACACTAAAAATCTTAGAAGGTATCCTAGGGTCCATAACGCTCTCTAGACTAATTTAGAGTCGCCATAGGCCCTTGAGAGGCTCACAAAACTTCCTTGATACTCGGAGGAGATCTATACACTCTAAAAAATCCAAGGACGATTCTCAGAGTCCAAAACTCAATTAGAGTTGCCATAAACTCATGGGAGCCTCACAGCGCTTCTTACACACTCGTAGGAGCTCTGTACACTCCAGAAAATCATAGCAGGTACCCTAGATTCCATGGCATTCTCAAAACTAAATTGGAGTTGCCTTAGACTATTGTGAGGCTGACACCGCTTCCAAGACAGCCGCAGGAGCTCTACACACTCCGAAAAATCCTAGAAGCATTCCCAGAGTCAAAGACACTCTCTGGAACAAATTAGAGTTGCCTTAGACTCGATGGATGCTCACAAGACTAGCTAGGCACCAATAGGAGCTCTATAGGCTCCAAAAAAAAAAAAAAAAAAAAATCCTTGAAGCCACTCTAGAATACACAACTCAATTAGAATCGCCATAGGCTCATGGGAGCCTCACAACCCTACTCGGACACCCGTAGGAGTTCTATACGCTCCAAAAAAAAAATACGAGATGTCCTTGAGTCCACGACACTTTCTAGACTCAATAAGAGTCGCTGTAGACTCGTTGCAGCCTCACAACTCTTCCTAAAGAACCGTAGGAGCCCTGTACATCCAAAAAGCCCTGAGGAGGAAGTACCCTTCTGTCCATGGCCCAGCTAGAGTCGCCATGGGCTCGTGTGAACCCCACAACTCCTTTTAGACACCCGTAGGCGTTCTATACACTCTAAAAATCGTAGGAGGTATCTTTAGAGTCCATGAAACTCTCTAGACTAAATTAGAGTCGCCATAGGCCCTTGAGAGGCTCACAAAACTTCCTAAACACTCGTAGGAGCTCTATACACGCTAAAAAATCCAAGGACGACTCCCAGAGTCCACAACTCAATTATAAGTCGCCATAAACTAGTGGGTGCCTCACAATGCTTCCAAGACAGCCGTAAGAGCTCTTCACACCCCAGAAAATCCTAGGAGGATTCCCAGAGTCAATGACACTCTCTGGCCTAAATTAGAGTCGCCATAGACTCGTGGGACACCACAACACCTCTTAGACCCCTGTAGGCATTCTATACACTCTAGAAATTGTAGGAGGTATCTTAGAGCCCATGACGCTCTCTAGACTAAATTAGAGTCGCCATAGGCCCTTGGAAAGCTCACAAAACTTCCTAGACACTCGTAGGAGCTCTATATTTGAAAAAATCCAAGGACGATTCCCAGTGTCCACAACGCAATTAGAGTCGCCATAGACTATTGTGTGGCTGACACCGCTTCCAAGACAGCCGTAGGAGCTCTACGCACTCCAAAAAGTCCTAGGAGGATTCCTAGAGTCAATGACACTCTCTAGACTAAATTAAAGTCGCCTTAGACTCGTGGGACGCCCACAAGACTAGCTACACACCCATAGGACCTTTGTAGGCTCCAAAAAAAAATCCTTGAACTCATTCTCGCATCCACAACTCAATTAGAGTTGCCTCATGGGGGCCTCACAACGCCACTTCGACACCCGTAGGATCTCTTTACACTCAAAAAAAAAAAAAAAAAAAAAGAGATGTCCTTGAGTCCCCGACACCTTCTAGACCCAGTCAAAGTCGCTCTAGACTCGTTGCTGCCTCACAACGCTTCTTAAACGATCGTAGAAGCCCTATACATTCAAAAAATCCTGATGAATAAGTATCCTTCAGTCCACGGCCCAACTAGAGTCGCCGTAGACTCGTGTGAGCCCCACAACACCTTTTAGACTCCCGTAGGTGTTCTGGACACACTAAAAATCGTAGGAGGTATCCTAGGGTCCATAACGCTCTCTAGACTAAATTAGAGTCGCCATAGGCCCTTGAGAGGCTCACAAAACTTCCTTCATACTCGTAGGAGATCTATACACTAAAAATCCAAAGGCGATTCTCAGAGTCCAAAACTCAATTAGAGTTGCCATCAACTTGTGGGAGCCTCACAACGCTTCTTACACACCCGTTGGAGCTCTGTACACTCCAGAAAATCATAGCAGTTACCCCAGATTCCATGGCATTCTCTAAACTAAATTGGAGTTGCCTTAGACTATTGTGAGGCTGACACTGCTTCCAAGACAGCCGTAGGAGCTCAACACACTCCGAAAAATCCTAGAAGGATTCCCAGAGTCAAAGACACTCTCTGGACCAAATTAGAGTTCCCTAAGACTCGAGGAACGCTCACAAGACTAGCTAGGCACCAATAGGAGCTCTATAGGCTCCAAGAAAAAAATAATCCTTGAAGGCATTCTAGAATCGACAACTCAATTAGAATCGCCATAGGCTCGTGGGAGCCTCACAACCCAACTTAGACACCCGTAGGAGTTCTATACGCTCCAAAAAAAAATACGAGATGTCCTTGAGTCCACGACACTTTCTAGACTCAATAAGAGTCGCCGTAGACTCGGTGCAGCCTCACAACTCTTCCTAAACAACCGTAGGAGTCCTGTACATCCAAAAAGCCCCGAGGAGGAAGTACCCTTCTGTCCATGGCCCAGCTAGAGTCGTCGTGGACTCGTGTGAACCCCACAACTCCTCTTAGACACCCGTAGGCGTTCTATACACTCTAAAAATCGTAGGAGGTATCCTAGAGTCCATGAAACTCTCTAGACTAAATTAGAGTCGCCATAAGCCCTTGAGAGGCTCACAAAACTTCCTAGACACTCGTAGGAGTTCTATACACGCCAAAAAATCCAAGGACGATTCCCAGAGTCCACAACTCAATTAGAAGTCACCATAAACTCGTGGGAGCCTCACAATGCTTCCTATACAGCCGTAGGAGCTCTACACACACCAAAAAATCCTAGGAGGATTCCTAGAGTCAATGACACTCTTTGGCCTAAATTTGAGTTGCCGTGGACTCGTGGGACCCCACAACACCTCTTAGACCCCCGTAGGCATTCTATACACTCTAGAAATCGTAGGAGGTATCCTAGAGCCCAAGACGCTCTCTAGACTAAATTAGAGTCACCATAGGCCCTTGAGAAGCTCACAAAACTTTCTAGACACTCGTAGGAGCTCTATATTTTAAAAAAATCTAAGGACGATTCCTAGTGTCCACAACTCAATTAGAGTCGCCATAAACTCGTGGGAGCCTCACAACGCTTCTTACACACCCGTAGGAGCTCTATACACTCAGAAAAACTTTAGGAGGCACCCCAAAGTCCACGACATTCTCCAAACTCAATTAGAGTCGCCATGGACTATTGTGAGGCTGACACTGCTTCCAAGACAGCCATAGGAGCTCTACGCACTCCAAAAAGTCCTAGGAGGATTCCTAGAGTCAACGAGACTCTCTAGACTAAATTAAAGTCACTTTAGACTCGTGGGACGCTCACAAGACTAGCTACACACCCATAGGACCTTTGTAGGCTCCAAAAAGAAATCCTTGAATTCATTCTAGCATCCACAACTCAACTAGAGTCGCCATCGGCTCATGGGGGCCTCACAACGCCACTTAGACACCCGTAGGAGCTCTTTGCACTCCAAAAAAAAAAAAAAAAAAAAGAGATGTCCTTGAGTCCCCGACACCTTCTAGACTCAGTCAAAGTCGCCCTAGACTCATTGCTGCCTCACAACGCTTCTGAAACAACCGTAGAAGCCCGTTGCATTCAAAAAATCCTGATGAATAAGTATCCTTCAGTCCACGGCCCAACTAGAGTCGCCGTAGACTCGTGTGAGCCCCACAACACCTCTTAGACACCCGTAGGTGTTCTATACACACTAGAAATCATAGGAGGTATCCTCGGGTCCATAACTCAATTAGAGTCACCATAAACTCGTGGGAGCCTCACAACGCTTCTTACACACCCGTAAGAGCTCTATACACTCTGAAAAACCATAGGAGGTACGCCCAGAGTCCACAACATTCTCTAAACTCAATTAGAGTTGCCATAGACTATTGTGAGGTTGACACCGCTTCCATGACAGCCGTAGGAGTTCTACACGCTCCAAAAAGTCCTAGGAGGATTCCCAGAGTCAACGACACTCTCTAGACAAAATTAAAGTCGCCTTAGACTCGTGGGACGCTCACAAGACTAGCTACACACCCATAGGACCTTTGTAGTGTCATGCCCCAAAAATAGCTTTGCTAAAGCCTAGTGAGGTAGTGACAACTCAAAACCTTATCCATTCATTCTCTAAGAGACACCATGTTGACAAATACTACTTCACATAAATATTAATTTCTTTATTACCTTATATACAAAATTATAATTATTACAATGCATCACTGTTGATATTACATCACATATGTCAACTTATCAAAACTAAACAACTATGGAATCAGGAAAATATGCTCTTCTATTCATGTCTTCTCAACAGCTCACTAATTTCCAAATCCTGAAAAATAATTTTTAATAAAAGGGTGAGCAAAGCACGGCTCAGTGAGATAATTCATCCATGAATGCTTAACATTAATATACAACAGCTCATCGTACATTTAACAGCATCTCTATAACGTCTCATACTGCAATGATGTTAATAGCATTTCTCAAAATTTATGCCACTCAAGCATATAAAATTTGTATACAACAACTCATCTTACATGTAACAACATCTATGCTTAACATTAGTATACAACAACTCATCTTACATGTAACAGCATCTTTGTAACATCTCATACTACAATGATGTTAATAGCACTTCTCAAAAGTTATGCCACTCGAGCATATAAAATTTGCACATACCTAAAAACAATCATAGCATACCTGTCTGCTCATACAGAATATACTATCCACGACCACAGCACACACCTCTCATTATGTGTGTATGCTACCCCAATGGCCTCTTGCCCTTAAAAATGGAGTAGCATATTAGTGCATTAACTGCAGGGCTTTCTCAACCCGGTCGTCTCATCTCAACATCTCAACATTTCAACCTCAGTTACAAGTATAAGCAACTTCACATAAACATGTCACAAAATAGATTTATACATACTTGTTTCTCATCTCAACATCTTAATCTCAATCACAAGTATAAGCATTCAACTTCACATAAATAGATCACTGAATAACTTAATACATGTTTGTACACGCATTAATAATCATATCGCTCAACATATGGATGCTAATATCATGCACGTACACTAATTAATTTCAATAATATTTCAATATCCAATTATGAATATGAATTATTATTCATATTATGCTCTACCACCATTAACAATCTTAATCAAACTACTCAACATAAATCTTAATGCCAAATATTCAATTTGGGATAATTTGAAATTTTCATAAACTTAGAGGCTATATTGCAAATACAAGAATTATGAGGACTATGATGACATCATAGAAATGTTAATAAAAGTCCCTAAAGTGTTTTACTTCTCACCAATATCTCATAGATTCAAACAGAACTCAATTTGGAATTCATTTGAGCTATTTTTAGTACGTAGGGGTATAATAGTCATTTTACAAGTGAATAAAATAATGCTCAAAATAAAAATATTCATTTTGCCTCACAATATCCTCATATAGATTTTGTTGATATAAATCCAATGTTTCAAATGGTAACTTAATCGGAATTCAATACACTTTGTTTAAGGTAGTCAAAGTTTGAAAACAAACTACATAAAAGGGTTATAATATCCTAATTTTTGAAACCCATGTTATCACAATCAAATAGTTACAAAATTGTAAATATAAGTTTCTAGTATTTTTATATGATTTTTAAAAATATTTTTAGCTCCTAAGGAGAGCCCCACATGGCCAAATTGCACTAAGGTCCATGTAGCTTATGGTACACTCTGCCACACCTAACCAACCTGCACATCTTCTTCCCCGTGCAACTACAAAACCAGCTGCTATCTGAAATTTTTCTCACATTTAATCAAAACTTTGAAAATTCATAACTAATTCATTTCTCAACTTTTTTTGATGATTCAAAGCCCATTTTGCTTAGTTTTTCATGTAGAATCTTATAAAAATATCAGAAAAATAAAACAAGTTACGAATTCATACAAATTTTCATATCTGTGTTTCGGGTTGTCCAATTTATTTCTCACAACCTACAAGGTATTAAAGCCTAAGATTTATACAGAAACTTCTCTATAGTATCATAAAACTATGGTAAAAATTTCATAAAGTTTCATTTACTGTGCATAGAGAACCAATCAAACAAAGTATGAGGGAAGCCATTGATGCTTCTTTGAAGCTCCAAAAATTATCCAAACATCAACCAATCCTCATGAAACTTTTAGAACCTATCCTATATGAAAAATCTCACCTCAGGTTTGTAGAAAAATGTTTTAAAACTTCTTGGTTTGAGCTCCCTTCTTTCTCCTTCTTTCTTTCTCTCTATTTCTCTCTTTTGTTATACTCTCTTAGCGGCCCAAAAATAGCACGAAAATAAGCTGAAAATTAGCCCTTTTATACCCCTCAAGTCAAAAGAAGTCTCCCCTCATTAATTTATGAAGATTCTTCTCTATCCCTTTGTCCCCAAGCAATCTATTTTTTTTTCTCCAAGCAAACGTGGCTGATTTGTTGGTTTTGTTTTGTTTTGCTTTGTTTTGCTTTTATTTTTCAGCAATTCATAAAATTTAGCCACCTATCCCCACCCATGTAAGCAATGACCTCATCTTAAGGATTAATTACATCATTAATCCTATTAATATAATAAGTTAGTAATTTTTGTTATATATATATATCCTAAAGCTTTGGTGATTAATAATAATTATAATTATGACAACAACAATAATAATAATAATCACACTAATCAATTGATTATTAGGGTGGCAAGTGTTTGGGCTATCACATGTAGGCTCCAAAAAAAAAAAAAAAAATCCTTGAACGCATTCTAGCATCCACAATTCAATTAGAGTCGCCATAGGCTCATGGGGGCCTCACAACGCCACCTAGACACCCGTAGGAACTCGTTACACTCCAAAAAAAAAAAAAAAAAAAAAGAGATGTCCTTGACTCCCCGACACCTTCTAGACTCAATCAAAGTCGCTCTAGACCTGTTGCTACCTCACAACGCTTCTTAAATAACCGTAGAAGACCTATACATTCAAAAAAACCCGATGATTAAGTATCCTTCAGTCCACGGCCCAACTAGAGTCGCCGTAGACTAGTGTGAGCCCCACAACACCTCTTAGACACCCGTAGGTGAACATATACAAACTTAAAATCGTAGGAGGTATCCTAGGGTCCATAACGCTCACTAGACAAAATGAGAGTCGCCATAGGCCCTTGAGAGGCTCACAAAACTTCCTAGATACTCGTAGGAGATCTATACACTCTAAAAAATCCAAGGATGATTCTCAGAGTCCAAAACTCAATTAGAGATGCCATAAACTCGTGGGAGCCACACAGCGCTTCTTACACACCCGTAGGAGCTCTGTACACTCCAAAAAACCATAGCAGGTACCCCAGATTCCACGGCATTCTCTAAACTAAATTGGAGTTTCCTTAGACTATTGTGAGGCTGACACCGCTTCCAAGACAACCGTAGGAGCTCTACACACTCCGAAAAATCCTAGATGGATTCCCAGAGTCAAAGACACTCTCTGAACCAAATTAGAGTCGCCTAAGAGTCGAGGGACGCTCACAAGGACTAGCTAGGCACTAATAGGAGCTCTATAGGCTCCAAAAAAAAAAAAAAAAAAAATCCTTGAAGGCATTCTAGAATCCACAACTCAATTAGAATTGCCATAGGCTCATGGGAGCTTCACAACCCTAATTTGACACCCATAGGAGTTCTATGCACTCCAAAAAAAAAAATACGAGATGTCCTTGAGTTCATGACACTTTCTAGACACAATAAGAGTCACTGTAGCCTCGTTGCAGCCTCACAACTCTTCCTAAACAACTGTAGGAGCCCTATAAATCCAAAAAGCCAGGAGGAGGAAGTACCCTTCGGTCCATGGCCCTGCTAGAGTCATCGGGGACTCGTGTGAACCCCACAACTCCTCTTAGACAAACCCGTGGGCGTTCTATACACCCTAAAAAACATAGGAGGTATCCTAGAGTCCATGAAACCCTCTAGACTAAATTAGAGTCGCTATAGGCCCTTTGAGAGGCTCACAAAACTTCCAAGACACTCGTAGGAGCTCTATACACGCTAAAAAATCCAAGGACGAATCCCAGAGTCCACAACTCAATTAGAAGTCGACATAAACTCGTGGGAGTCTCACAATGCTTCTAAGACAGCCGCAGGAGCTCTACACACTTCGACAAATCCTAGAAGGATTCCCAGAGTCAAAGACACTCTCTGGACCAAATTAGAGTCGCCTAAGATTCGAGGGACGCTCACAAGACTAGCTAGGCACCAATAGGCGCTCTATAGGCAAAAAAAAAAAAAAAAAAAAAAAAAAAAAAAAAAAATCCTTGGAGGTATTCAAGAATCCACAACTCAATTAGAATCGCCATTGGCTCATGGGAGCCTCACAACCCTACTTAGACACCCGTAGGAGTTCTATACACTCCAAAAAAAATACGACATGTCCTTGAGTCCACGACACTTTCTAGACTCAATAAGAGTCGCTGTAGACTCGTTGCAGCCCCACAACTCTTCCTAAACAACCGTAGGAGCCCTATACATCCAAAAAGCCCCGAGAACGAAGCACCCTTCTGTCCATGGCCCAGCTAGAGTCGCCGTGGACTCGTGTGAACCCCACAACTCCTCTTTGACACCCGTGGGCGTTCTATACACTCTAAAAATCATAGGAGGTATCTTAGAGTCCATGAAACTCTCTAGACTAAATTAGAGTTGCCATAGGTCCTTGAGAGGCTCACAAAACTTCCTAGACACTCGTAGGAGCTCTATACACGCTAAAAAATCCAAAGACGATTCCCAGAGTCCACAACTCAATTAGAAGTCGCCATAAACTCGTGGGAGCCTCACAATGCTTCCAAGACAGCCGTAGGAGCTCTACACACACCGAAAAATCCTAGGAGGATTCCCAGAGTCAATGACACTCTCTGGCCTAAACTAGAGTCGCCATGGGCTCGTGGGACCCCACAACACCTCTTAGACCCCTGTAGGCATTCTATACACTCTAGAAATTGTAGGAGGTATCCTAGAGCCCATGACGCTCTCTAGACTAAATTACAGTCGCCATAGGCCCTTGAGAAGCTCACAAAACTTCCTAGACACTCGTAGGAGCTCTATATTTTAAAAAATCCAAGGACGATTCCCAGTGTCCACAACTCAATTAGAGTCGCCATAAACTCGTGGGAGCCTCACAACGCTTCTTACACACCCGTAGGAGCTCTATACACTCAGAAAAACCGTAGGAGGTACCCCAGAGTCCACGACATTCTCTAAACTCAATTAGAGTCGCCATAGACTATTGTGAGGCTGACACCGCTTCCAAGACAGCCGTAGGAGCTCTACGTGCTCCAAAAAGTCCAAGGAGGATTCCCAGAGTCAACGACACTCTCTAGACTAAATTAAAGTCGCCTTAGACTCGTGGGACGCTCACAAGACTAGCTACACACACCCATAGGACCTTTGTAGGCTCCAAAAAAGAAAAAAAATCCTTGAACATATTCTAGCGTCCACAACTCAATAAGAGTCGCCATAGGCTCATGGGGGCCTCACAACGCCACTTAGACACCCGTAGGAGCTCTTTACACTCCAAAAAAAAAAAAAAAAAAAAAGAGATGTCCTTGAGTCCCCGACACCTTCTAGACTCAGTCAAAGTCGCTCTAGACTTGTCGTTGCCTCACAACGCTTCTTAAACAACCGTAGAAGCGCTATACATTCAAAAAATCCCGATGAATAAGTATCCTTCAGTCCACGGCCCAACTAGAGTCGTCGTAGACTCGTGTGAGCCCCACAACACCTCTTAGACACCCGTAGGTGTTCTATACACACTTAAAATCGTAGGAGGTATCCTAGGGCCCATAACGCTCTCTAGACTAAATTAGAGTCGTCATAGGCCCTTGAGAGGCTCACAAAACTTCCTAAATACTCGTAGGAGATCTATACACTCTAAAAAATCCACGGAGGATTCTCAGAGTCCAAAACTCAATTAGAGTTTCCAGAAACTCGTGGGAGCCTCATAGCGCTTCTTACACACCCGTAGCAGCTCTGTACACTCCAAAAAACTGTAGCGGGTACCCCAGATTCCATGGCATTCTCCAAACAAAATTGGAGTTGCCTTAGACTATTGTGAGGCTGACGCCACTTCCAAGAGAGCCGTAGGAGCTCTACACAGTCCGAAAAATCCTAGATGGATTCCCAGAGTCAAAGACACTCTCTGGACCAAATTAGAGTCGCCTAAGACTCGAGGGACGCTCACAAGAATATCTAGGCACCAGTAGGAGCCCTATAGGCTCCAAAAAAAAAAAATCCTTGAAGGCATTCTAGAATCCACAACAAAATTAGAATCGGCATAGGCTCATGGGAGCCTCACAACCCTACTTAGACACCCGTAGGTGTTCTATACAATCCAAAAAACAAATACGAGATGTCCTTGAGTCCACGACACTTTCTAGACTCAATAAGAGTCACTGTAGACTCGTTGCAGCCTCCCAACTCTTCGTAAACAACCGTAGGAGCCCTATATATCCAAAAAGCCCCGTGGAGGAAGTACCCTTTTGTCTGTGGCCCAGCTAGAGTCGCCGTGGACTCGTGTGAACCCCACAACTCCTCTTTGACACCCGTGGGCGTTCTATACACTCTAAAAATCGTAGGAGGTATCCTAGAGTCCATGAAACTCTCTAGACTAAATTAGAGTCGCCATAGGCCCTTGAGAGGCTCACAAAACTTCCTAGACACTCGTAGGAGCTCTATACACGCTAAAAAATCCAAGGACGATTCCCAGAGTCCACAACTCAATTAGAAGTCGCCATAAACTCGTGGGAGCCTCACAATGCTTCTAAGACAGCCGTAGGAGCTCTACACACTTCGAAAAATCCTAGAAGGATTCCCAGAGTCAAAGACACTCTCTGGACCAAATTAGAGTCGCCTAAGATTCGAGGGACGCTCACAAGACTAGCTAGGCACCAGTAGGAGCTCTATAGGCTCCAAAAAAAAAAAAATCCTTGATGGCATTCTAGAATCCACAACAAAATTAGAATCGGCATAGGCTCATGGGAGCCTCACAACCCTACTTAGACACACGTAGGTGTTCTATACAATCCAAAAAACAAATACGAGACGTCCTTGAGTCCACGACACTTTCTAGACTCAATAAGAGTCACTGTAGACTCGTTACAGTCTCCCAACTCTTCGTAAACAACCGTAGGAGCCCTATATATCCAAAAAGCCCCGAGGAGGAAGTACCCTTCTGTCCGTGGCCCAGCTAGAGTCGCCGTGGACTCGTGTGAACCCCACAACTCCTCTTTGAAACCCGTGGGCGTTCTGTACACTCTAAAAATCGTAGGAGGTATCCTAGAGTCCATGAAACTCTCCAGACTAAATTAGAGTCGCCATAGGCCCTTGAGAGGCTCATAAAACTTCCTAGACACTCGTAGGAGCTCTATACACGCTAAAAAATCCAAGGACGATTCCCAGAGTCCACAACTCAATTAGAAGTCGCCATAAACTCGTGGGAGCCTCACAATGCTTCCAAGATAGCCGTAGGAGCTCTACACACACCGAAAAAATCCTAGGAGGATTCCCAGATTCAATGACACTCTCTGGCCTAAACTAGAGTCGCCATAGACTCGTGGGACCCCACAACACCTCTTAGACCCCTGTAAGCATTCTATACACTCTAGAAATTGAAGGAGGCATCCTAGAGCCCGTGACGCTCTCTAGACTAAATTACAGTCGCCATAGGCCCTTGAGAGGCTAACAAAACATCCTAGACACTCGTGGGAGCTCTATATTTTAAAAAATCCAAGGACGATTCCCAGTGTCCACAACTCAATTAGAGTCGCCATAAACTCGTGGGAGCCTCACAACGCTTCTTACACACCCGTAGGAGCTGTACTCACTCAGAAAAACCGTAGGAGGTACCCCCAGAGTCCACGACATTCTCTAAACTCAATTAGAGTGGCCATAGACAATTGTGAGGCTGACACCGCTTCCAAGACAGCCGTAGGAGCTCTACGTGCTCCAAAAAGTCCAAGGAGGATTCCCAGAGTCAACGACACTCTCTAGACTAAATTAAAGTCGCCTTAGACTCGTGGGAAGCTCACAAGACTAGCTACACACACCCATAGGACCTTTGTAGGCTCCAAAAAAAAAAAAAAAAAAAAATCCTTGAACGTATTCTAGCGTCCACAACTCAATAAGAGTCGCCATAGGCTCATGGGTGCCTCACAACGCCACTTAGACACCCGTAGGAGCTCTTTACACTCCAAAAAAAAAAGAAAAAAAAAAGAGATGTCCTTGAGTCCCCGACACCTTCTAGACTGAGTCAAAGTCGCTCTAGAATCGTCGTTGCCTCACAACGCTTCTTAAACAACCGTAGAAGCGCTATACATTCAAAAAATCCCGATGAATAAGTATCCTTCAGTCCACGGCCCAACTAGAGTCGTCGTAGACTCGTGTGATCCCCACAACACCTCTTAGACACCCGTAGGTGTTCTATACACACTTAAAATCGTAGGAGGTATCCTAGGGCCCATAACGCTCTCTAGACTAAATTAGAGTCGTCATAGGCCCTTGAGAGGCTCACAAAACTTCCTAAATACTCGTAGGAGATCTATACACTCTAAAAAATCCAAAGAGGATTCCCAGAGTCCAAAACTCAATTAGAGTTGCCAGAAACTCGTGGGAGCCTCACAGCGCTTCTTACACACCCATAGGAGCTCTGTACACTCCAAAAAACCGTAGCAGGTACCCCGGATTCCATGGCATTCTCCAAACTAAATTGGAGTTGCCTTAGACTATTGTGAGGCTGACATCGCTTCCAAGAGAGCCGTAGGAGCTCTACACACTCCGAAAAATCCTAGATGGATTCCCAGAGTCAAAGACACTCTCTGGACCAAATTAGAGTCGCCTAAGACTCGAGGGACGCTCACAAGACTAGCTAGGCACCAGTAGGAGCTCTATAGGCTCCAAAAAAAAAAAAAATCCTTGATGGCATTCTAGAATCCACAACAAAATTAGAATCGGCATAGGCTCATGGGAGCCTCACAACCCTACTTAGACACACGTAGGTGTTCTATACAATCCAAAAAACAAATACGAGACGTCCTTGAGTCCACGACACTTTCTAGACTCAATAAGAGTCACTGTAGACTCGTTACAGTCTCCCAACTCTTCGTAAACAACCGTAGGAGCCCTATATATCCAAAAAGCCCCGAGGAGGAAGTACCCTTCTGTCCGTGGCCCAGCTAGAGTCGCCGTGGACTCGTGTGAACCCCACAACTCCTCTTTGAAACCCGTGGGCGTTCTGTACACTCTAAAAATCGTAGGAGGTATCCTAGAGTCCATGAAACTCTCCAGACTAAATTAGAGTCGCCATAGGCCCTTGAGAGGCTCACAAAACGTCCTAGACACTCGTAGGAGCTCTATACACGCTAAAAAATCCAAGGACGATCCCCAGAGTCCACAACTCAATTAGAAGTCGCCATAAACTCGTGGGAGCCTCACAATGCTTCTAAGACAGCCGTAGGAGTTCTACGCACTTCGAAAAATCCTAGAAGGATTCCCAGAGTTAAAGACACTCTCTGGACCAAATTAGAGTCGCCTAAGATTCGAGGGACGCTCACAAGGCTAGCTAGGCACCAATAGGAGCTCTATAGGCTACAAAAAAAAAAAAAAAAAACCCTTGAAGGCATTCTAGAATCCACAACTCAATTAGAATTGCCATTGGCTCATGGGAGCCTCACAACCCTAATTTGACACCCGTTGGAGTCCTATACACTCCAAAAAAAAAAAAAAAAAACGAGATGTCCTTGAGTCCACGACACTTTCTAGACTCAATAAGAGTCGCTGTAGACTCGTTGCAGCCCCACAACTCTTCCTAAACTACCGTAGGAGCCCTATACATCCAAAAAGCCCCGAGGACGAAGCACCCTTCTGTCTATGGCCCAGCTAGAGTCGCCGTGGACTCGTGTGAACCCCACAACTCCTCTTTGACACCTGTGGGCGTTCTATACACTCTAAAAATCGTAGGAGGTATCCTAGAAGGATTCCCAGAGTCAAGGACACTCTCTGGACCAAATTAGAGTCGCCTAAGACTCGAGGGACGCTCACAAGAATAGCTAGGCACCAGTAGGAGCCCTATAGGCTTTAAAAAAAAAATCCTTGAAGGCATTCTAGAATCCACAACAAAATTAGAATCGGCATAGGCTCATGGAAGCCTCACAACCCTACTTAGACACCCATAGGTGTTCTATACAATCCAAAAAACAAATACAGACGTCCTTGAGTCCACGACTCTTTCTAGACTCAATAAGAGTCACTGTAGACTCGTTGCAGCCTCCCAACTCTTCGTAAACGACCGTAGGAGCCCTATATATCCAAAAAGCCCCGAGGAGTAAGTATCCTTCAGTCCACGGCCCAACTAGAGTCGTCGTAGACTCGTGTGATCCCCACAACACCTCTTAGACACCCGTAGGTGTTCTATACACACTTAAAATCGTAGGAGGTATCCTAGGGCCCATAACGCTCTCTAGACTAAATTAGAGTCGTCATAGGCCCTTGAGAGGCTCACAAAACTTCCTAAATACTCGTAGGAGATCTATACACTCTAAAAAATCCAAAGAGGATTCCCAGAGTCCAAAACTCAATTAGAGTTGCCAGAAACTCGTGGGAGCCTCACAGCGCTTCTTACACACCCATAGGAGCTCTGTACACTCCAAAAAACCGTAGCAGGTACCCCGGATTCCATGGCATTCTCCAAACTAAATTGGAGTTGCCTTAGACTATTGTGAGGCTGACATCGCTTCCAAGAGAGCCGTAGGAGCTCTACACACTCCGAAAAATCCTAGATGGATTCCCAGAGTCAAAGACACTCTCTGGACCAAATTAGAGTCGCCTAAGACTCGAGGGACGCTCACAAGACTAGCTAGGCACCAGTAGGAGCTCTATAGGCTCCAAAAAAAAAAAAATCCTTGATGGCATTCTAGAATCCACAACAAAATTAGAATCGGCATAGGCTCATGGGAGCCTCACAACCCTACTTAGACACACGTAGGTGTTCTATACAATCCAAAAAACAAATACGAGACGTCCTTGAGTCCACGACACTTTCTAGACTCAATAAGAGTCACTGTAGACTCGTTACAGTCTCCCAACTCTTCGTAAACAACCGTAGGAGCCCTATATATCCAAAAAGCCCCGAGGAGGAAGTACCCTTCTGTCCGTGGCCCAGCTAGAGTCGCCGTGGACTCGTGTGAACCCCACAACTCCTCTTTGAAACCCGTGGGCGTTCTGTACACTCTAAAAATCGTAGGAGGTATCCTAGAGTCCATGAAACTCTCCAGACTAAATTAGAGTCGCCATAGGCCCTTGAGAGGCTCATAAAACTTCCTAGACACTCGTAGGAGCTCTATACACGCTAAAAAATCCAAGGACGATTCCCAGAGTCCACAACTCAATTAGAAGTCGCCATAAACTCGTGGGAGCCTCACAATGCTTCCAAGATAGCCGTAGGAGCTCTACACACACCGAAAAAATCCTAGGAGGATTCCCAGATTCAATGACACTCTCTGGCCTAAACTAGAGTCGCCATAGACTCGTGGGACCCCACAACACCTCTTAGACCCCTGTAAGCATTCTATACACTCTAGAAATTGAAGGAGGCATCCTAGAGCCCGTGACGCTCTCTAGACTAAATTACAGTCGCCATAGGCCCTTGAGAGGCTAACAAAACATCCTAGACACTCGTGGGAGCTCTATATTTTAAAAAATCCAAGGACGATTCCCAGTGTCCACAACTCAATTAGAGTCGCCATAAACTCGTGGGAGCCTCACAACGCTTCTTACACACCCGTAGGAGCTGTACTCACTCAGAAAAACCGTAGGAGGTACCCCCAGAGTCCACGACATTCTCTAAACTCAATTAGAGTGGCCATAGACAATTGTGAGGCTGACACCGCTTCCAAGACAGCCGTAGGAGCTCTACGTGCTCCAAAAAGTCCAAGGAGGATTCCCAGAGTCAACGACACTCTCTAGACTAAATTAAAGTCGCCTTAGACTCGTGGGAAGCTCACAAGACTAGCTACACACACCCATAGGACCTTTGTAGGCTCCAAAAAAAAAAAAAAAAAAAAAATCCTTGAACGTATTCTAGCGTCCACAACTCAATAAGAGTCGCCATAGGCTCATGGGTGCCTCACAACGCCACTTAGACACCCGTAGGAGCTCTTTACACTCCAAAAAAAAAAGAAAAAAAAAAGAGATGTCCTTGAGTCCCCGACACCTTCTAGACTGAGTCAAAGTCGCTCTAGAATCGTCGTTGCCTCACAACGCTTCTTAAACAACCGTAGAAGCGCTATACATTCAAAAAATCCCGATGAATAAGTATCCTTCAGTCCACGGCCCAACTAGAGTCGTCGTAGACTCGTGTGATCCCCACAACACCTCTTAGACACCCGTAGGTGTTCTATACACACTTAAAATCGTAGGAGGTATCCTAGGGCCCATAACGCTCTCTAGACTAAATTAGAGTCGTCATAGGCCCTTGAGAGGCTCACAAAACTTCCTAAATACTCGTAGGAGATCTATACACTCTAAAAAATCCAAAGAGGATTCCCAGAGTCCAAAACTCAATTAGAGTTGCCAGAAACTCGTGGGAGCCTCACAGCGCTTCTTACACACCCATAGGAGCTCTGTACACTCCAAAAAACCGTAGCAGGTACCCCGGATTCCATGGCATTCTCCAAACTAAATTGGAGTTGCCTTAGACTATTGTGAGGCTGACATCGCTTCCAAGAGAGCCGTAGGAGCTCTACACACTCCGAAAAATCCTAGATGGATTCCCAGAGTCAAAGACACTCTCTGGACCAAATTAGAGTCGCCTAAGACTCGAGGGACGCTCACAAGACTAGCTAGGCACCAGTAGGAGCTCTATAGGCTCCAAAAAAAAAAAAAATCCTTGATGGCATTCTAGAATCCACAACAAAATTAGAATCGGCATAGGCTCATGGGAGCCTCACAACCCTACTTAGACACACGTAGGTGTTCTATACAATCCAAAAAACAAATACGAGACGTCCTTGAGTCCACGACACTTTCTAGACTCAATAAGAGTCACTGTAGACTCGTTACAGTCTCCCAACTCTTCGTAAACAACCGTAGGAGCCCTATATATCCAAAAAGCCCCGAGGAGGAAGTACCCTTCTGTCCGTGGCCCAGCTAGAGTCGCCGTGGACTCGTGTGAACCCCACAACTCCTCTTTGAAACCCGTGGGCGTTCTGTACACTCTAAAAATCGTAGGAGGTATCCTAGAGTCCATGAAACTCTCCAGACTAAATTAGAGTCGCCATAGGCCCTTGAGAGGCTCATAAAACTTCCTAGACACTCGTAGGAGCTCTATACACGCTAAAAAATCCAAGGACGATTCCCAGAGTCCACAACTCAATTAGAAGTCGCCATAAACTCGTGGGAGCCTCACAATGCTTCCAAGATAGCCGTAGGAGCTCTACACACACCGAAAAAATCCTAGGAGGATTCCCAGATTCAATGACACTCTCTGGCCTAAACTAGAGTCGCCATAGACTCGTGGGACCCCACAACACCTCTTAGACCCCTGTAAGCATTCTATACACTCTAGAAATTGAAGGAGGCATCCTAGAGCCCGTGACGCTCTCTAGACTAAATTACAGTCGCCATAGGCCCTTGAGAGGCTAACAAAACATCCTAGACACTCGTGGGAGCTCTATATTTTAAAAAATCCAAGGACGATTCCCAGTGTCCACAACTCAATTAGAGTCGCCATAAACTCGTGGGAGCCTCACAACGCTTCTTACACACCCGTAGGAGCTGTACTCACTCAGAAAAACCGTAGGAGGTACCCCCAGAGTCCACGACATTCTCTAAACTCAATTAGAGTGGCCATAGACAATTGTGAGGCTGACACCGCTTCCAAGACAGCCGTAGGAGCTCTACGTGCTCCAAAAAGTCCAAGGAGGATTCCCAGAGTCAACGACACTCTCTAGACTAAATTAAAGTCGCCTTAGACTCGTGGGAAGCTCACAAGACTAGCTACACACACCCATAGGACCTTTGTAGGCTCCAAAAAAAAAAAAAAAAAAAAATCCTTGAACGTATTCTAGCGTCCACAACTCAATAAGAGTCGCCATAGGCTCATGGGTGCCTCACAACGCCACTTAGACACCCGTAGGAGCTCTTTACACTCCAAAAAAAAAAGAAAAAAAAAAGAGATGTCCTTGAGTCCCCGACACCTTCTAGACTGAGTCAAAGTCGCTCTAGAATCGTCGTTGCCTCACAACGCTTCTTAAACAACCGTAGAAGCGCTATACATTCAAAAAATCCCGATGAATAAGTATCCTTCAGTCCACGGCCCAACTAGAGTCGTCGTAGACTCGTGTGATCCCCACAACACCTCTTAGACACCCGTAGGTGTTCTATACACACTTAAAATCGTAGGAGGTATCCTAGGGCCCATAACGCTCTCTAGACTAAATTAGAGTCGTCATAGGCCCTTGAGAGGCTCACAAAACTTCCTAAATACTCGTAGGAGATCTATACACTCTAAAAAATCCAAAGAGGATTCCCAGAGTCCAAAACTCAATTAGAGTTGCCAGAAACTCGTGGGAGCCTCACAGCGCTTCTTACACACCCATAGGAGCTCTGTACACTCCAAAAAACCGTAGCAGGTACCCCGGATTCCATGGCATTCTCCAAACTAAATTGGAGTTGCCTTAGACTATTGTGAGGCTGACATCGCTTCCAAGAGAGCCGTAGGAGCTCTACACACTCCGAAAAATCCTAGATGGATTCCCAGAGTCAAAGACACTCTCTGGACCAAATTAGAGTCGCCTAAGACTCGAGGGACGCTCACAAGACTAGCTAGGCACCAGTAGGAGCTCTATAGGCTCCAAAAAAAAAAAAAATCCTTGATGGCATTCTAGAATCCACAACAAAATTAGAATCGGCATAGGCTCATGGGAGCCTCACAACCCTACTTAGACACACGTAGGTGTTCTATACAATCCAAAAAACAAATACGAGACGTCCTTGAGTCCACGACACTTTCTAGACTCAATAAGAGTCACTGTAGACTCGTTACAGTCTCCCAACTCTTCGTAAACAACCGTAGGAGCCCTATATATCCAAAAAGCCCCGAGGAGGAAGTACCCTTCTGTCCGTGGCCCAGCTAGAGTCGCCGTGGACTCGTGTGAACCCCACAACTCCTCTTTGAAACCCGTGGGCGTTCTGTACACTCTAAAAATCGTAGGAGGTATCCTAGAGTCCATGAAACTCTCCAGACTAAATTAGAGTCGCCATAGGCCCTTGAGAGGCTCATAAAACTTCCTAGACACTCGTAGGAGCTCTATACACGCTAAAAAATCCAAGGACGATTCCCAGAGTCCACAACTCAATTAGAAGTCGCCATAAACTCGTGGGAGCCTCACAATGCTTCCAAGATAGCCGTAGGAGCTCTACACACACCGAAAAAATCCTAGGAGGATTCCCAGATTCAATGACACTCTCTGGCCTAAACTAGAGTCGCCATAGACTCGTGGGACCCCACAACACCTCTTAGACCCCTGTAAGCATTCTATACACTCTAGAAATTGAAGGAGGCATCCTAGAGCCCGTGACGCTCTCTAGACTAAATTACAGTCGCCATAGGCCCTTGAGAGGCTAACAAAACATCCTAGACACTCGTGGGAGCTCTATATTTTAAAAAATCCAAGGACGATTCCCAGTGTCCACAACTCAATTAGAGTCGCCATAAACTCGTGGGAGCCTCACAACGCTTCTTACACACCCGTAGGAGCTGTACTCACTCAGAAAAACCGTAGGAGGTACCCCCAGAGTCCACGACATTCTCTAAACTCAATTAGAGTGGCCATAGACAATTGTGAGGCTGACACCGCTTCCAAGACAGCCGTAGGAGCTCTACGTGCTCCAAAAAGTCCAAGGAGGATTCCCAGAGTCAACGACACTCTCTAGACTAAATTAAAGTCGCCTTAGACTCGTGGGAAGCTCACAAGACTAGCTACACACACCCATAGGACCTTTGTAGGCTCCAAAAAAAAAAAAAAAAAAAAATCCTTGAACGTATTCTAGCGTCCACAACTCAATAAGAGTCGCCATAGGCTCATGGGTGCCTCACAACGCCACTTAGACACCCGTAGGAGCTCTTTACACTCCAAAAAAAAAAGAAAAAAAAAAGAGATGTCCTTGAGTCCCCGACACCTTCTAGACTGAGTCAAAGTCGCTCTAGAATCGTCGTTGCCTCACAACGCTTCTTAAACAACCGTAGAAGCGCTATACATTCAAAAAATCCCGATGAATAAGTATCCTTCAGTCCACGGCCCAACTAGAGTCGTCGTAGACTCGTGTGATCCCCACAACACCTCTTAGACACCCGTAGGTGTTCTATACACACTTAAAATCGTAGGAGGTATCCTAGGGCCCATAACGCTCTCTAGACTAAATTAGAGTCGTCATAGGCCCTTGAGAGGCTCACAAAACTTCCTAAATACTCGTAGGAGATCTATACACTCTAAAAAATCCAAAGAGGATTCCCAGAGTCCAAAACTCAATTAGAGTTGCCAGAAACTCGTGGGAGCCTCACAGCGCTTCTTACACACCCATAGGAGCTCTGTACACTCCAAAAAACCGTAGCAGGTACCCCGGATTCCATGGCATTCTCCAAACTAAATTGGAGTTGCCTTAGACTATTGTGAGGCTGACATCGCTTCCAAGAGAGCCGTAGGAGCTCTACACACTCCGAAAAATCCTAGATGGATTCCCAGAGTCAAAGACACTCTCTGGACCAAATTAGAGTCGCCTAAGACTCGAGGGACGCTCACAAGACTAGCTAGGCACCAGTAGGAGCTCTATAGGCTCCAAAAAAAAAAAAAATCCTTGATGGCATTCTAGAATCCACAACAAAATTAGAATCGGCATAGGCTCATGGGAGCCTCACAACCCTACTTAGACACACGTAGGTGTTCTATACAATCCAAAAAACAAATACGAGACGTCCTTGAGTCCACGACACTTTCTAGACTCAATAAGAGTCACTGTAGACTCGTTACAGTCTCCCAACTCTTCGTAAACAACCGTAGGAGCCCTATATATCCAAAAAGCCCCGAGGAGGAAGTACCCTTCTGTCCGTGGCCCAGCTAGAGTCGCCGTGGACTCGTGTGAACCCCACAACTCCTCTTTGAAACCCGTGGGCGTTCTGTACACTCTAAAAATCGTAGGAGGTATCCTAGAGTCCATGAACCTCTCCAGACTAAATTAGAGTCGCCATAGGCCCTTGAGAGGCTCATAAAACTTCCTAGACACTCGTAGGAGCTCTATACACGCTAAAAAATCCAAGGACGATTCCCAGAGTCCACAACTCAATTAGAAGTCGCCATAAACTCGTGGGAGCCTCACAATGCTTCCAAGATAGCCGTAGGAGCTCTACACACACCGAAAAAATCCTAGGAGGATTCCCAGATTCAATGACACTCTCTGGCCTAAACTAGAGTCGCCATAGACTCGTGGGACCCCACAACACCTCTTAGACCCCTGTAAGCATTCTATACACTCCTAGAAATTGTACGGCATGTCCTTGACTCCACGACACTTTCTAGACTCAATAAGAGTCGCTGTAGACTCGTTGCAACCCCAAAACTCTTCCTAAGCAACTGTAGGAGGCCTATACATCCAAAAAGCCCTGAGGAGGAAGTACCCTTCTGTCCATGACCCAGCTAGAGTCGCCGTGGACTCGTGTGAACCCCACAACTCCTCTTTGACACCCGTGGGCGTTCTATAGACTCTAAAAATCGTAGGAGGTATCCTAGAGTCCATGAAACTCTCTAGACTAAATTAGAGTCGCCATAGGCCCTTGAGAGGCTCACAAAACTTCCTAGACCTTCGTAGGAGCTCTATACACGCTAAAAAATCCAAGGACGATTCCCAGAGTCCACAACTCAATTAGAAGTCGCCATAAACTCGTGGGAGCCTCACAATGCTTCCAAGATAGCCGTAGGAGCTCTACACAAACTGAAAAAATCCTAGGAGGATTCCCGGAGTCAATGACACTCTCTAGCCTAAACTAGAGTCGCCATAGACTCGTGGGACCCCACAACACCTCTTAGACCCCTGTAAGCATTCTATACACTCTAGAAATTGAAGGAGGTATCCTAGAGCCCGTGACGCTCTCTAGACTAAATTACAGTCGCCATAGGCCCTTGAGAGGCTAACAAAACATCCTAGACACTCGTGGGAGCTCTATATTTTAAAAAATCCAAGGACGATTCCCAGTGTCCACAACTCAATTAGAGTCGCCATAAACTCGTGGGAGCCTCACAACGCTTCTTACACACCCGTAGGAGCTGTACTCACTCAGAAAAACCGTAGGAGGTACCCCCAGAGTCCACGACATTCTCTAAACTCAATTAGAGTGGCCATAGACAATTGTGAGGCTGACACCGCTTCCAAGACAGCCGTAGGAGCTCTACGTGCTCCAAAAAGTCCAAGGAGGATTCCCAGAGTCAACGACACTCTCTAGACTAAATTAAAGTCGCCTTAGACTCGTGGGAAGCTCACAAGACTAGCTACACACACCCATAGGACCTTTGTAGGCTCCAAAAAAAAAAAAAAAAAAAAATCCTTGAACGTATTCTAGCGTCCACAACTCAATAAGAGTCGCCATAGGCTCATGGGTGCCTCACAACGCCACTTAGACACCCGTAGGAGCTCTTTACACTCCAAAAAAAAAAGAAAAAAAAAAGAGATGTCCTTGAGTCCCCGACACCTTCTAGACTGAGTCAAAGTCGCTCTAGAATCGTCGTTGCCTCACAACGCTTCTTAAACAACCGTAGAAGCGCTATACATTCAAAAAATCCCGATGAATAAGTATCCTTCAGTCCACGGCCCAACTAGAGTCGTCGTAGACTCGTGTGATCCCCACAACACCTCTTAGACACCCGTAGGTGTTCTATACACACTTAAAATCGTAGGAGGTATCCTAGGGCCCATAACGCTCTCTAGACTAAATTAGAGTCGTCATAGGCCCTTGAGAGGCTCACAAAACTTCCTAAATACTCGTAGGAGATCTATACACTCTAAAAAATCCAAAGAGGATTCCCAGAGTCCAAAACTCAATTAGAGTTGCCAGAAACTCGTGGGAGCCTCACAGCGCTTCTTACACACCCATAGGAGCTCTGTACACTCCAAAAAACCGTAGCAGGTACCCCGGATTCCATGGCATTCTCCAAACTAAATTGGAGTTGCCTTAGACTATTGTGAGGCTGACATCGCTTCCAAGAGAGCCGTAGGAGCTCTACACACTCCGAAAAATCCTAGATGGATTCCCAGAGTCAAAGACACTCTCTGGACCAAATTAGAGTCGCCTAAGACTCGAGGGACGCTCACAAGACTAGCTAGGCACCAGTAGGAGCTCTATAGGCTCCAAAAAAAAAAAAAAATCCTTGATGGCATTCTAGAATCCACAACAAAATTAGAATCGGCATAGGCTCATGGGAGCCTCACAACCCTACTTAGACACACGTAGGTGTTCTATACAATCCAAAAAACAAATACGAGACGTCCTTGAGTCCACGACACTTTCTAGACTCAATAAGAGTCACTGTAGACTCGTTACAGTCTCCCAACTCTTCGTAAACAACCGTAGGAGCCCTATATATCCAAAAAGCCCCGAGGAGGAAGTACCCTTCTGTCCGTGGCCCAGCTAGAGTGGCCGTGG